>OZ026626.1:70098513-70156013 GCA_964020975.1 Hermodice carunculata | reverse complement strand
CCTGTTTGCCATATTTTCTGTTTGTTTCAAGTATGCAAATTCAGTGAAATGTAATGAAAATGGTGTAACAGCGCAAGGACTAAGTTCTGGTACTTTGTAAGTATGAATACCCAATTTGCATATTCATCATATTTGATATGGCTTCAATAGGCCTACAGAATCAAAAGTCTTGAGGCTTAACGCTTAGGCCTCTGTCATCAATTTGGATCATCGTATTACAGGAAACACCATCAGAAACAGGAAAATATCTGGCTAGTCCTGTCATGTTGCACGCTATTTTATCCTATCAATGGCAGTTCAGGAGTTCCTCTCATCATGATCGTCACCTGAGCACTTCAAAGCCGAATACTGCTCGATTCCAATTTTATTACACACATTCACTGCTGAAATGTACCGTCCTTTTGAGAATGCTATATACTAAGTGGTTGATAGATCTTCTGTGGAAGAGCACTACACGACCAAAGACCATGCATCCTGTGTTAGTTTTACATACATATCAGATAGAGTGCAAGTGCAATAGATTGACCACATCGAAGGGGAGCCTCTGCAAAAGGAAAAAATTCAGGCTGACCGATTCTCTTCCTCAGTCCCGGCAATTGGCTAACAAGTCTGGAGGCTCAACTTTTTTGTGCAAACACTCCTCCTAAACACACACTGATCTGTAACAGACAGCAAGTGCTTGGTGGCCATTGAGTGACACTGCATGCATGTTCACCCCACTAGACACGGACTACTTACCTTTGTCTGTGGTGACATCCACTTCAACAGTAGGGTTGCCCCTGCTGTCGAAGATCATGCGAGCCTTGATGTCTGTGAGTAAAGCCATAGCACTGGTGCTCCCTGTAAAAAAAAAAAAAAAATGCTGCCACATAAATTAGGACCAAGGCGGCAACAGGCACTCGTAGTTACATCACATATTGTTTAATCCTCTGTAGACAATCAACAGCTTCCCTCAGCACACATCTTGTTGTTAAATAATGGTGTAATAGTTGCCTAGTGGAAAGCAAGTTCATGTGAGTGGCTATACCACACTTTCACTGTCAAATGAACAATAGGCAATTTCACGTTACGTGGGTTTAGCTTAATATGCAAATCAATACACAAAATTCTTGTACGCTAGAGAGCTTTGTTATTACATTTGATCACTTGGTTATTAACCTTTGATAAACTGGTAACTTTTGAGGCTGAAGAAATACAATTTTCAGAGCCATTTAAGCATTATTAAATACACCATGATTTACCATGAAAAATTTTGGCATTTCTATATGCAGTGATTTTTAAGTTATTAAGGTGCAAATTCCAATAGATATGAATTTTTTAAATATTTAACTCTACCCCACTTGACTGAAGTGGAATCTGCAGACACCTTCTATTCTTGCTGTCTCATACTGTGACACCGCTGATGTCAATTCAAAGACTAGCTAAAAGGGACCTCATATTATTGTCCTCTTGACAGTTACTGTGTGGTTTAAACAAAAATATGTGTAATATGAATGGATATACCATATATCTCTTGCACAGGGAACAAGCTCCACCTTATGATATAAAATGTGTACAGTGTCTTCATTCTTTTCTCAAATATGCAACACAAATGCAAAAAATAAACCGAACTTGCAAACAATGATGACATTTTATGCCAGGCCAGCACACTTAGTGCTTACCATATACTGTCAGCACACAAAAAAAATAACAGCTTTCAAAAAGGAATATTTATATATCACTACACTATTTAAACGGGAATCTCCTGGAGTTTAAATTAAATTCATTTTTTGTTGCAACTAGAGCTGTTCATGGATATTATACAACACATCAACAAAACACAACTCTTTGGGTATGAATAGATGCTGTTCTTAAAATAAAGCAGTTATCTATAAAATATGGTGCTCAAATTTGGAAGAACATCACCCCACTCTTTAGAAATTGCATTTCTACAGCCCAAAATTCACTTTTAAATTGTATTTTCTGAACAACTGATGTAGGTTTTGTAGCTATTAATTCTGTGTCTCACTTCTGCTTATAGCTTGTGTACAAGAACAACTATGTATGTACTATAAATGACATACAATGCACTCATTTAATTCATATTGTACCACAAGACCACGCATATCATTCTTTATTGTAGAAGACAGCCCATTAATCCTTTACCATTGAATTAAGACTGAGTTAACAACTTTCCTTTGTGAGGGTTGGATGCTGAGCACCCAACCCACACCGATGAAAGCTGTTGACCTGGGGCACAGAATATTGATAGGTTTCATCTACAGTTCTCCTTCAAGTTGTCTTTCATTACAATAAAAAAACATTGCACCAAAGCAGACGACCTTTGACCATCGACCGGTTTAAGGGAGAAAAGGTTAACATATATAGCTATGCTTCTCGCCTTCCTGCCAAATTGCCAATTATATACTGGCTTGTATTTCCATTTGGTGAATAAAAAAAGTGAAATGAAATATGGGCAAAATACCCTGTCCCCATTTCAATTTTTGTTTCCTCCTTCTTTCATTAGAATTTAACTCGCAAGAGAAACACAATCCTGTCATGTACACTGGCCTTGTATGAGCCACACATTACCAATGGCAAATACAGTAGTTTCTGCCTATTTTAGTGTTTTAAGGGGGGAGGGAAGTCATGTGTCAATATTTCAGCATAATTTACATCCTATAGACAGGCCAAAAACAACAAACAATCATTGTCTGAACTGGGGTAGCATTCACATGCAAAATGTTTTTAGTCAAAAGCTTTCATTGGTGCACTCTCAGTGCATCGTGCCCAGCATGCATCACGGAAAGCTGGACATTGACCAAAACCGATACGCAGATGTAAATTGTGTTCAGTGTGTCAGAGGGAGATTGAAGTGGAAGGAGCTGAGCTGTGTATTGGGTTGAAGTAAAGCTGTGTTTTATCCTCTATATTGATCCCTTTATATGTATGTGAGTTGGGAGAACAGAACTTTGCTATTAAAGAGATGTTATGCTAGGAAATGAGAAAATACCAGGTTTGTTATTCGCAGATGACACTGTTTTCCTGAATAACACTAAGGAGGAATAACAAAATTTACTCAAAAAGCAAGGGACTATGGGGAGAAATGGAGACTGGAGCATAGTGAGAAAAAGAGTGAGGTCGTGATTCTGGGTTAGAAGCAGAGGCATGGACAGAAGTGGATGGTTGGAAAATTTGAGGTTCCAGGAGGTCATGGGAAGGTCTACAATAGGAAGGTAGATGATCATGGCTACTAGGTGTGAGCAATAAAGCTACAGTTCAAGGGACGTTTTGATACCATGTTGATAAAATCAGGCAGAAGGTCATCAGAACAAGTGGTGTGATTAAACTGACAGTGGTCAGCAAACAGCTTCAAGAGAGCATTTACAGGGAGGGTGCTTTGGGAGAGGGCAGCAGTCCCAGGCATGCTACATGTGTTAGATGTATGTGATATTGATGAGGGAGAAAGACCTGGAATGGTTGGAAAGGGCACAGACAGCAATCATGGGCAAATGGCTGCTTGGGACCCCACTGTGTGCAGCAGCCAAAGCATTATATTAGGGGAACCTGGCCAGTTGATTATCTGGGTTAGATCGGCAAGGGCAAGGTTGAGCTATTGGGGCTACTTGCAGGTGACAAGAGAGAAGATTGGTGGTGTAGAAAGGTGAATCTTGAGGCAATTAAAGAACAGACAAAATGGGTGCTAGACATAGACATGACAGCAGAGGTTGGACTAGAAGGGGCTAGATGAAGTTGACACCACATGGAAGACATGTTGGTAAGGTTGTAGTAGGAAAGCATAAGAAAGAGTAGAATAGAGGTGTTGATGAGAAGAGCACATTGAAAGCTTACCAAGTACTCGAGAAACCAGTGAAGGGAAGATGCTCAGACAGAAGTAAGGGTTCAAGACTGCTAGTCCAAGGGAGAGTAGGGGTAACTGATCTCCATAAGTGGAAGCAGAAATTTATGGACAGAGGTGAGTGATGGGAAGTGCCAAGTATATATGGAAGATGTGGACCAGACTGTGGATCATTTGCTTCTGTGGTGTACAGAATAGCAGGACTTCAAGAAAGACTGTTTGAGGGCTGGAAAGAGAATACTAGGCTGTGGAGGAACCTAGAGTAAGTTTGAAACATGGCAGAAAGTGATAGACTAGCTAGGAAGTTGAGTAAGGGTGGGCTTAGTGATGGGCTTTCTGGTGGAGTGCTGGGAAAGGAGGGGTTTTAGGGAGACAGAATCTACAGTGGGCAAATGAAGGAATGGAAGGGAGAAGGTAGCCCATACATGCTTGGTATACCACAGCCAGAGCCATGGGAGCTCTTATAAGTTATTACCTTACAAGGGCCTCCCATGGCTCTGGGTGAGGGTATACCAAGCGTGAGAATTGAGTTGTCACTGTGGGAAAATTTTTTTTTTTTTTAATGGCTTCCTACTTTACACAGGATCTTGGCACAAAAGCAGCAGGCCAGTGCCCACAGACTGTAACTACATCGTTCCTCATGAAAACATATATAGCAGAGGACATCTGTCACACATGACCATTCTTGGTAGTGTAAATTAAGGAAAACTGTTGCAAGCCGACACACCTGCGTTAGGTCCCTCGGAGTAAAAACAACAATGGTTATACGTGTACTATAAGGATTTTTTTAAAAACCAAAGTTGAAAATATTTTTTGATGAACATCACCCCAGTTTTTCCCCTATCCTGTTGATAGCTGCCACTTGATTAAGCAAAAATCAATTTTGCAATCTTTCAGCAACACCATCAAGCAATGGAGGACAGATCCACATGAATATATGTGTTTATTACATGGGTGTATGTTCATGATTTTTCAAAGCAAGCTGAAGCAAATTGTTTGCCAGTCTTCCAAAAACCTGCATCATTAACCCTTTCCCCCTTGAACTGACACTTGAGTCAGCAACTTTCCTTGGTATGAGTTCGGCACTAAGTGTCCAACTCATGCCAAGGAAAGTTGTTGACCTGGGGCATGTGATCTTGATAGGGCTCATCCACAATTCTCAGTCAAAATTGCTTTTCATTACTGTTGAAATTAGTAGAAAACACTGAAGCAGACGGCATTTGGCCACCAGCCGATTTTGGCCGTTTTAAAGGGGAAAAGGGGTTAATACACTGACCTCAGTGCATTTTACATGCAGACATAACCCTTTCCATCTCCGCATGTACATATCATGCATAGGCCACGTGTATAGTTCATACACTCAGCACACACACGTGCAAAGCAGTACCTGGCAGTGGCAATAGCAGGGTACATTCACCCACCACGCTATATTACACTCTATGGGGATTCTTGTGAATAAAGATTGAGCTTTAATGCACAAATTAATATTTTTCAGAAAACTTCCTCTGTAAAAATCATGTTATTTGTTTCCCTGAAAAGATGCTATATGTGTATTTTCTGCAGAAACAAGCTGACTTCTTCCAAGAATTGATTTGGAAATGCTTGCAAAACCTCATTGTGAAAAATGATGTGATGACACATTATTTGCTATTTGATTTGATAATATATATATTTTGGCTGACAAAAAAAAAGTGCAATATATTAACATGACACAAAACGGGCACGTTCTGGGACCCCATGACCTCAAAAGTGCATCAAGATCATCAACAAACCAAACTGCACAATAGGATAGTGATACCCATTTATGGCATATATATTCCATCATTGTATGTGAAATAGTGCTGAAGATATCATAGCAGACTGCTATCCTGCCTATCTCTGCCCCCTGTGCCACTGCTGGCAGCAGGGGACACCAAATCTCATGGTGCAGCAAAACCTGCCACAGTTTTGCCTTCAAAATTAACAGCCATTTAATAAAATTTCACAGCAACATCACCATTTTTGTCTGCATGATGCATTCTTAAGATCTCTATTCTAAAAAATATCTGAAGCGTATGAAAATGTAGAAGTGGTTGATGTACGTAGTCCCAGCACTTTAGACGCATTCTGCGCTTGCTAGCATGAGCACTGCTGACAGAAATGCTACCTTTGTTGCACCACACCTATATCAGCAAAGGATGAAGTGACTGTGTTTACCTTGGTATCGAACTGGAACCAAATAGCAGGGTTTAGCAGGTTGCACAGACTGAATGTTGTGCAGCACAAAACCTCGGCGAGGGGCTATGGATGACCGACTCAGATGCCCGATTCTCTGAACGGACGTTAGTAACAGATCAAGTCTGGCTTTGCATAACAATGGCATTTGAACTCACTACAAACAGTCAAGCAAGACATGGGTTTAATACAAAAGAAGTGTTTCCCCCAGGAATGGATAGCAAATCAACAAATACTGGGCTTGTATACTACACCTGCACGCTGCCCAGAAATGTTTTCTTTTTTAGCATGTTCAGTGACCTAAATGGATTGATCACTGACAATTCTAGACTGCAGGCACTGTGAACGACCATGTTCCTGAATACATTTAAGTTGGGAAGCATCCTTAGACAAACAGACAAATAGTGGGCCTTATTTATTTGCTTCCAAATGGGGCTTCTGTCTGCCCACCTAATCCCGGTCCAGCCAGATCAGTTCATGTTAAGTAAGATCAAAGTCCACTGTGGCATTTTGGAAGAACACTACATTGTGGCAAGTAATAAATTTGCCCCCCTCCCCTTAAAAAAAAAAACTCCACAAGCAAGCACACTGATGATAATTCAATCTCAGAAACCACCAATTATGGGCTACCATTTTTTGACTCAAAATACTCCTTTGGAAAGTTATGGCAACACAATAAATTGTCAGACAGGATTTTCTCATATTTTAATTTAGCAAGATAGCCACAACAACAAACTGTGCTAAGATTAATGTTAAAATGACAAAGCAAAGCTGTTGGCAATGCAATTTTGCATCCAATGAGCAAAATATTGTGTAATTTCAAAAACTACTTAGTTCACATGGAAGCAATTTTCCTTTTCCCTAAAAAAAAAAGGACGTTTTTGAGTAAAAGTTATGGTTGATCTTAATTTTTAAATAACATATACCTGTAACAGCCCATTAACATTACACTCAAGAAACAAGATATGTGTTCAGGATACTTCATCCAACCCGACCTGGGGGAAAACACAAATTGAGGCATGCAACAGACAACCTGTGTAACCACCAAAAGCATGCCTTTAATAATTTACACAAAATACTTCTCCACTTAACAGAAAATACAAAACAGAAAATTGAACTGATGGGCACCAAGTTAGACCTAAATCTAGGTGCAAACAATTGTAAAGGTAAATCAAGAATCCTTTTTAACACATGGAAACACTTATGAACCACATAATGTATGATACCAGACAGAATTTGCATTCACATATTCAGAGTGTATAGATAGATGTGAGAAAATGAACACTTTCACTTCTATAAACCCGCCACCAGCTGAACAAAAGGTTAAGGTTTAGAAAGACTCTGGAGAAAAACTTCTTTATAGCAAGGCACAAATTCACCAACACAACCACTTAGAGGACAACTATGTAATATATTAAGGCAAATCACGAATCATGCAGCCAGCAATTTATGTTATCAGCAAGAACCTTTCCCAAGTACCAGGACTATGCCATCATTCAGAGTTAGTACAAATTTCTGCAGAAAACAAAAACAAAATAAAAAAAAAAAAAAAAAAAACACACACACACATAAAAACCTCACCAGCATACTCACTGCTACATTTTGAAATACAGTGTACAGTGAAACCTGTCTTCAGAAATGACTCCAATCAAACCATTGCAAGTAACCACTGTATGCCTAAGGGCTGGTTCAACATTTTCATCATTTTTGAATTAGTATTTACAGTACCCATAGGGGGAGGGGGTTAAATGGGTCTGTACACTTTCACGGAATATTGAAAATTATGGTCAGTTTTTGGCCTGTTTTGTGCAATTTGCTATGATTTTTTTGGAAAATCATCATTTTTAAAGTACTAATTTGGGGGAGGGGGGGAGGGAGGAGGGGTCATGAAATTTAGTACCCTTAGTGTCATTTCAAATATGATGATATGTTGAACCACCCTAAGTATTGCTGCAAAATCAAAAGACACGGACATCTTTTAAACCATTTTTGTGCATGCTTTGCAATTTTACTGGTCTCAGAAGCCAGGTTTCAATGCATCCTCTTTCTGACATATAAATATATACTGTCTATACCATGCAAAATTAGTGTCAACATACTGTCTTCACTTTTGTCTTTAAAAAGAACACTACTGTGTTATGCTAGTAACTATATTTTCCTTGGTTACGTGGGTCAAGATTAGTGTCACAGGCCTTTATCTGTGCCCCAGTACACTTTATACACAGTATTTCATGTCTGTCCATATAGGCAACTATCATTAATGCAAATCAACAGGTGTACTCTTGACACTTAATCTCTGTGTCTTATGCTAAGCATGTTTAAAATCAAATCAAATAATAAAATACATGTATGTATGAGAACTACCATTTTTTTCAGAATGATACTATACACACACACCCATATATTCCTGATTGGTCTTCAACTAAATATAGCATGTAATTCACAGACTGCCTTCCAGTAAACCCAGTACAAACTTTGAAGCTATCTAAATGTTCTTTAGGAGGTCCTAGGGTGCGTTAGTTCTGGGTGTGCAAGATTCAAACCGGGCACAAGGAGACATGCTATGTAGATTAGTGGGACAGTCTGCACACAAAGAAGTGACAACAAGGCAATGTACAGACACTATTCTACCAAATCAGCATTAGAATTTAGGCTTAAATGTATTTGCCTTAGACCAGTGAATTATCTTGTGGACATAATTCTGACACTGGACTTGATCAAAATCATAATGTAGTCCAATAAATGGTTACTGAAATTCTGTTTCCCTTTATTTTGGTTACTTGCATACAAAACCTTGTTTCTGCCCTCCTCTACCCACCCCCCCTCCTCCCCGACAATCAACATCGTATGTCTAATGGCCCATAACCCATTTCCATAGTAACTAGTCCTTTTGAAGCATAACCAGATGGCAAATGTAACCAATCACAGATTGCAGAATCAGGCTTACAAGTCCTCCTCATCCTAAAGATAGGTTTAAGAAGTTTTGAGAATTAAAAAATAGGTTTGTAAATATTTTGCAAGTGCCAAAATAAAGGCTTTTATAGGTTTCCAAGTAGCAGTTTTTTAGCATGAGGTAGTGGAAATACAGTGAATCACTTACCTAAACTTTTCCATACAAAATAACGTTACCTCATACTAATTTGCAGGACTCCAGGATGTCTGGCTCATCAAATTAGACTCACCATGCACACATGTAATTCTATTTCATGTGCACAGGCATTCTGCACTGTGTTGCCAGGTGACTTACATATGTACATGATGAGTTTCTAACAAGCAAGTCAGACCTTGATGCCATGCAAACTGCTCACTTCTGAAATACTTGTAAAGAAAATTCTAAGAGAAATGTATGGATAAAATGTTTTGTTTGTTTGTTTTTTTCATTATGCCAACAAAATGTTGGGTCAAGCAAGGTTTTAAAGCATTAAACAATTTCCCTTCAATTTTAAAAAAGCAGAGGTTTTCATAGCCTATGTTATACAGGCTACCTTGACAAAAATACCAGCTTCCACTTTAAACTACAGTTCTTATACGTTCATACATTTTGCTGGGAGGCCTGCACAATGTATCAGTTGTCAGGTCCCTGAAATATCCAACCTGTCATTGCCAATGAGCTGTTTCCATTCATATATTTAAGCCATTGTACATGAAGTGGGAGGCTATTTGTTTTCTTATTGCAGCTGCATACAGACAATAATTCTCAACTGAGTGCTTTTCGCATGCATGTTGAAGAAATCTTTAGTCAAGGGTCGAAATTAGCGGTAGCATTGGTACCAACTTTTATGATCTGCTACCTGTATTAATTGTGCGGTAGCAGACCTTTGCCACCAAAATTTTCCTGGTCAAAATCACAAATTTAGGCCAGCCTTAAAAATATTTCTGTTTCGTATAACGCGTCCGGTGTGCGCAAAACGTTGCGGTTGGAATATTTTTTTCAACAGTGCAAAAAAAAATTGTTTCAGGCTTGATTTAACGCTACTCGCACGCTCCGTGTGGCAGTTCTGTAAACGCATATCGTTTGCGTACCTACCATGAATGCTATTGGTACATCGTAGTAAATTTGCGTATACTGTATTGGCAAGTTCCTTGCAATAAACGGTGTTCCTAGATCGAATTCAAACGTAAATTTTAATATTTCAATTAAGAAATCGAGTGTGCACACCGTCTACATCTTTCCTGCAACTGTACACAAACAGCTGCTTTGGCCATGTGGTCTGACGCACAACACATCACCCGATTGGTCAATTGAGTCACATACAAAAATGAGTCAATCACGGCTCGTGTTACAGTGTTTTCATCATGGCTTCCGCCCAGTGAACATGTGTGAATCTGCTGTAATTTACGGAGGGAACACACAAACGGGAAGCTTTGTTTATATTGCTGCATGCGAAAATAAAGATTCCAGTGTTTATTGCAACAATTATTTGGAGTCAGAGGCATATACGCAAAGGTAGGGGATTGCGGGAATAGCCGAATGTGTCCCAAATCAGTCCGTGAGACTGGGTCAGTTCACCGCAGATCCACTCCACACTGTCACTTGCGTGTGACTGGAAGTTGTTTCCTGTTTTTGCCTGGGAAGTCATCTCAAGGCACCTATTTTTTCCAACATTCATTGTTAGAATCCACCGATAAATGGCATTTGATGTTAATTTGCAGATGAATTCGCCATGCAAATTTTATTCTATTTTGACGCTGCTTTGACATCGCTGAGGCAGATCACACTGACGGTGAGTAGTGTGACCCCGCTCAGCAAGCCAATTACTGCCGGTACCTTTGGCTTTGCTATCGTAACGTAATCGTATGTACGACAGTGAAAATGTCTGCTTGTGTTGACAGAATAAAGTTCTGATGAATACAACTGCGGACCAACTAATTGTTTAAACTTGGAATGTTCATCAATTAGCGATTATTATCACCTATCGGCGCCCCACGCAGGTGGTGCAAAAGCTCGGATTTTTAAGTGATTAGACCCCCCCCCCCCGCCCCCCCATAGCCAGCCTTGCAAACAACTGCAACTTGTAACTGTGTCATGAAAATTTGAAGAATAGAGTTCCCAGCGAATAAAAAAAGTTGGTTGCCCGACCGGGCAAGTACCTATAAATTTTAACTTGCCCCGGACAATCGCACACGTTAATTGCCGAGCCCTGCTTTGTACTCTCAGTTTGACCATCGAGCAATAAAACTCTTAATCCACATCCCCGCACATACACATAAAAGAGGTGTGTTCATGACTTTTAATATTTACTCTGAACCCTCATCATACCCCCCTCCCGTCCCCTGCTGTTGTCAAGTGAAAATAAAAACTACACATTTGTATTTGATATCGTATTCTTTTTCTTCTGTGATATTTTTAAAAAAGTTCAACTTTATAATTATGCTAATCCTTTGTTTCTTGAAACCCTGTACATGTACATGTTTAAAATAGCTAAAGACCCACCCCAATTCAAGCAAAGTCGAGGTGTATTTACAGTAGGGCTACTCTGTCTCAGCACCAGCAAACCAGCCTGAAGCATATATTGTCCGGCTACGACTTTATCTATGGCAGAGTCTCTTGCTTTAATACAGATTTAATAAAAAATTTTCAACCTGGAATCTTGTTTATCTTGTATCAATACTAAGTCCATCAGTCCCCGTACTGGCATGATGCCCTTATTGCAGTAACTCGTAGTAGTTATGTATACAGTTAAAAAAAATTGAAAAAAAAAATTCCTCCCTGCCTCATCAAATTTTTCAAGGCCCTGTTATACGAAACAGAAATATTTTTAAGGCTGGCCTTAGCTCTTCAGTTCATGTGAAAAAGTGCCTTAGAATGCACTAATTTGCATGCTTGATTTCAAAAGGGGAAGGGCATGCGCTTGCACGCCCTAGGTGGGCTTCACCAAACCCGCATGATTTGCTACTTAATTCTCAGATTTGCTACCAAAAATTAAACTTAGTAGCAAACCTTTGCTACTGGTTAAAATCAGTTAATTTCTACCCCTGTTAGTCCACAGTGGGCTGGGTAATGGACAGCATGTTATTACTACATGAAGTAGTGGTGATTGAAAATAACATGGATGTTAGACAAGCTACTGACCACAATGGAATTTGGATATAATTACACAAAAACCTGCCCCATTAATTTGTCATATAATTTTTGTCTGTCATATCATGCAATGGAGAGAGTGTTCTCATTATTTCATCTGTCTGTAAAGCCATTTTGAAATATAAATTTTAGAAAATTAAGAATTGTTTGTTGTTTTTTTGCAGAATGGGAAAGATTAGGTACCAATCTACAATAAGGCTAAATGATGAGTTTGAAAAATGTAAATTTTTATGAGAATTTGGGAGCTAAAGAAATCATCGGTTTTGGCCACACACCCATATAGTTTTGTACTTAAAACAGAATGTAAATGTAATGTCAGTCAGTCTTGGGTTTGCTGGGCAACAGGGGAGTTATCAAGCTGCTCATTGGTTGGGGAGAACAATTGGCCAGTGGGCCATGGCGAGAACAATGGGCAATCATAATCTGTTATTTTAGCAACTGGAACCAGCTATTAGGAAACCGCATCTTTGTTATCATCTCCAGGAAAAACTTCAAAGATTCTTTTTCAAACATAGATTTAAAAGATATGTTTTCATGACAACACATCAACAGTATAATATTATAACTGTACTTCTCACATGACAAATATTGATCAAAGGGAGTGAATACATTTTTCCACAATGGTCAGTTCACTGCTCCAAGACAGCCAATTAGACCTAAATCACATTTTCTCCCAACTCTAATTTTCGTCCGACTTCTCAAGAGGCTTTCAAGAGATTGCTCATAAATGGTTTAACTGATTTTACTTTCTTGCCTAGGAGTGTTTAGTTTAGTTTCAACATATTTATTTCAAACTTGATTGCCCAATAGTACAAATAGTGGTACTA
The DNA here is from genome assembly GCA_964020975.1 of Hermodice carunculata. Taxonomy (NCBI): domain Eukaryota; kingdom Metazoa; phylum Annelida; class Polychaeta; order Eunicida; family Amphinomidae; genus Hermodice; species Hermodice carunculata. The sequence goes on along the minus strand of OZ026626.1, from coordinate 70,143,052 downwards.
ATCGAGGGGTTCTCCAGGCACGGAGACGCACAATATATATACGTACAAGACACACAGGACGAAACATTATAAGGTAGAAAACTAGGCACTTAGACAAAACAGGCCACGTACATGTATGAACACAAGAAATAACTGTACATGTGTGTGTTGACAATATTCTATTAACAAAATGAACATGCCATCAGAGACAACTGAAGGCGAGGGCATCAACCCAACTAAGTGGTATACGGCGTTTGTACATCTACTTTTATTTTTGTAATTTTTTTTCCAATGTTGAATTACGCAAAGTGGAAAATTGAAACAGTGCTTCCTTATGAAAAGAAAAAGAAAAAGAAAAAGAAAACAATTCCTAGACATTACATCAAAAGTTTTATTATACCAAATTTGAAGATTTTATGTTGAATATCATGGTTTGTAGGCCCAGAAAACCTCTGAAGTGGACCCCTTTGTAATATGTCGCCTATCACCTCAAATAATGAGAAAATGATTTTTCTTCTTCACATAATAAAAATATAGATTGATATCTAAAAGAAAATGTATGGCAATATTTTACAAAGGAGAGTATCATTAGATACTGCGATGCTCTATACGCACAGACGGCCCCTGGACAGTCAAGACCTTATGTGACAACTGAAGCACTTGGTATTTTTGATTGTTGCAGTTCTAACATAAGGACAGGATATTGTACATTTTGGCTTTTCAAGGGTTCTTTGAATTTTAAAACCGCTTCTTTCCAAGTCTCTTTTTCCATTTTCATTTATGTCAGCATTATAACCCTGTTCACATTGCTACAGATGATGAGACTGGTCCGTCTTAATGAAGACCATCCCTGGTACATGTAAATAGACCCTACATGCATATGATGTAACTACATTATAGTGCTAACCAAAAGGGTGTCCACCTGTCTTTTTCGACACCAAAAATCATGCATTTCACAATGACTTAAATACAAATGACTTTCATTCTTTTCTGACTTGCCCTATAATTTTACTGTTAATATCCAAAGATTATTAGAAAGTTTGGCCACAATAATTTATAGTTTTTAGACTTGTCTGTTTTGCTACTTAACTTTATTTTTTGGCATCTTTCTGTTTTAATATTCACTTTCAGACATTTTAGGCTTACATGTTTTCTGTCAGGTTAAACCCCTTGGGCCTATCGGTAGCAAGCAGCGGCCTACGACAGTTATATGTTTGCCTAATTGTACTTAAAATCCTGTTAAGATAAATTGTTTTGATAACATGTTTTTGGCATAAATGCTAATGACTTTCATTCTTTTCTGACATGCCTAAATGCACATTTACTCAATATTAACAAAAGTACTCAAAATTGACAGTATTTTCTCAAATATCACAAACCTGACACATTATGTTGATACATTGACTCAGGGTTGGCAGTGATATAGAGCTTAATTGTTTGAGGAGTAGGTGTCACCATGGAGTTTGTTTACATCTCTGGTGCAGGATGTACATTGTTGCAGTCCTTGTTAGGATTTCCCTTGGTTTATACAGGTTCTCTATCTGCAACTGTTTATTTTACAATCTCTGGGACTGAATATAATGCCCCAGCTTGTTTCCACTTAAGTTAAAGATTGGTGGATGGTTTAACTAGGATAAGCTGTCCTGCTAGAAAGGGTACATATTGGTTCAGGGGTAAGTCAAATTGTTCTTATCTGAACCTGTACTATACAAACTTGGTAATTATGGTTTGTTTGACAGGTATTCTTCTTTCATAATGAAGCTCTGCATTTACACTGTATAAGCAAAACGTCACATATTTAGCTAATTCATCAATTGCCACGTTCATATTTATTCATTATTATGTGGGTTGTCTTTGCTGAATATTTAGTTTAGACAAGGGGCCGCTACTCAGAGAGACATGTACGGTTAAAAGGCTCCAAAACATGTTGAGTAGTTACCCGCTGAAGACACTTTAATTTTTTGGGGCTAATGCAGCCTATGTCAAAATTTTACAGAGGAACGTGTGCAATATGGATAATGGTACTTCTATACATCTAGGTTAGACAGGGACAGGTTAGCTTACAGAGAGTAAAGAGTTTGGACTGCAGAATAGGGTAATGACTACTAGGAAGTGGTTTTGGACAAAAAGACACAAATACAATGGAAAGTGGACATCCTAATATGACAAAATTTGGACAAATTTAGCATTTTGGACACCCAGATTTCAAGTGCTGGCTAACACCCTGAACTAAATGTTACTGGGACTGTTATTCGTAGCATTACTGGCTATCATATTCAGTATCTGATGAGCCTAGCATAGAGTGAATTGTACTGTACACTTAGCTCTGCAATTTTTTTCGAGGGGGCCAACAGACTCTTCCCCCTCTGAGTCCTTGCATGCTTAACCATTTGTCCTTCAGAAGAGCCACATGTCTATGGCTAAACAAACAGGTCTTCAAGTGCAGTACTCTTACTGCTTTGCCATTAGGGGCTTTCCTGGTACACACATAATTTTCAAAAAGACGCATTGGACGTGTCACACTCATGTGCTATTTTTCCTGCAGTGATTAGTTGATTCACTTGAGCCTAATTTTAATCCTTACACTGGAAGCCACAATATGTTATGTCATCTTCATAATGTTGTAGATATTTTTTGTTTCCCCTTTTGTAACAACCAGCTAACAATAACTGAAAACAAAAAAATGCAAGGATTGAAAAAGGTCAAAAGTAAATTGGCTTGTCACAACAAGAAAAATTGCATGTGCGAGTTGTTGACAGATCACAAAGCTAACACTCACACATGTGTGAGTTGTTGACAGATGACAGAGTATGCATGATGCTTATCTACAGTGTGAAAGGAGGGACTCAGAATTTGGTTTGAACTTTACAGAAATTGATAGAAAACCTGGATATTTAGAATTTTAGTACATTTTGATTGAATACACAGGTGCAAAGGGTAAACTTTACAAGGATTTAGCCAGGACGGACACGCTTATTATAACATTTACACAAACATGACAAAACATCAGCTCACTGGGAAGTCTACTAAAACACCTGAAGTTGACGCGGACACCCGTTCACCCAAGTCCACTGAAGCCATTGTGATTGTGTGCATAGACAAGGTGTTCATTAGTAGATTACACTAACACAGCCACAGGCCAGGTTGTCTTCAAAAGGATGAAAAATATCCAAATTATTTTTCTGACGCCTTGGTGAAATAAGAAACAATCTGGTCGTTAGTATGCTTAGCAGGCAATCTGCATCTCCATGCACGACAAGAACGTAAGAAGTGATGATGCGCAGCAGCCTTCCACAAAGCAAAGGCACAATTTCCACAAATGCAGACGTGCCGGTGAAGTCAGACCAGCCAGGAATGGTCAAGGTCATTGCAATGTTATTTCGACCAGTATCTCAGAATGCAAAAACTACATCTTGTACCTCTTAAAGAAAATACCAGAATTATCACTGGTCATTGATCTGCAGCTGTCACGTAAAAATGTACTTAATGCACGCTGCAATCACGCTGAACATTACCTGTTTCCCAACCGGCAAATCCAATCTGACAGAACTGACCCCGTTATGGCGGCTGGCGAGACCGAACGCGAATCTCGACCTTTGGAGATTGACATAATTTTCCGTTGTAATTTTTACTGGTACTCATTAGCGCCAAAATATATTTTTATATTGTTGTATTTGCACTATATATGATGAATTATCGCATTATATTGACAAAAGTCTTAACTATAAAAAAAAGTAAACATGTGAGTAACGATGACCTCATTTCGCATTCATTATGGCGGAGGAAACTTCCGACGGGAGGATGAAAACGCAGGAAAAAATGTGAAAACACCCATAAAACCATAAATCACCACCGTTTAAAGTCGTCAGAGAGATCATTAGCCCACGAAATATACAGGATGAGACCCAACATTGATTTTGGAGAATGTCTCAAGGATTCGCCCCGTTTCAGGTAAGTGTAAACATTTCGGAGTGTGAAGCTCGTTCACTGAGCTTGTTCCAAGTAGGGGGGTGGTGCATCATGTAATAATGATGCATGCACCGCAGCACAATGACTGTCGGTGAACATGTGCCGAGACAAGAGCTTGAGAGGCTTTGATGGCTTGTTTGGATAGCACTTGACTTCAGAGTCTTGACCCTGGTCATGACATCACTGGGTATACACACAACGTTCAGTGACTGAGTGATTATCAAAACAAGGACAATGCCAATGGGAGTTGGGCCTTGGGCCTTGGTGGTGGGCAAGGCCAATGGCCACAGGTATTCGTACCCCAGGGGAATTTTCAGTTGGCTTAGGTCACGTTTTAACTCCCCCACCCGTCAACAAACTGTTATCATTTTCAGTCACTCGCGTGACGCACACAGACCTTGCCCACAGTTTTGACAGTAAAATTTAGTAAACATGTTCTTGCACTAGGCCCTGTTGGATTTTTTTCCTTCAACAGGCACTTTCATGCTGCTGCTATTGCTAATCTGACACCTCTTTGTACGCACAGCAAACTGTGACTGCTCAGGTACAGGGTGTGTGGCCTGGGGGCTTACCCGATTATTTATTTCATAAGAGGTATAATAATGATAATGATAATAATAGTTTATTTCAACCTCCAGAATCAGGGAAAAGCATTCATACATTGAGATCATTAAAATTATAATAGGATGGAGGGACAAATGGAGAACCTCTTAACTCTTTAAGTGCCAAATTTTGGACTGAGTCAACAGCTTTTCTCAGCGCGCATTGGGTACATTGCACCCAGTGCATGCTGAGAAAAGCTGTTGACCTGGGATATTTTCTCTGGAGCTAGAGACATGCTGGTACTTGAAATGAAAGGTCTTTTGATGAAGAATACAAATCTGATATTCTGATGTAATGATAATTCAGACTATTTTCACTTTAGCAGCTTGACTTTAGACATGAATGGCACTGAAAGAGTCAAGTTAGAGCTATATGCCACCAGGGATAAAGATTAAATTACCACACCTCGCTAGCAAGTGGCTGAACAATACAGTCTTCCATTTTGCTTTGGAAAATGAGCATTTTAAAGTGCTAGTTTCAAGGGGGTTCTGTAAATTTTTACTGTGTGTACTAATAGAAATGTTGATAATTTTGACTGGCCCCATATGGAGTTTCCTGAAAATCCTAGGTGGATTTTCATTCACTGCATCTGGTTGGGGCTTGTCTGTGACGAGTGTGTGAGCCCCATGCATTGAAATATGTAAGCAAAATCTGCCTCTGATTATTGATTCGTACATATTTTAACAAGAAAAAAAAAAAGACAAAACACTTACATTAACCCTTCCTGGCTCAAATCGCTTGCAAGGGCCCAGATGGTAAATTATCATCTGCCTCAACATTTTTTAGTGAAATTATGTCCTTACTAGGAAACATTTTTAGTGCGATTTGTATGTAAGACCATTCATCAAGACACACACAGGTCAATAGCTTTCTCTTGTATTTGTTGGGTGTATCGCTGCCAACGCATGCCAAGGAAAGCTGTTGGCTCAGTTGTATTCTGACCAGGAGTGGGTTAGATATTCAAAAATTGTCCATCTGACAGGATATGAAGGTTATTGAAGTGGTGTCTCACAGGTATTTTTTTCAGAATTTCTTGTTTGCTACCCTTTAGAAATATATTGTGTGTTGACTAGACTTAGTGTACTTTTTGACTACAAATGTCAAAAAAGACATTTTGTTTGAAACATCTAGGCATGATGCCCTCCTCCGAACTAGGCAATGTTATTGGCAGATTTTAAAAGATGAACTTGTTAAAGGCTGAAATAATCAGAGTACGTGTCACATGCCAAGAAAATAGATAAAAAATGGCTGGGCCAGCCTTGTATGCACATAACCAAGAAATAAATGTTTTTGCAGGCTTCTTAATTTTTAAACAGCCAGATCCAAAAATATCAATATGTCTATGAAATCAATGTTGAATCAACTGATATGGTTCTAACTTAGGGACAGATTAAAAAGAAATGTTTTTTGTTTTTGTTCTTTTTAAAAATGTTTGGTCATGCATGTGTTTTGTATCTTTCTGTCACTTTGGTATTTGGAAAATGAACAATTTGTCAATCTTTTTCAAACAAAAATTATCTCATTTAAAGAAAAACAAACATACCACCTCTAACCTAAAGTTCATGTATAATGTATAATTTCACAATTTTTCAAGCCTCTATCACTACTAGTGTGTGTTCCTGTTGCTGTAGAGCCCTTGACTAAAAGTGTTGCTTGTTCTTTTAAAAATCGGTGCACACAAACTTTATTTTTATACAATGTATATATCAGAGTAAACTACACATCTGTATAAAACACAGAATACATGTACAACATTTTATGGGCTCCAGAAAAAAATGGCAAACTCAAAACTTCAGTACCACAGATGTGTCAGAGTAGCTATGAGTATAAAGTATTTGCACTGAAACCATTTCACCTTATATAGATGTTATTGGATGAAGATGGCCACTTGCCCAGTCTCATGCTAAATTTAATTGTTCTGTGCTGCCTAAATTCTCTAACAGCCATGTCATGTGCACATAAAAATTTCTTTTTTTTTTTTTGTGCTCTAGAAATGCTGAACATTTATTTTAACTTCTAATTTGGATAGCAACCTAATTTTAAAGGATGTAAACACAAAAGTTTATAATCCAGACACATTATTTGATCAGGGAACTGGGAGATGGAAATCTTCCTGTTGGAGATGGTCTTCTCCAGTGGGTACTAACAGAGAAGAAAATCCCTGTGTAACCCTACTTATTAAACAGTGAACATGACTGGTCATCAAACGACATGCCAACACAGTCATCTGTAATGACTAGCACAACCCAGTCCTACTGTCCAGTAAGGCTGAACATGCTGACCCATAATTGATGACCTCACAATACAACCTAACTTCTAGATTTCCCCTAGCAACATTACACGGCCCGATATAAAGGCCATGCACACAACGCCGCATTCGGTTTTGAATGAACCACTTAATTGTGGAGTTGAAAGATTTCAACTCTCTGTACTGCTGGGCATAAGATTAGAGTTATGCTCAACTTGTGTTCAATCATTACTCATTAGCCTCTGATGAGTCCAGTGAAGGACTAAACGTGTCAGGCTTATTTGGCACACCGTGTATAGATCTGTTCTTTTCAACACTTGCCTGGTCTTGTCATAGCTATGAGTATACATGCACTTGTGATTAGCCATTTTTTTCTTGTTTTGTTGCAAAGTATAAATTTTTGAGAAAAATCTCTTTTTAAGCCTAAATGCAGTGAAATTGCGGCATGAATATTGTAAAACAAGAAGTTTTCCTTCAAGAATCATTATTTCTGTGTTTCTTGTTGGTCACTCACCAATGACCCAGGATCGTACTTGGCATGTTAGCTAGGATGGTATGTTGCATCTGGAAAGAGTATGCAGGCTAAATTGCAGGAACTGGAAGGTCTAACTAAGCAGGCAACATGACAAAGGAAGTATTAAACCGCAACCTCTCTGACCTCATATATGTGCAGTTCATTTTCATGTGCAGTTACAGTGGTACCTGCTGAGGCGCGCACCTGTGCTAGGCACCCACCTGTTATAAGGGACTGAAATTGCCAGTTCTCCCCAGTGTAATTTCATTAATTTTTACATGTCGTAATGGCCCACCTGCTTGACATGCCCAGCACCCCTTAAATCTGCTTCCAGCAAGCCATTTAACCTGTGTTATGTGCCCAGCATTGCCCCCTATTGGGAAATACAAGAATTTAATATTTGACCTGACCGTGAAAATGAGGCATTGCCAAAAACTACAGCCTTGATTCAAATTTTGTGCCAAAATTTTGTTTCCACTAGCACATATTTTTGCTTGTGAAATCATGGCCCAAACATCGCCAAAAAACACCAAAAAGTTGCATGTCTTTGGAGGAAAAGTCAAAGCAGTAAAACTGCACAACATGGGCAAAGCTGTACTGAGATCGCAAAGGAAATGAAGTGTGGTTGACGCAAATAAAGAGGCCCATGAAACGAAAAGCTGATGTGATTTTGGAGTATGAGGGAAATGCACCTATAGCTTGAAAATGCTTAAAACTTCAAAAGACTGGATATGAAGAGATTAATGGAACTGTGCTGGCAATATTTTTGTGAATGCTCATCTTGCCATGTAAATATCACTGGTCCTTCATTGAAGAAAAAAGCTTTCAAGTTTGCCCAGGATCTTGGAATTGAAACATTTAAAGCATCAAATGGCTGGCTGGAGAGCTTCAAAAGGCAGAACAACATCCATGGAGGCAAAATAACAGGTATGAAATTTAATGATTGGGACAGGGTAACTTTTGTTACTGGTTCTAGCATGACAGGATAGAAAGAAAAACTTGTCAGTATGTATCTATAGGCATGGCCACCACGCCAAGATTTTTCCATGCTGTCAACCCAGCTGATTTGCCTGTGAAGTATTATTGTTACAAAAAGGCCTGGATGACAAGCACTATTATTTCAGACATACTTAAGAAACTAAATAGGAAAATGAAAAGAGGAAACAGAAACGTATTGCTATTCTTGGACAGTGCCCCATGTCATCCAGACATAAGTTTGAGTAACATCAAACTGCAACTTTCCCCTCCAAATACTGCTTCAGAATGTCAACCCATGGATCAAGGTATTATCCAAACAATCAAATTTCGCAAAAGGCAACTTGCCCATATCTTGTCATTAATGGAGAGTCAGCCATCTTTATCAGGATACCAACTTTTCAAACAGGTTATTACAGGCCATACTGGGTTGCCAAATCCTGGGATGAGGTAAAAGCTACCACAACTCAAAAGTGTTTTGCCAAAGCTGGTTTTGACAGGGCTAATCTTGAACAGCAATCAGACGCAAACAAGGATGAAGCTGATGTACCACTTGCATTACTTAGAGCAAGTAATACAGTACTTGGGTGTAAATTTTCTGTCAGTCATGCTCGTGACTTAACAGGTGAAACAGACAGCAGTGGCACAAACTGGGTCTAGCATGCATCAGAGATTGTTAGAGCCCAGGAAAGAAATGAAGAACCAGAGGAAGATGGCACCCACATCCCCAAAGTGACAGTTAATTGGACAGAAGATGCTGTAAATGTTCTCCGCAATTATCCTTTGTAGGAAGGAAACATTTCACTTTTAGATTTGGATATGGACACAGCTTCAAGTGTGAACAATCTTAGACTGGCCAATGCATGCAACGCAACACAGGCATCTATCTTAAATTATTTAAACTAAGTGTGACAGTCTCGGACATTATACACGTGTTTGAAGTGGGACATCAATTTTAGTATCTTTAATATGTCAGAGTTATGGACATTGTGGGCATTTTCATTGTCATCCCAAGCTGCATATCATTTTGTCATTTTTATTATGTGTGTGACAGTTTCACAGACATTTTGATGAATATTTTACATGTGATCTTAAGTGGCAAAATTATATGATCAAATAATTATTAGTTTACAATTTCATGGACACTTTTCTGACAGATGTTGTACACTTGGTGGCCCAGATAGTCTACATCAGTGTTTTAGATATTTTTTATCTTTCATTCACAAATAAATATGACTTTCATGTGTTTTATTTTACCAATATACAAGGGAGTGAACCTGCCGTAAGGGCCCGTCTGTCGTAAGGGACCAAATTTTACTGTTCCCATTGGTGGTCCTATAAGACAGGCTCCACTGTACATTTTATCCTGGAAACATGATGCACATGTACTCACGCAATACACAAACTAGGAACAGGTCAAAGTAATCATATCCTATTGTCCACATAAACATATATGCATTTTATGCAATGAGGCTTTGCAAAGTATTAATTCATTGATTGTCACTAGCACACAGTTTAAAAGTATGAATTACAGAGTATATGTGGTATTTACACTGTAGTACAATAGGCAAGTCCCAGAGAGGACTTGTGAGACATTGTTCAAAACAGGATGAGGGCAGTAACTAGAACCAATATGGTACAGTGTTTTGATTCTCTTTTCACCAACAAGGCCCCATTTGCCAAAGGTAATCTCTTTGGCCAATGATAACCACCATCTGCATGCTTAACCCTAGTGCTGTGGGGCCCGTGTTTATAGGGTCCAAACCGTAGGTTAAAAAAACAATTCAGCAGTGTTAGGGTTAAGGTGGCCATTTCTATTATATTCTTGCTATAACTTGTTCAGTGCCAATCACATCTTAAGTCGATCTACTTAGGTAACACAAGTCTGAATTATCATTAGGATCCCAGATTCGTATTCTTCGTAAAAAGACCTTTCATTCAAGTACCAGTATGCTTATAGTTTCAGAGAGAATACCCCAGGTCAGCAGCTTTTCTTGGCACGCATTAGGCACATTGTGCCCAATGCGCATCGAGAAAAGCAGATGACTTAGTCCAAAATTTGGCACTGAAAGGGTTAAGAAAGGCTACCCACCTAATCTGCTTGCTTATGAAAAATAAAGACCAAAGCCTGTTAAAAAAAAAAATCATGGTCTTTGTGCATTCTACATGTATTTTAAACATCTTTTTGCATGTTAACACTCAGCTGTCTGTTTTGTGGTGAACTTGTGCAGGCGTTTGTCTGATTGTTTTTATTGACATGTCCAATAGTTGATTGATTGGTTGAGTGTGCATCTCCATCTAGTTGTTTTAACTGGAGGTCTTTATTATAGCATATCAATTGTAAACATTTATATTTGCAGGTTTTATGTCTTATCATCATGTATATAGTCTTATTCCATGTACAGGTATAGTGGTGATGTTCATGCTAACTATGAAAGACCAACCTTGCTGCCCACAAAAGGTGGTCATTTTTTTCAAGTGGGGTCTTTAAATCAAGTAAATTAACATTTTAAAAAATATAACATGGTATAATCAAGCATCTTCAAAAAGTGGCTGTTAAAGATATGGGATCTGTCATGGGCGATTGTCTTAAAGGTAGGTAACACTAATCATGCAAGCAGCACACAGTGTGCATACACCAGTACCTCTTGATTTTCCATGTTTCATTTACTCATAGACTTGTGTGAACCTATCATTTTCAAGCTTAATGTCAATGGTAGAAAGTAAATAGTACATTATGAATATCATGATCCTGCACTGGTACCAATCTAGACTTGGATAATCCTGTGGATGACATGCAGCTCAACAAAAGCATCTGAAACAAGTGCCTATCTTCAGATACCACGGCTAAATTGAAAACAATTGAGGCAAGTCGGTTGCACAATTGTAGCCATTTATGTTGTCTAGCCAAACAAGGAAAAGCAGTGTCCATGGTGGTCCCTGCCTATAGTCCGTTCTTTGTGAGGTGCTTTTTAGAGCACTGGATGTGTTACTTTTCATGTTAATTTCATTACATATGTCAAATAAAAGACTATTTGTATTCTAAGGGACCATAATTGTGTAATCCATTGTCATATTAGCAGGTTTTCTTCTGTTTAAGTGAGGCAAACCTGCAAAAAAATGTTGACATATGAGATGGGAATTATTTCTCATCTTGCATTCCTTGTGAACCCCAGTTGAAGTTTGTGTGCATATATGATTAACATGCATGAATTATTGGAGAATATTATCAAAGTTTTACAAAACTCTGTTTCCACTTGATACAATATACGTAGACATTTTATGTAAAAGTTATTTTTAAAAAAAAATGTACTTCTTACATTCTCATCTATAAATATGTAACTATGAGAATGTGAAACAGAATCACTGTGGCCAAACCTTGTTTTTACCCGTAAAACTATTCAAGCGATAAAAACACAATGAATAAGATGTAAATAAAATACAGGTAGCTACATCTGCACGAATAGATAAAAACATTTATTCTAGATTCAATCTGAATCTGCCTGTACCTTGTTGTTTGGACATACAGTGTTCATAGATCAACCTCTCGATGACTCTGTGATATAAAACTATCCGAGGTGCAAAAGCACATTGTATATAATGATGTAAATATGATATGTAATTCTAGACATGTAAAATATAAAACACATATTCCAGGTTCAGTCCGAACCAATCAGACATACAGTATGAGATTTTGTATTGAAACACTATAAATTCTCTATTAGAAGACACATCTCTATTAGCAGCTGATTAAAAGATGCATCCCAACTTTGGGACATCTACAATGTTGTAATCTCTGTTATTTTGTTCAGCAGAAGCAAAAAGCCCAATAGAAGAGACACCCAGACTTCAGGCTGCTAAGTTGAAGTAATCAAAATGAAAAGTTCCTGTATAAATTTCATGTGTACCACTCGTGCAAAAATTTTCACTCTATATGCAGATATGACCATTCTACGTTTTTCTTTTCCTTCATTTTCACTTTTTTTAAACGTAATTTTATCAATATTACAGAAGCATGTCATTACCTTTCTTTCTGACTGTGGTATTTTTATCAATAAAAAGTAAGTATGTTAAAAATGCAACCCGTCTATTATTACTTGACCTTATGGTGTTATGCGTTCTCGGTATGTCTACTCATAAAGCTACCATAATAGCTCATCAGGTCATGGTGCAGCGAAAACTCTCTATTAGAAGATGCACCCTGACTTCTTCATCTTCAATTTGGAAAATAAAACATGTATTCTAATACAAGCCGCAGGCTCAGTTAGAGAATTTAGGGTAGTTATACAAGTCATGTCTTAAAAGAAAAAAAAATAACAAGTTACAAAGACACCTATCCCCACCCCCACCCATAGGGCAGTAACACAAAGAAAGTGACCTCTCAAAGGAAGTGTAATAACATAGAAAAGATAGCACTACAGCCTGAAAGGTTGTATTGAAAGGTGGATGGTCTATTAATGATGTGGTCTCCTAACAGAGGGACCACAGTGCTATATTGTATAAAGGACTGTTTGTACTTGTAAATACAGCAGGTGATCCCTCACCACAGGTAAATTTTACAAAGAAATTGACTCCTATGTTTGAGCTTAGTGACCACAAAAGGCAGCGTGGCTGCTGACGGCAGTGGTTGCATACAGCAGGTACCACTGTACAACGATGTACAAATCAAACTTGGAAGATGTCATTGACGCACATGTTAACTAAGAATATAAACATTACACAGATATACATATTCATGCCAATCACTGATACCATGGCAATAATAAATTCCTTTGTCTTGGCTCTTCCAGTAGTTGTGGCCTCGTACCGCTGTGACCAGCATTTAGTCACAATTAGGCATATATGTTAATATTATTTACAAAACCTGTTGGTTGCATCATTGTTAGAAGTGTATTTTCACCTCTGAAGTTTCGAATAAATGCATAATATTGCCTGTACCCATGACTATCAGCATCATACAGTTCATATTAAAGGATGAAGACATGTAATATGTGAATAACTGTATAGGTTTGCACACTACAACCATGTTGACATGACTGCACCTGTTTGGTACATGTTTATGGATCTGTTAGCATGGATGCTTCATGCTAGAGAGTAGTTGATCATGCTTGTGGGGAAAAAGTCAACTCACGCGTAGGAAGAGTGAAGAGAAAGGTTGGAAAGGCACAACGTGTTCAGTATTGATTCCACAATGGGTCAAGCAACGTGTAAATGTTCAAGAGACTATCTGTGAGTGCATTCTGATTTTCTTGTTTACGCTACACCCATGTACATGAAGATTGCTGTATATTTTACGTTTCATACATATGTGAATGTTTCAACCTGGTGTGTAATATCTATTATGCATGTCTTTCTTTTTAATGTCAGTGTCCCTCTGCATGGTTTTCATATTCCTTTCAGTTTGTTTTTTGTGTGTGTCAATTGATACATGCTGTAAAGTCTCCTGGATTAATCTCTTTTAGGGACACAGGGCCTCACAAATACGGGCCTCATTTCACTGGGAAGTGAGTGGTAGGTGGTGGGACTTTTGTCCCAAACGAACCTCAGTGCCACTTACGTTTCTTTCCACAGACTTGGTAGATTCAAATGAAAGAACCACAAGGAGGCAGCACCTATTTCCTGTTTTGCATGATATGTTTTTCGCCAATAAATCAAAATGTCGCAGGATTTGTTTGTCCACCAGGTGTGTCCATGGTTCTGTTTGGTTTGATGAAAAATTGGCAGGGGTATAATAGTAAAGTTACTGTTGGGGAAAGAAGAAAGGAATTTTTATGTTTGTGTCGCTTCTTGGAAGCTGAAGACTCGTCATTATCTTTTAGGCTGATGATTCTGGTTAAAAAAATCTTTCGCGCTCCTGAACCCTTTCCCACTTAAACTGACCGGGGAGGTCAAATGTCGTCTCCTTCAGTGTTTTCAGCTTACATGTATTTCAATAGCAATGAAAAACAACTGAGAATTGTAGTTGAGACCTATCAAGATCACATGGCCCATGTCAACAGCTTTCCTCAGCATGGGTTGGGCATCTATTACCCAACTCATGCGAAGGAAAGCTGTTGACTCAGTCTTAATTCAAGGGGGGAAAAGTCAATGTATATTTTAGAAATACGCAGTGACAGGAATGGACATGGAGATTATCATAACTATAGAACTTGAGGGATAGACCTAGGCCTCAGAAACCTGTAGCCAAAATTGGAAATATAGGCATGATTAACAGAGGCTCTGTCATGGCCCTTTAACCCTTTACCCCTTGAATTGACCCTTGAGTCAACAATTTCCTTGGCATGAGTTGGGCATTAAGTGCCGAACTCATGCCAAGGAAAGTTCTTGACCTGGGGTATGTTAGCTTGACAGGGCTCATCTACGATTCTCAGGCAAAATTGTTTTTCATTACTGTCGAAATTAGTTGGAAACACTGAAGCAGACGACATTTGACCACCAGCTTGTTTTGGCCAGTTTAAGGGGGAAAGGGTCAATGATTCATTTGAAAATATGTTAGCTATTTACAAATTTCTTTTGCCAAATTCATGGGACATTAGCATTTGGCTATTTGGCTGATGGTCAAAGCAGTCTCTATATCTTGGCTGACAGATCTGTGTTATTTATCATGTGGAAGTGCTGCTGGACAAATTAACTTTTTGAGAAAGATTATGAAAAATTAGGCAGTACAGTTATTAATGTGGATTGCTCTACGTGCTTGTAAATCAAAGTTATGGTGACAGATAAGCTTCTGCGCTGAAAATATTTCCGTATGGTTTAAATTTATAAGAAGTCAGTCAGGCTTATCAGCCCATTACATTCAGGCCACGTTGCCCAGCTGTGCAGAGTTTACAGATCCAGTGTTTTTCCTGTATTTAGTTTGAGTTGCTCCTGGTATTCTGCAAGTCAATGTCAGGTGGAGTGATTTGTTCCACACTTTGGACTAATTGGTTCAAAGCATCATGTCTACGTTAAGCTCTCATCTCTTACTCTTTCTTTTATTTTGCTTGCCACAAGAAGAGTTCCTAGTGAATAGGGCCATGTCTGGTTCCCTTATCAAATAATAAAATATGTTTAAACCAGAGTGTTATGATGTGAGAGAGCAAAAAGTCTAACCAGTGGTTGATTTACATCCTTTTTGGTGATGTAACCATCTTATCTCCTGGAGGCTGTTTTCTCTGGCCTGCATATTAGCTGTTGCAAATTAAGCACACAAGGACACATATGAGGTTGTTATGACAACATGTATTTCCTGAGGGGGGTCTGCAGGAATGCTTGTTTTTGTATGTTACTTGACCTGAAGTGTCCTGTTTCAGGTAGAATTTGCAATGGTCCATATTGTAGGGATGTTGTCCAGTGACACTGAAGATGATTGGTCAAGTAAAGTTGGGATATACTTGATCTTGAAGGGAGTCGGAACATCTTTCGTATTTTTGTTTCTTCTGAAGCTAGTGCCAGCCTGTACATTTTACATTGAACGTGCATGTTGAACTGCCTTGCCTAGAAGCCATCATGCTCCTCTCCTCCCCCCCTCCCCCATTCCTCTTCAATATGTTTATATGAGTCAGAAGAGCTGGGTTGTACTTGTAGCAAGTGATAAAAAGTAATTTTTCATCTGCAAGTGCATTTGGGTTTCTTTGAATGCTCTTCAGCAGTAGATTCTCGTCCTCTTGTGTTGGTGTAGGAAGTTGTTCACTGGATGTAAGTCTGGGTAGCTATACAGTCTTTATTGTAAGCCAAAGTTTCTGCTGTGTTCATCTCAAAGTTGGTGTTGTCAGTGCATGAGTACAGTGGTCCCTGTCTTGAGGGACCACCTCCTTAGAGGTGGTCTTTTAAGACAAGTTTCACTTTAGTCTCATCTTTGAAAGACAACTCCCATCTTTGAAAGACAACTCCTGTGGCAGGTTCGCAAATGATCCCATGAAGCATGTGGTCTCCTGGTGGAAGAGGTAGCAATATACAGTGAAACTGTTTTGAGAGACCACTGTGAGGAAAGACCACCTGCCTTTTCAAACCATGTTTACCAAGTCCCTTTTGCCAGTTTTTTCATGTTATTGCACCTCCATTGATAGACCACCTGCCTTATTTGACCACTTTTTTGGCATGCCCTAGGGGTGGTCTCTCAAAATGGGTTTTTACTGTACTGTCAACTGCTCTAATTTTGCTGTACCCTTATTTTCATATATTTTGCTGACGGCACAAAAACCATGGAAATAAAAGCAGTGAAATGGTATTTAACATTGTTCAAATAGGAATACAATGTATTGTCCATAATAGTGACATCAAAGCTACAGCGAAATGTCAAAAATACAAAAAACGGTGAAAATTTAAACATGTGAAAGTAATGCAATTTACAGTAGAAACTGACAAATGCATTCCAAAAAGGAACGTGGTCTCTCAAAGGACATGTTTTATTCTTAGTGATTGTTCGTCTCTGCAGTGTTGTGTTTATGATATGTGGATCAGCACCAAAGATGTGTATAAGCATCTGGGTTTCGTGTTAAGTTTAGCATGTAATTTTCTATTGGGGTCTAAACCTACTGGAGTGTCTGAAATGTATTCCTGATGGTGAATGTACCATAGAAAACATGAAGGCTTTGTGGCTGGTGTTTAAATGTGCCTCAGAATCTCTCATATTAGGGTTCATATGCTGAAACATCCAAATACCCCCAAAAAAAGTCTTGCGTAAATCGCCAGCAAACTAATGGTTGTAATTTGAATTTTTTTGAGAAGACTTTTCCCTAGATTGAAAGAGTACCATTCTTTTTTCAATATATCAGGGATAGAAATGTTCACATAAGATAGGACAGCTTCCATGCCCATAGCTGTACCTGCCAATCATTTGTAAATAGTGAACCCCATTAATCTCAAAAGCCAAGCTGTTGCTTACTTGGGGGTAAAAGTACTGGGTGGAGTTTGAAGAACTTGTGTTCAGTGAAACCAGAAGAACTTCTGTTGTCTATTAGTAACAATTACATGTACTGCTTGGCCAATTAGAAGCCCACCCAAGCTGTCCCCATGAGTTGAATTCTGAAGGACAAAAACTGGTGCAACGGAAAATAATATGAATCAACTTGTCAGCAGGACAAATAATTTTTTCCAAATGTTCTTCCTTCTAATGTCACTTGTCCTCATATGTCATTGACTTTTCTCACATTTCAAAGTAAAATTTATCAGGGAGCACCTTATGTTGAATAAAAAGCATGCAAATATCCATCATGCCTGAATGGAAGAGTTCAATGTTGGATTTATAAAGCACCCATGTAGCAAGTCAATGTTCTCTGCAGCTTAAAATAGTGGAGAGATTTACCCTGCCTTTTCTTTTGCTCCCTGCCCTTTTTACCTCAGCTGACTTGTCAGTCAGCTGAGGTTTTTTGAGGGTCTGTTGTCCGTCCGTCCGTCGTCCGTCGTCCACAATTCACATTTTCGACTTCTTCTCAAAAACCGTCAGCCAGATTCACTTTAAACTTGGTGGAGATGTGCCTTGGGTGGGTCTCTACCAAGTTTGTTCAATTGGTTACGGTCCAGTGATTTTTGGATTTTTAATGAATTTTTTTGTTCTTTTTTGGGTAAATCTTAAAAAATCTTCTTCTCCGAAACCGCTTACCCAATTGCTTTGATATCACACAGGAACACTCCCTGGGACTCCTAGTTCTTAATTTGTTCACCAGGTGGCGCTGCCATTTTTTCCTAATTCTTTATGAATTTTTGTGTGTTATAGCTATTTTCGACTTCTTCTCCAGAACCGTCACTCAGATTAAGCTGAAACATGGTGGATATGTTCCTTGTAGAAGGGTCAAACAAACTTGTTCACTATGTGGGAATGCTGCGGATTCCTGATTTTTAACGATTTTTTCAATTCGGGTACTTGTCGGACAATGCAGCTTTCCTATTGATTACTATGGAAGTCAATGGGCATTCTAATGCTAATTCACATTTTCGACTTCTCCAAAACCGTCATCCAGATTGACTTCAAACTTGGTGGGGATACACCTTGAGTGGATCTCTACCAAGTTGTTCAAATGGTCACGCTCCATTGATTTTTATATTATTTTTTAATGCACCTTTACTATTGATTAACATGTAAGTCAATGGGCATTCTAATGCTAATTTACATTTTCGACTTCTTCTCCAAAATCATCATCCAGATTTGCTTCAAACTTGGTGGCAATGTATCTTGGGTGGGTGTCTACCAGGTTTGTTTCAATGGTCATGTTCCAATGAATTTGGATTTTTTTATGATTTTTTTTTCAAAAATCTCTACAAAAGTTTTAATAGGAAAGTTTAACATGGGAATTTCTTGTAATGATCATAACTTTAATAATATTGACCAGATTTACTTCAAACTTTGTGGGGATGTGCCTTGGGTTGATCTCTATCAAGTGTTTCAAATGGTCATGCTCTATTGATTTTTTGATTTTTTATGAATTTTTTTGTTCTTTTTTGGGGCAAACCTTCAAAATTCTTCTCCTCTGAAACCGCTCACCCAATTGCTTTGATATCGTTCATAGACACTCCCAGGGACACCTAGTTTCCAATTTGTTCACCAGGTGGCGCTGCAATTTTTTTAATGAATTTTTTGTATGGTTTTGCTATTTTTCACTTGTTTTCAGAACTGTCCCTCAGATTAAGCTGAAATGTGATGGATATGTTGTTGTGGAAGGGTCAAACAGTTGTTTAGTAGGTGGCACTGCTTTGGATTCCTGATTTTTAAGGATTTTCAATTACGGTACTTACCAGTCAGTGGAGCTTTCCTATTGATTACTATGTAAGTCAATGGGCATTCTAATGCTAATTCACAGGACAACTGACACGAAATTTACTGTTTATTTGATAACTTGAGATCTGTTTTGAGTTAGCTACACATGTTAATTATTCTGTATGAAGGTCATGCTGAGACAGTACATGAATGACCTTGACCTCCTTTGTGGGGTCACAGTGCAACATACATGAATTTTACTCTTCATTATAACTTGAGAACTACTTGAACTTTGATGTTGTACATGTAAGTGTTCTTCTATAAATCTCAGACTTACTCAGAACATGGTGTCCTTGATCCTTTCCCAAGTTCATAGAGCTGCAAGTGTGATGAATGTCAAGATCAGCTGAGGCACGGGCTGTTCACACAGCCCTCTTGTTCTTTGCTCCTCCCCTTTTTCTGATACATACATCATCCCCCCCCCCCAAAAAAAAGCTTGTTTTCCCCTGACGGACAATTTTTTTTTGGGGGGGGGAGGGGGTAGGTAGGTAGGCATAATTTGTTTTTTCAGTCTGACAGTTTGGGTGGGTAGGTAGGTGTTTTGTTTTGTCTTTTTGGTCAGAAGTAAGTTAACAGGGAGTTCGGTAAGGGGTTTTATATATGGGTCCGTTGGATCAGGGGAAACAAACAATATTTTTTTTGCCTAAACTGAAGCTCAGTTGATATGTAAAAAGCAGTATTTTCACCTTTTAAAATTTGAATACAATTGTTAAGAATTTGGGGAGTTTTGCATCAATATATATCCTTTTTCTAGAAGCTTACTTTTGGGGTGCCCTTATGTATAGTCTCCACCCATGTTAACAAGTGCCCTTTTTAGAATAAATTGCCCTGTGATGGAAAGCTGCAGAGACCACTGCTATAATTTGTACAGAATATTTCAGTGGTCTCACAAAAAGTGAGCTTCTGTACTGTATTCATCTTAATAAGTGCACACTCCCTAATAGGCACACACACACCATTCTTTTCCCAAGAAAGACCCACACCCAATATATATATATATATATATATATATATATATATATATATATATATATATATATATATATAAAGAAGTCTAAGCTATGATGGAGTTGTGATTTGGAACCAACTGCCACATGATGTAAAAGTTTCTCCAACTCTAGCATCATTTAAGAAAAAGTGCACAAAACACATATTATTGACAAGGGGAAATAACACATAACTATCTTGATGTATCGATCAGCTTGATTTTGATGGACACTGTATTTTGTATATTCTGTGTATGTGAACCAGAGAGGGCCTCAGGGAAGATTAGTATACCCAATATACTAACTGAGCTACCCTCTGAAAATAAAGATCTATATATATATATATATATATATATATATATATATATATATATATATCATAGTTTTCAAACCAGTGGTAGAATCTATTATTACAGTTGGGATCTACAATTTTTGTCAGCTTTTGTTGATATTTTTTATAGAGCACTCTGTGCTTTATTAAGATGAATAGAGTAATAGTAATGGTGATCGAGAGGTAAGTAATATCAATAGACAATACAAGCATTTCCAGCTTCCGCATATTAAATCCATTACTGTGACCTGTTTAGTAATGGGCACACGCCAAGTTTCAGGAGTGTTTCACCAAAGATTAACCTTTTCATTCAAAGGGTGCACATGAATACTTCATAAGGGTAGCCGGAATGGGCAGACAGAAGGTGTTGACCCCTTTACGTGTCTGTGAATGCAAGCATATGCAGTTTTTCTTATTTTTGTTGCAACTCTAATAAAACAGGAATGAACACACCTGCATCTCAGTTGTGTGAGATGAGTAATAGCAGCAACTTTCATACTTAATGCTTACACTTGACAAGCATTACATAAATTTACATTGTCTATTTTCATATCCATTATGTTTACATTGTCCATTTTCATATCCATTATGTTTACATTGTCTATTTTCATATCCATTATGTTTACATTGTCCATTTTCATTAACCACCAATGCTGTCAGGGTGATAGTAAGTTATCCAAATTGTATGTTGATGGGAATTGATAATTGTAGTTGTAGCTATACTCTGGCACATATTTACGCACATGCAGCATGCACAATATATTAGATGGGGGGAAAAATTGTAATAATTTGTGTCCTGTTTGATAAACTCTATGACCCTTGTGGTAATTCCATGAATTATCAACAATAAATTTTTATCTGCGGATGTGTCAGTATTTATCCTGGTCATTGTACGCAGACAGTCTGTCATTGTGTTGTACTGTCACACAGGAGCACCTGTTTTTTAAGACTACAGAAACACCTGTTAATTAAGACCGCTCTTGCCGCCTACCAATAGTGGTTTACATTCTGATTGAAAGAATGATATACCAAAATTGTGGTCTTTTCTCAAAGCTGGTCTTTAGCCTACAGCAGATGCAGTGGTACCTCCTATAAAGACCACTTGTCATGAGAGACCACATAGCTTGTTTACTGTTAACCCTTCAATACATCATTTCTTGGTTTACTTTGTGTGTCATGAAAGAGCACCTGCTTGTATGTGACCATTTTTGGCTGGAAGGAGGGTGGTCTTAAATAGCAAGTATCACTGTCCTAGGCCTACCTTTAACACTTGTCATACTTTTATGAAATACAGCCCACTATGGTCTCATGTTGCAGTTGGTCTTTAATTGCAGGCAAATTTAGCTAAGAAATATACTGGAGTACCAATGACCGTGAAAAGTTATACCATCATAGTTTTTGAGAACATAACTGTCTTTAAAGTGAATGCCAGTGTAATATGAAATCTTATGAACATTCCAACTCCCGTTTGCTGTCGGCACATTTTTATAAGGTGAAAACTGGTCCCTGTCTTTGGGCCTGGCAAAAACACAAAGAGCCCTCCTTTTAGATGTCCTTGTCTGTTCAAATCACCCAAAAGTACCCAGATGTAATTTGTTGTTTGCCTCAACATTTCAAAATTTCTTGTCACTGGGAAACATATTTGCTGGGATTTATAACGTAAAGACCATTCATCATGGCACACCCTCGGGTCAATTTAGCTGTCCTTAGTGTGGATGGGTGCATTGCACCCAACCTGCACTGGTAAGGAAAGCTACTGACTCAGTCATACCCTGACCAGGAATGGGACAAAAGAAGGAATAGGATTAGGCAGCTGAAATGTGAGGCATGCATATTAGTTTCCCACCACAGCTGCATGGTTTGTTGTCTTAATAACCATAGTCTGGTCTAGCAAGCCATGGGCCACTGCCTGTGTTTGGAAGCAGGATCTTACTAGTATTTTGGAAATAAAGTGTACTTAGTATAGGCAGATGGAATTTCATTCGTGTTACCAATTTAGGAAGCACTAAGTAAATATGACTTTGGTATTTGTAAACTTAAATTCCTCTTAAAGACACTAATTTTGTGAGAAAGGGGTATCTAGCCCCGTCTGTGACAGTGATATGCCCCCATGTCCTCCGTGATTGACAGGTGCGAGCCCATGCTTTGAGGCAGGAAATTAATATGCATGTCTGGTATTGTGGTGTATCAGTTAGGGGCTTCTGTTATGGAAGGAGCCTCTGAAGGCAAGCAGCTTTATAAGTACAGTACAGTAGTCCCTCTTTGAGAGACCACCCCTGGTGCCACCCAAAAGGCATTCACATAAAGCAGGTGGTCCCTCAAAAGAGGTATAAATAAAATGAAAAGTACTAGGGAGAGACCTGATAATTGTGGTCTCTCAAAGGAGGTGGTCTCCCAAAGGAGTGGTCTTTCAAAGGAGGGACTACAGTAGTACCTGCTGTAAGTGACCACTCCTTCTACCAAGAAAAAGTGTCATATGCAGTGGGTGTTCTTTCACCACAGGTAACTTTTAGAGAAATTGACTCCTGTGGCCCCTCAAAAGTTGCTGCTAACAGCAGGTTGGGCTGTCATGGCAGTGGTCACATACTCCAGGTGCTGCTGTAGCACTGAGCTTTAACCCTTTCCCTCTTAAACTGGCCAAAACTGGCTTCTGGTCAAATGTCGACTGCTTCCATGTTTTCAGCTAATTTCAACAGTAACGAAAAGCAATTTGACTGAGAATTGAAGATGAGACCTATTAAGATAAGGTGCCCCAGGTCAACAGCTTTCCTTGGCATGGGTTGGGCACTAAGTGCCCAACCCATGCCAAGGGAAACTGTTGACTCAGTCTCAATTCAAAGGAGAAAGGGTTAAACAACATAATGTTTTTCACTTTGTGTGAAGATGTAGTATCTACATGTGAACTTCACAAATTTGGAAAAGACCACTTTCATGTGCAGCCCTAGATGGCCTGAACTCAGGGTATCAACTGTACATACCCATACACCTGTGCTGTTCAGGTTTTTTATTGTACAGTGAAACGTCTTTATAATGACACCATCTGTTCCCTGAAAATGTGTCCGATAAATGAATCACATGACATAGAATATGCACTTTTTGTCCCTGAAAAGGTGTGTCATTAAGTGAGTATGTCTGATAATTGAGTGTCGTTATAATGAGTTTTCACTGTACATAGCAGCTTCCCTTGACACATCATGGATGCAATATACTCCAGGTGTGTCTGTGAAAGCTGTTTCACACCTGGACCATTCTTTTTTTTTTTTTAATTTCCCCTCTGGAAGTATAGATCAGCTGGGCCTTGATTGAAAAGTTTTTTGATGAACAATTGTAGTAGTTCAGATGATTTTTGTGGTGATTGATGGGTCAATTCATTAGCAACACGAATGATGACGATGATGATCAAACTGAAAGTGCTGCCTAACCATGGTACGTAATAAACGAGGCAAAGACCTGGAGTTCTTATGTACAGAAGAATTCTGCTTTCGTGATGGATGGTGTGCTGTACGCATGTATATGAATAGAACATCTCAGAATGTAGAGAATGTTGGCTGTGAAATGTAGGAAAGAAATAGGGGGCTACAGGCCATGAAAAAGTAACCACTTACGACCTCGGGAGTGCACATATATGCTATAAATTATCCATAGGTGTAGTGTGGAATAAGCAGTATATACAGCAGGTATCTCACGTATAGTGCAGCTGCCTGAATGTATGAGATACATTTCACACTAAAAGCAGTGAATGTTGATGTTATCTGATTTTTTGGGGGTGGTTTTTTACCTCAGCTGACTTGTCAGTCAGCTGAGGTTTTTTGAGGGTCTGTCGTCCGTCGTCCGTCCGTTGTCCGTCCCTCCGTCGTCCGTCCGTCCGTCTGTCCGTCCGTCGTCCACAATTCACATTTTCGACTTCTTCTCAAAAACCTTCAGCCAGATTTACTTCAAACTTGGTGGAGATGTGCCTTGGGTGGGGCTCTACCAAGTTTGTTCAAATGATCACGGTCCAGTGATTTTTGTATTTTTAATGAATTTTTTGGTTCTTTTTTGGGTAAATCTTAAAAAATCTTCTTCTCCGAAACCACTCACCCAATTGCTTTGATATCACACAGGAACACTCCCTGGGACGCCTAGTTCTTAATTTGTTCACCAGGTGGCGCTGCAATTTTTTTTCTAATTTTATATGAATTTTTGTGTGTTATAACTATTTTCGACTTCTTCTCCAGAACCGTCACTCAGATTAAGCTGAAACATGGTGGATATGTTCCTTATAGAAGGGTCAAACAAAGTTGTTCACTATGTGGGAATGCTGCGGAATCCTGATTTTTAACGATTTTTTCAATTCTGGTACTTGTCGGTCAATGCAGCTTTCCTATTGATTACTATGGAAGTCAATGGGCATTCTAATGCTGATTCACATTTTCGACTTCTTCTCCAAAACCGTCATCCAGATTTACTTCAAACTTGGTGGCAATGTACCTTGGGTGGGTGTCTACCAGGTTTGTTGCAATGGTCATGTTCCAATGAATTAGGATTTTTTTATGATTTTTTTCCAAAAATCTCTACAAAAGTTTTAATAGGAAAGTTTATCATGGGAATTTCTTGTAGTGGTCATAACTTTAATAATATTGACCAGATTCACTTCAAACGTGGTGGGGATGTGCCTTTGGTGGATCTCTACCAAGTGTGTTCAAGTGGTCACACTCTATTGATTTTTGGATTTTTTATGAATTTTTTTGTTCTTTTCGGGGGGGGGAAACCTTAAAAATTCTTCTCCTCTGAAACCGCTCACCCAATTGCTTTGATATCGTACATTGACACTCCCAGGGACACCTAGTTCCCAATTTGTTCACCAGGTAGCGCTGCAATTTTTTTATGAATTTTTTGTATGGTTTTGCTATTTTTCACTTGTTTTCAGAACTGTCCCTCAGATTAAGCTGAAATGTAATGGGTATGTTGTTGTGGAAGGGTCAAACAGTTGTTTAGTAGGTGGCACTGCTTTGGATTCCTGATTTTTAAGGATTTTCAATTCGGGTACTTATCGTTCAATGCAGCTTTCCTATTGATTACTATGTAAGTCAATGGGCATTCTAATGCTAATTCACAGGACAACTGACACGAAATTTACTGTTTACTTGATAACTTGAGATCTGTTTTGAGTTAGCTACACATGTTAATATTATTCTGTATGAAGATCATGCTGAGACAGGACATGAATGACCTTGACCTCATTTGTGGGGTCACAGTGTAACATATACATGAATTTTACTCTTCATTATAACTTGAGAATTACTTGAACTTTGATGTTGCACATGTAGGTGTTCTTCTATAAAGGTCAGACTTACTCAGAACATGGTGTCCTTGATCCTTTCCCAAGTTCATAGAGCTGCAAGTGTGATGAATGTCAAGATCAGCTGAGGCACGGGCTGTTCACACAGCCCTCTTGTTTTTTTTTTTGTTTTTTTTTGGATCAAATCTGGTACACTTACCTCATGAGTTTACTTAGATTTAGTCACCAGGATGGTGATTTTTACTTTGGGTTCTTCAGTTTAATAGGCCCATGTCACATGTTCACCTCAGAATTCTTAGATCTTTCCCAACATAGTAAAGTTCGACTGGAGAATATGGACCCGGTTGAAAACCACACCAGTGGGCCTGAATTTTAGGCCTAGATGCTAAACTGCCTTATTTGCAAAATATATGTTAACGGTATGCAGGCCTGAGCATGATCAGCAGTTAACAAGGTCAGACTATGGGAACCGTGCTACAATGGTATCAGCAACTTTGAAAACCATATTCCATCAGGTGTGGCCATGAATCATAGGCCTACTGCCATTATAGTGGTATACAGTGACAGAGAGGAGCTGTCCTAGGAGCCCAAAGTAATATACTGGCTTTGTAAAGGCCAAAATGGGATGCAGGGTAAGGAACAACTAAGGAGGATTGTGTTTGTGAAGAAACGGTGAATACAGCATTAGATATTTTGCTGATGCTTTTTACCAACCTAACTGCTGCTTTTATAACAGTTCGCATCTGTCGAAAATGGCATAAAGTTGAGGTGAAGTGAAGCAATGGGCAAACTTATGCATGTGCATACCACTTTGAAGAACACAGCATCAAACAACATGTAGATGTAGTGGAAAATGATTATCAAAAATATGTACAGCGGTATTTTAACTACAACCATTTACCATAAGAAATTGGTGTTTCTTGGTTGGGCAGTTTTCAAGTTACATAAATGTAGGTGCAAACTACAATGTAAACTAATGGAAACACACATACCTAGCCTTCCTGCCTACAGAGCCCTCTACTGGGAGCCCAGATGAACAAGTTACCTATTGTGAAGAGGCCACACAGCTGGGGAACAGCATTAAACCCTTTCATTGCCAAATTTTGAACTGAGTCAACAGCTTTTCTCGGTGCCTAATGTGCGCCAAGAAAAGCTGTTGGCGTGGGATATTCTCTCTGGAACTATAGGCATGCTGATACTTGAATGAAAGGTCTTTTAATGAGGAATACGAATCTGGTGTCTTTATGACCGTTCGGAATAGTTTATTTTAGTAGATGGACTTAAGTCGTGTTTGGCACTTAAAGAGTTAAGTTTAGAAGAGTTAAGAAGTGGCCTATGAGTGACTGTGAAGTTATGCTGAAGTAGCTTAGCTTTGTGGTGGCTGTGAGGCTACTGTACACAAATTGGGATTAGAAAATAGCCTTGAAGCAACAGAATATTAGATTCCGTAATGCAATTTGTGGAAGTAGATCCTCCATATTGGCATGTTTGACCTTCAGCGTTCATGGTTTCAGGCTGATGGTTCATGCCAGAATAGAAATAAACAAGAGTTGTCATCTGGCAGCTCATTAACACCATTATAAACATATGTGTACTGTACATCAAGATGTCCCTTACAAGTTTGTACACCCAACATAAAGACCATAAAATGTGGGCATGAAAGGGAAAATTTTGAGGAGACTGCCATGGCAACCAGCTCTGTATAGTACCACTTGTGATATCAATGCACCAACAGACTGATGATTCCAGCTGTAACACTGTGTATACTGCTGGTGTACATACCTTGATAATATTTGCTTCAGCTAAAACTATACATTGTTTTCCACTATCAGACCAAAATCTGCCTTGCTGCTAGCAAAATTATTAAAAGTACATGTTACAGCCAACCCTAGGTGTCGTCTTTTATGTCCGCTCTCGGACCATTTTACCTCGGCGCAGGCATAACTAAGAAAATTGTAAATAAAACTCAGGGCAGGACAATAAGTTACAGGCTAAGCTTATACAGAAAAGAAAAAATCATGAAGATTATCCCTGTAGAAGACAATGCCATTACTATGACCAGTGCATGACAGTTAATGAACAGAGGCACTCTGGCACAATGCTCTATGTCTGAAGGCACAAGTCATGATTTTTGACACCCAGATGGAGGAGGGTGGGAGGAGCTACCTGTTCTAGTCATTACCTGTTAGCCCTTTCCCCCTTGAATTGGCACTAGGGTCAACAACTTTCCTTGGCATGAGTTGGACACTAAGTACCCAACTCATGCCAAGGAAAGTTGTTGACCTGGGGCATGTGATCTTGATAGGGCTCATCTACAATTCTCAGTCAAAATTGTTTTTCATTACTGTTGAAATTAGTTGAAAACACTGAAGCAGACGACATTTGACCACCAGCCGGTGTTGGCCGGTTTAAGGGGGACAACAGTTATGTTTTACCACAACTTTAATTCAGATTTCCTGCATATCTTTCTGTCAAAATAAAGTTGAATGTTTTTTTGGACTCAAATACACATACCTTTTAAAAGCAGATCGAGAGTTTTTATGTTTCAAGTCCGCAATCTAGTCCAGGTTATAAGAGACTGTTTCTCTTGCAATGACAACAACTCATGGAAGAAACTGTACTCCTGGAGACCAGTCAGGGCAGAAATGATGACCTTTCCTTGAGAGACCCCTTATGGTGATGTTCACAGGACCACTTTATCTTGGTGTAAATAGGTGCTTGGTGCGCCAGACTTTTTCAGAAGTACACACTTTTAATGGAAATCCCATCAGTATTGTGATACCAGTGTAAGACATGCCCATACGAATGGCCACTCTATAAGTCAGCTTACAGCATACCATATTATCTCTTTTATGTGCTCCTGCCTCCTTACGCACCCCCTCCCTCCCTTTTCTGGCACATAAATTCTGTTATAGTAGGCATCTACACATGTATTTTGTGGTAATTAGCTTGTTAAAGCTAAAATGTTCCAACTGTA
Organism: Hermodice carunculata; assembly: GCA_964020975.1. Classification (NCBI taxonomy): domain Eukaryota; kingdom Metazoa; phylum Annelida; class Polychaeta; order Eunicida; family Amphinomidae; genus Hermodice; species Hermodice carunculata. The sequence continues at coordinate 70,114,454 of OZ026626.1, read as the reverse complement.
GGTCTGCAATTGTAGCTCTGTTCAACTGAATTTTCGAAGCACCTGGGTTACTTAAAAGGGGTAATATGGTACATGTAGTATTAAAGTTGTCAGCTACTTGCTGCACAGTCTACTGTATAGTTGTTGGTGGAAATGGATCATTATAATAATTTACATTTATTGCACCCCAGTCTTTGCCATTTGTCCGGGGAGGGGGGGGGGGGGCAGGCATCAGGGGATGTTTGTATGCTTTTAGGAAAATAAAAATGAAATAAAACAAAAAGGTCCACATTTGAAAAGGTTGTATTTTATCAAAATTGTGAAAAATAATTACTGATCCCTTGCCTGGTCAGAATGAGACTGAGTCAACAGTCTTTCTGGGCATGGGATATTGCACCTGACCAATGCCGAAGGAAGATTGAGGCAAGAAGAGACTGGCACTGTTCAAAAGAGAGGTCACCTGACCTGTTCTGACCAATACTATGGTCAGGGTAGGTCACATGATACTTCTGGACCAGTGGTATCATTTGGTCCTTCCTATCCTTGGCCCATGCCATTATGAGGGAAAAAAATTTATATTGTTGATAGAGCTTAGGTAGAAACAGAGAAGGAAACAACACTTATTATACCCAGTTTATCGTTTGTTTGTTTTTTATTTGTACTTTGCCCAGGTAAATTGAGCAGGAAAAGATAAAACATATATCAGATAAAAAGCTTAGAAACAATTTATTGTGTATTGAATATGTGTAAATTGGTACAGTTCTACTTAGAACCTGCTTATGAGCCCACCTGTGCTAAGGGACCACCTGTGCTAAAGGACCAGTCTCAGTATTCCCCATTAGCATATTTTAGTTTAATTCTACCTGCCTTAAGGGACCCGCCGTCAGAAAGGACCATTTTCACAGGTCCTGTCGGTGGTCCCTTAAGACAAGTTTCACTGTAGTTAAAATACAGATAAAACATTTGATAGACCACTCTAGGGAGAGATTGTCCATGCTGGTGACGGCCCTTGAAATTTTTTTACAAGAACTGTATATGCACTATTGAACTCCATGTGGACCATCATATCATTGATAAACAGATAAATTAATGAGGCATATGATGACCAGCATCTGACTAAATTTGAATACACATGTAGTGCACCAGATGTACCACAGCAACCAAAAGGCCCCCAACTGGGAAATAAACCTCCTTATCAGCTTCATTCATGTAAGTGAGGCCATATAAAAAATATTCCGGTTTAGCATCAGTGCCCGTGTGTGTGTGTGTGTGTGTGTGTGTGTGTGTGTGTGTGTGTGTGTGTGTATGTGTATGTGTGTTTTTTTGTAGTGCACCAAATTAAAAAAAAAAATTAATTAAAAATCAGTGACAAATCTTCAATTAATGCCTTGAGCAGTCAGCGCCACTAGCGCTGATCAAGAGAACTATATTACAGCATGCTTGTGACATTCTGAATGAATAAATGACTTATATGGGCAATTGGGACTTGTGGAAAGCCTTGATACAGTAAATCATTTGGAGGGATAGGAAGGGTATTTAAAAAGAAAAAGAAAAAAACTCCTTCCCTCATCACTTACTTGGAAAACTACTGATGATAAACCGGGAATTTTTTTTTATGTGGTCTAAACATAAGGCAATAAGGTATAGAAAAAAGATGTTATTACACTGAAGTTGGTTTGTGAAGTTTTGGGTAAAAGACTTGCATCTTCTTTAAGCATGCTTGCTTTAATACCACATCAGTCTCAGGTTTGTGGTCCTATCTTTGGTGTCATTTGACTTGCATTTAAAGACCACCTGCTTAATGAGGCCACGTTTCAACCCACACTTGTAAGTGTGGGCGTGTCCAAGGAGGGGAAAGTTTGTCAAGTTGAGCAAGAGAAATGTGTATGAGCTGTATTCATAATTAATCTTTTCCCCCTTAAAAACCATCCAAAACTGGTCGGTGGGCAAATGTCGTCTAACCTCATTGTTTGAAACTAATTTCAACAGCAATGAAAAGATTTGCCTGAGAATTGTAGATGAGACCTATCAACATCACATGCCCCAGGTCAGCAGCTTTCCTTGCGCACTAAGTGCCCAACGGATGCCAAGGAAATCTGTTGACTGAGTCCTAATTCAAGGGGGAAGGGTTTATTTAGGTATAATTTATGCTGTCCGTGTCAATCTGTGGGGCAGGTTATATAAGAGAATATGTCCATGGTAAAAGCAGCTTCAGAACATTAAGCACTGTGTTTATTCTGTCTGTCTCCCAGTAAACACTGATATGGATAGTCTGGCCTCCCACAGAGGAGAGTCTGCAGCCACTATGCTTAATTACTCTTAACTGGGACACTCAGCTGGCTTTACAAGTTGAGACCAGCTCATTTGTGGAAGTGCCTGGGACTCCTGTGCAGCCGACTCCCCACTCTCACGTGAATGTCTGTATGGGGCAATGGGAATGCCTTACCATGTCTGCAAGTGGCACCTACCTTAACCCTTGCACCCACCACCAAACACAAGACTGACACACAGCGTGGGAATTCTTGTGTTTGTTTGGGATGATAATTTCAAGGAGCATTGGGAAAAAAATTGTTATTCCAAGCAAATGCAGGCCTCTTGTTCTTTCATTCATTCCATGTTACTTTTTTATTTAATTTTTTTTTAAAAATGTCCTTAATCTATTTATTAATTTAAATTTCAGTGTATTCATTTCTTTCTTTCTTTCTTTTTTGCCTCATATCACCACTTTTGAATGTGTTGGCAAAATGCTAACCTACAATGGCTTCATGCAATTTTTCATTGTTTGTCAAGAATTGCAAATTTTAGTGCAATGGCAGCAATTTTAGGGACACATCTGAACATCGTTGGTAAGACTCGCATCATAAGAGGCCATCTTGCGTAAAAGGTTCGTTTATCAGGCAACTGTTATATTTTGTGCATTATTATGGCATCTGTGAGGCTTTTTCATGATGATCTGTGAGAGGAATCTTAGATCCCTTTTACCAGGGGACCACTATGAAGAGCACCATGGGTGTCCCTCCAAATGAGTGTTGTGCCCCTTTATTTACTGATGTACTGCATGCAAGAAATGGTATTAAGGTAGATACTGGTGTGGTCATCATATTTTCATAATATAACGACCTGTCCCAGTGGAGACTGCTTTGTCTTTGGGGACCACTTTGTAGGGTCCAAAACTCCATTCTAATGGGTTATCTTTTACGCAGATGCATTTTTGGACGTGTGTACTTCTTCTTGATGTATTTTTTTCACCTGGCCCCTAGAGGGCGTGAATGTGAATAAAGTTTTTGTATCTTTGTATCTTTTATAACAGACCACCGAAAATATAGGCAATGATAGGACCGCTTATTGTGGTAGCAGTTTGTCTCCCGAGACTATAGGTTTAGTGCCAGTGTATTGTAAATTCACGTAATTTTGCTGTACAGTAAAACCTGTTTTGAGAGACTCTTCTTAGGGCAGGCCAAAAGAGGTCACATAAGGCAGGTGGTCTCTATAGAATTGCAATAACGTGAGAAAGATGGCAAAAAGGGACCTGGTAAACATGGTCTGAAAAGGCAGGTGGTCTTTCTTCACAGTGGTCTCTCAAAACAGGTTTCACTGCACAGATATTTTCATTTTTACCTCAGCTGACTTGTCAGTCAGCTGAGGTTTTTTGAGGGTCCGTCGTCAGTCCGTCGTCCGTCGTCCGTCGTCCACAATTCACATTTTCGACTTCTTCTCAAAAACCGTCAGCCAGATTCACTTCAAACTTGGTGGAGATGTGCCTTGGGTGGGTCTCTACCAAGTTTATTCAAATGGTCACGGTCCAGTGATTTTTGGATTTTTAATGAATTTTTTTCGTCTTTTTTGGGTCAATCTTAAAAAATCTTCTCCGAAACCGCTCACCCGCTTTGATATCACACAGAAACACTCCCTGGGACTCCTAGTTCTTAATTTGTTCACCAGGTGGCGCTGCAATTTTTTCCTAATTTTTTTATGAATTTTTGTGTGTTATAGCTATTTTCGACTTCTTGTCCAGAACCATCACTCAGATTAAGCTGAAACATGGTGGATATGTTCCTTGCAGAAGGGTCAAACAAAGTTGTTCACTATGTGGGAATGCTGCAGATTGCTGATTTTTAACGATTTTTTCAATACGGGTACTTATCGGTCAATGCAGCTTTCCTATTGATTACTGTGGAAGTCAATGGGCATTCTAATGCTAATTCACATTTTTTACTTCCTCTCCAAAACCGTCTTCCAGATTAACTTCAAACTTGGTGGCAATGTACCTAGGGTGGGTTTCTACCAATTTTGTTCACCTGGTCATGCTCCAGTGATTTTTGGATTTTTAATGAATTTTGTTGTTGTTTTTTTTTGACAAATCTTAAAAAATCTTCTTCCCCGAAACTGCTTACCCAAATGCTTTGATATCACACAGGAAGACACCTAGGGACTCCTTGTTGTTAATTTGTTCACCAGGTGGAGCTGCAGTTTTTTTTCTAATTTTTTTTGTGAATTTTTGTGTGTTATAGATATTTTCGATTTCTTCTCCAGAACCGTCACTCAGATTAAGCTTACACGTGGTGGATATGTTCCTAATGGAAGGGCCAAACAAAGTTTTTCACTGTGTGGGAATGCTGCGGATTGCTGATTTTTTCAAGTCAGCTCCTTTGGGGTAAATGCACCTTTGCTATTGATTACCATGTAAGTCAATGGGTATTCTAATGCTAATTTACTTTTTCGACTTCTTCTCCAAAACTGTCATCCAGATTTACTTCAAACATGGTGGCAATGTACCTTGGGTGGGTGTCTACCAGGTTTGTTCCAATGGTCATGTTCCAATGAATTTGGATTTTTTTATGATTTTTTTTCAAAAATCTCTACATAAGTTTTAATAGGAAAACTTAACATGGGAATTTCTTGTAATGGTCATAACTTTAATAATATTGACCAGATTTACTTCAAACTTGGTGGGGATGTGCCTTTGGTGGATCTCTACCAAGTATGTACAAATGGTCACGCTCTATTGATTTTTGGATTTTTTATGAATTGTTTTGTTTTTTGGGGGGGGGCAAACCTTCAAAATTCTTCTCCTCTGAAACCGCTCACCCAATTGCTTTGATATCGTACATAGACACTCCCGGGAACACCTAGTTCCAAATTTGTTCACCAGGTGGTGCTGCAATTTTTTTTAATGAATTTTTTATATGGTTTTGCTATTTTTCACTTGTTCTCAGAACCATCCCTCAGATTAAGCTGAAATGTGAATGATATATTGTTGTGGAAGGGTCAAACAGTTGTTTACTAGGTGGCACTGCTTTGGATTCCTGATTTTTAAGGATTTTCAATTCGGGTACTTATCGTTCAATGCAGCTTTCCTATTGATTACTATGTAAGTCAATGGGCATTCTAATGCTAATTCACAGGACAACTGACACGAAATTTACTGTTTACTTGATAACTTGAGATCTGTTTTGAGTTAGCTACACATGTTAATTATTCTGTATGAAGGTCATGCTGAGACAGTACATGAATGACCTTGACCTCGTTTGTGGGGTCACAGTGCAACATACATGAGTTTTATTCTTCATTATAACTTGAGAATTACTTGAACTTTGATGTTGCACAAGTAGGTGTTCTTCTATAAAGGTCAGACTTACTCAGAACATGGTGTCCTTGATCCTTTCCCAAGTTCATAGAGCTGCAAGTGTGATGAATGTCAAGATCAGCTGAGGCACGGGCTGTTCACACAGCCCTCTTGTTTACTTAATTTTCTGATGGCTTAAAGCAATGAGAACAAAAACTCCAGGTGATAAGAAAGAAATTCAGAAAATGCCAGAAATGTCAAACTTCATTTTATGTATATGTAGGGCCAGTACTTTTCCGCGATCGCGGAAAACGGACGGAATTCACGGAATCTATGATCTCAAACGGAATTTATGATTTGGAACAGAAATCGGCAAATGCCACGGAAATTAAGCGGAATTTGTGAATTTTGCCTCTCAAATAATTCAAAATCACCACATATGTCATCGCATAAAGCAAAACACACGGACTTGGATCCAAATTTGACGAGTCGGCGGCGTTATCGATACCACGTGGAGCAAATTCAACGACAGGCCGGGCACCTGCGCGCTGTAGACCCCACTGCTACCATATCCATTCATTTGCATGGCATATAGATATAACGCGCAACAGAGGTACAATGATAATAGCGCCATCTGTAGGTGGAGGCTGTCAACGTACATAGTAAACAATATGGAGTCACTTTGCCGTTCGTCGATGGATCAACATTTTCCAGAGGCGATAAGATCAACTGTTTTTCCTTTTTTATTGACCAGTGCTAAAATCGTGCCCTAGAATTAGTGAAACAGAAATGAAACGGAATTTGTAGTTTCCCAAAACGGAAAAACACTCATTTTGAAACGGAAAAATACAGGCCCTATATATGTAAAAATCAATACATTTACCATGTTTACAGAATTGCTGCACATGTATACCTGTGCAGGGTTAAAGTAACACAAACAACCCTTATAAATGGAAGTTACAACAGACAACAGCATCAAAGTGGCCATATGCTACGTGCAAATTAACATTGAGACTGAAATAACTGTTGGCTTCACTTTACTACTTCATATTTGAGAAGTTGCTTGTAATGTTTTCACATGAAGGAGGTGTACAGTATGCATTTTCGCTGACTTTCACTGACCATGTACCTTATTGAGAATGTGTATGACTTGCTATACTTGTTATGTGATTTTCATAAAATCATATCAACACTTGCCTCAGGAGCAGGGGGGTGGAGGGTATTCCAGTGAGTTGTACCATAGTCTTGCTTCACAGAGAATACATATATGTGTCTGATAGGTCAACCTAGGCCCATGATTACTATTAAATACAATGTACGCGTTGGAAAGAACTTACTGGGATTTCCTGGGGTGTTGTTAATTTTGACCCGGAATGACCTTTCAAGGTCAAACTGACTTATTGGCATATTAAGTTTTGGTGATGGTGGATCATACAGGCCCATGGTTACCATCAAACACTCATAGGAAAGTGCTTATGCGGTAACTCTTGGTGTTATAAATTTTGACCTTGAGTGATATTGAAATGTCAAAAGGACATATTGGGACATATCATGGTCATAGTGGATCCTGTCACTTTGTATTTAAAAACAATGATGCCTGAACTGGATGAGTGAAGACTTGGATACTGCAAACAGTGATGATGACCTTAAACAAAGTTGACCTTGATATTACTTTGAAGATCACGGGACCACATCGATTAATCTATACATGTATATCCAGGGTCAGCTGAGTGCAGGACTGTCACAGTCCTCTTGTTTTTAGTTAAATTCCATAGATCCCCATTCTGGGAAACACTGTGGGTGCATGTCAACCGGTCCTTTAACTCATTCCATACTGTGGTGACAGGCATTGGTCAGTGGTTCTGGCACTGCCTGGTGAGTCATGCTGCAGCTGTCCTTGCGGCAGCTGCAGCATGACTTGCCAGGCAGTGCCAGAACCACTGACTTAAGACTATAGGCATGTTGGTACTTGAATGAAAGCTCTTTTCGTGCAGAATTTAAATATGCAATTGTAGTCTTAAATCTAGGTAAATATATGGAAAAATCAGGGACTGGAATGGAATGAGTTAAATGAGATTAATTGACAGACACTCAGAGCAACAACTTCCTGAAGTGGCCCTGTACATGTTTAGGCCTACACATGACATAAATGCACTGAGAAAACTGTGCATGATAGCAGGTCATCCGTGGTCTCATGCGAGGGCATGATGACAAGTTGCACCTGAAATTTGAAAGGGCCATGTAAAATGGGGCCCAAAAATTTTTAAGTAAGTTTTCTGTGCATCTGCAGTGCTGAAAAAGTGCATGCACTTGGCCCAGGTGGTCTGTTATGGCAGTGGCCACGTAAACTTTATAACATAGACCTGTCTCAAGTTTGTGCGATTTCTTTGTGCATAAATATTTTCAAGGTTAGAATACGAGTGTCTTCTCTCATTGCCATTTTTCCAAAAGTGAGGTCATCTAAGTGTGAGTATTATGGGATACAGGAAAGGTAACAAACCACAATGATGTTTGCGTGTTTATATAATGATAGGTGGTGATAATGTAATTAATAAAACATTCAAAACCCCGTGTGGGTTTTGCACACGATGATGTATGAATTCTGTGCGGTTGTGTCTACAAAGGACATGTATACTAAAGGGCATACATACCCATGAGGTTTCCTTATTGGAACTTGACTACTTCCCCATGTCTGAAACTTGCAGCTCCATCAATTCTAACCAAGCTTGTTAAAAGGAGCAAATACTGTTGAATCCCCTTGGTAAAACAACTGAGAGGTCTTAACTCATTCCATACCAGTTCCTGATTTTTTCCGTATATTTGCCTAGATTTAAGAGGACAATTGCATATTTAAATTCTTCATCAATAGAGCTTTTATTCAAGTACCAACATGCCTATAGTCTTATATCAGTGGTTCTGGCACTGCCTGGCAATTCATGCTGCAGCTGCCCTTGTGGCAGCTGCAGCATGACTTGTCAGGCAGTGCCAGAATCACTGACCAATGCCTGTCACCCAAGTATGGAATGAGTTAATAGGGGATATATTTTTAACTGTGGATAAGCAAAAAGGGTGGTGTAAATTGGTGGTCACAATATATGAAGGGTCTTTTTTTTCAGGTGGTTTTTATGCTTGTGATTGTCTGTAAGGGATTTTTTTTTTTGGTACTTTCCCGTTAAGTTAATTATTCAGTTATTTGCCTGGTCACACCTTCCATTGGCTGAGCTTTCTTTTGAGGGCAAGGAAATGGCTGCTTTGGGGGCAGACAATAAAAATATGACATCCCAGTAAGTAAGGAATTGCCCTCTGAACACACTGTTCCATGCTGATAGAGCTTTATTTGCAATAAGTTTAAGGAGGCTAAGAAAGAAAGCAGGCAACATGTCCAGTGATAGAAAAGACAAACAGAGCATGTTGCCGGTGGAGACACTGCAGGTAACTTTCCACAGGTATCCATGTGTTGGAGGTGGAGACACCTGGGGGATAAAACCTTCATAACTCCTGGCTTGAAAATGTCATGTGACACAGGAATCAAGTGCTGCCACCATGCAGAATAGTGTATCTGACATGCTCTGTTGGTAAGCACCACTCAGTCTCAACCGGTCACATATTCATTACGGTAGGCCATACTTTGAGAGACCACCCCAGGGATTCTAAGGTCCAAAAGTGATCACATAAAGCAGGGGGGGGGGGGTCTCAATGGAGGTCTATCAACAGGGGCCTGGTGACCATAGTCTTAAAAGGCATGTGGTCTCGCCTTTGAAAGGGTGTAGAGCAGAGGCTATATATGTTGGAAATGGGGGCGTGGGGGGCTATTGAATGTGTGTGTGTACACTTTTTTTTTTAATGTGAAAAGACAGCATGGTTACAAGCAAATAATTTAAACAAACATGTTTTAGTAACAGATACTACCAAATAATACACATCTTAATGTCCATGCATAATTGACACACATGTACATGTAGTAACAAAGCCAATGTGTACATCACCCACTGAGTGATACATCCATGCAGCGAAAATTTGTTGGATGGAAAAAAATGAAAGGAAAGAGGGATGTGATGAGTCTGCTTAATGTTTTATGTACTATGCCATACTGATTAAGTGTTGAAATGGGACATCACATGTATTCATGCAATGTGGTCACTCTTGGGGGGTTACACATTCAGGTGGTTAACAATGGTTGAGTGCAGTCTCTTATCAATATTGTCTTCTTAACCCCTTTGATCCCAAGAGTAGAATAGAAATTCAATAAATAATTTCCAGGATAAGGGGATCAAAGAAGTTAAAAAGATGACAGTGAATTCCCAGTAGTGGGTCAGAGATCAGTTCTACAAGCCATTGATTAATTTATGAGATGGCCAACCATGTCACTGTCACTAAAATTACAGGGAGTGAAAAGAATGACTCTCTCCTCCTCCCCCAATATTTGAGGGTCAGCTGGGGGTCAGTTATGCCTTTTGCTTGTGGTGTCATGAGGTTGATTAGTGCAGCCAAGTCAAAGGGGTTTAACTTAAACTGACACTTCTTCACTCCAATATGGTATATATGCAAAGAAAGTGCTCCCACTAATCAGAGGGTGATGAAGATTTTATCTGTAAATGTTGGAGAGAGACTTACATGATACAGCTCTGTACTGTGGTCCCTGGATTGCTTATAAGTCCCGTCTAAACAAAGGCCCCTGCTCGGAAAAGGCTACCGTTCCTATGCAGAAAGCATAATATTTCCACAATATTGCCCCCCTCGAGAGAGGCTACCCGTCACTTTAATGCTGTATTTGGTGGGGCCTTTAAGACAAGGGCTACTGTACAGCTAAATTGGAAGAGGAAAATTGCATCTCTATGTCTGGGCTTCAGGGTCAGTTGGAGGGCAGTTTTGACTTCCTCTTATCTGTAACTGAGGGGTTAACGTTCCTGCAGTGCAGTGTGTCCCTTAAGTTTGATCTGCCTTCCCTGTGCTTACTGAGGAAGCTCCAACATAAATATTTTCATTAGACAAATTAGACAAGAGTACATGGCTGTGTTACCACCAAACTCATAGGCAAATATAGTCACTGGCGTAGGACTTGGGTAAAGTAAATAGCCAAGTCCATTTGAAAATTATTGGAACAAGAAAACTGTGTGCTTGCAAACGTGTTACAGCTATTAATTTCAAAATCAACCTTGATCTGCTCTTGCATATGAACCTTACCAAATGTCAAAGATTTCATTTTGATTGTTCAGAGGCCCTTTTAGCTCTGCTGACCAAAAGTGACAGAGCTCGTGATCCTTCTTGTGTCACTGTGTATCCATCTGTCCATCTGTTAACTTTTGTTTTTTAACTCGATACAGTCCACATTTTTCAAGCTAGTACCATACAACTTTCAGGACTTGTAGGATGTATGGAAATCTGGATCCCTGTTGATATTGGTGGCGCCACCTACAGTATGGGGCAAAATGTGGAAATCTTTTGACCACTGTAGCATCCCTCGTTTTCAGTGGGTCTTCGTGAAATTTAGTGGGATTGTGGAAGAGGTTAAAATCTCATTTTTGTATTCTACTAATGGGATAACCTGCACTTTGAGGGAAATTATGGGTCAAAATGTGTTGGAAGATATATTCAATATCTCAAAAAGCAATTGGGTTAGACATGACAAATTTATAGGATATGTATATAGATTGTGACCAGTGTTGATATATTATGTAATGACAGTGACCTTGACCTATTTTTGTTAGCTCCCCAGGCCTGTAAAGTTGAAAGTGATGATTTGGTAATGGTAGGATGTCGTGTGAACATCAGTGGAAAGGAGGGTTGAGCCTCCAGATCAAAATGTGACCTGTAAACACTGCACAAAAATTCTCTACTTTGTGAGCTATTTTGTGGGTCACCATGACACAATTATTATCAGGGACTTCGGGATTGGCCAAGTTCATCTTTTTTTTTTTTTTTTTAATTACTCAAAAAGTTATAACCCAATTCACACAGATAGACCATGTATGGAATGTTGGATGTAGCACACACATTTCGAACAGTAACAATTTTTAATCCAAGTTGAAGGTCAAGGTCAAATATCCAGTTGTATGTACATGGGTCAAAGTGTCAGAATCTTGTGAATTATCTGCCGTCAGTAATTTTTGCTGGATCATTATGAAATTTGGTGGTATTGTGGAGGAGATCAAAGTCTTGATTGATGGTGATACCAGTTGGGCCACCTATATTTTGACAGACGTTACAAGCCAAAATGTATTAAAAAAGATAAAATACTGAAACTTAAAAAAAATGATTTAGCTAAATAGGCCGAAATTGTACCATGATATTGATCATGGCCTGTACAGATGTATAATGTAACATGGATGACCTTGACCTGTTTATCCCAAGTCACTGGCACTGTAAAATTCAAAGAGCCAATTACATGTATGTCCATAGAAGAGGTAACTTGCCAATGATGTCCACACTTACCAGGTTAGCCCTGTGTTACTTTCAGGACTTCACCAATGGCAGGAAAATGTTGCTCAAGTTCAATATTGGGGACATGCATGGCCTTCAATGTTATGTAATATGTGGGTGGAAATGTGAAAGTTGTGTGAACAGTTTATATCACATCTTTAATTTTGGTGGGATTGCCGAGGAAGTAAAAATCTGAACTAGAAAATAAGATTTGCTTAATAGCATTTCTATCTGGATGCCTTCAAAATTAAAAAAAAAAAAGTTGAAATGGTGCAATGTCTTCATGAAGATTTGGAAACTTCTCATGGCATGCATACACATGAGAAGTTTGAACTATAGATTACCATTGAATTCATGTTGCCATCTACTTTACTGGCACAGAAGATATTCTTTTTGCCTCATTTCCCAAACAGGTCAGCAGGGCACTAGACCCACGGGCCTCTTGTTGATGTAATGTAATGTAAAGTATATGTGGATGCATCATGCTGCTTGCCTTATAAGTGAAACAACAGGTAAGACCTCCTAAAATTTTCAAAAAGGTTTTTGTTTCATAGCTTTAAATTTCTTTTCTCCCTTAATTCAAGAGACGAATTGTCTTTTAGAAGCATGATGTGTGTGTGTGTATACATTCATACATAGCTCTACAAACACACACACTCACACAATATACATATGTACCTACACACACATACATATGTATGTACATACCTACACAGGATACATACATCATATAATAATGGTGTACCTACATGTATGGTAGGAAGGGACCATGGAATCATTCAGCCATAAACATGACAAATCATTTAAAACCAGCCAAAGACTGTAGTACATAATGTATATCAAATGCTGACTTGTTCAACATTCATCACATAAATGTTTCATGAACAGAGAACAATTACGGGGAATGAGGGTTTGGCAGAGCACGCTGGCAGGGATCACCACAGTGCCTCCAGACCAGCTCAACCCACGCCAGCAAACTTGGTCACTCTGTCTTCCAGGTGGCGTGCCCTTGGGGTACATGGGACTCCCAGAAAATAACAATGATGCAATCGCAACTTTGATGTGCCCCGAAACATAATACAGAACTGATCTCTTTTAGTGAGGGTTGCCTGTGTAGGGGGTGGAAGGTACGTGTACTGAGGGGAGTGCACTTAATTGCAGGGCAGATGGCTTCACAGGCAAGTTACAGGGTAAAAGGCACATTCAGTGTTCTGTGGCTCAAAATGATGTAAGTGAAAAGTGCCAGAAATACCACTTTCAAGCAGAGAATGTTCTTTCTCTGTTGAGCCACCTGCGATTAATACAGGTTTCACACTATGGTCTACTATTTTTCCCACTGAATTATTCACACATGGATATGAGAGTCCTGTACTCATGCATACTGCAGAATAAAAAAGTATCAAGATATATTATGTTGTATGCTGGGAGGTAGTCAACTTTAGTTTCGTGTTTGGGGGAGGGGAGGTGTGGTGATAAGTGAGGGAAAGTGTCCGGGTCAAAACTAGAAACCTTGATTTTTTTTTTTTTTTTCTTGTGAACATTGAACTTTTGATGGCTTCCTTGAGATGGTCATGAGTTAAGTGTTAGCACAGACATGAATTTCATATCCGGCATTTATTGAAACACACACGTACTCATGTTTCTATGAGGGAACGTTTGCACAACAATATCCCCTCTCACAGTCAGAGTTCACACAAAATGCTGGCATCTTGTTTCTCAAAAACACCCTTGGTCCCCCTCAAATGTCCATAAACAAACGGCCAGCAGACTATTCTGTGTGTCCGTTGTGACACGTACAATTTGGGTGCAGAGAACTTTGGCAGGAGGACAAGCAACGTGCCCTGTATGTGTCTTGTGTACCGAAATACTGAAAGGAAAAGCTGCAGTCAGTCATTTGACATAATGTTTCTGGTCCATCACAGAAATGTTTTTATAATTTTAGACTTAAGTTGAGGGGCAAGCGGAGGTCTAGCAGAGCCCTCTAGGAGACACTTTCAGAAAAAAAAGTTGCTATTTTCTTTTTGTAAGTAAGTGTGGTGTAAATTGAATCTGCAGACTAGGGAGATGAGGCTCCTGTTTATCTGTTGTTGTGTTGGTAACTAAGGGTTCAGGGAGTGGATGTTGGGTCAAGTTACTGGGAGGCAATGCCCTCAGATTTCACTCTTTTATTGTAAATCCATGCGAGTACTGGATAGCAGACAAAAACAGGAAAAGTGAGTCGACATGCTGTGATGGCGAGATAAGGGTAAAGGGCCAGCAAGTACTTTATACCCTTACAGGGTAGCTTTGATATATGTATTAACCTTTGCCCCCTTAAACTGGCCCAAAACTGGCTGGTGGTCAAGTGCTGTCTGCTTCAGTGTTTTTGAGTAATTACATGTCCCAGGTCAACAGCTTTTCCTACCATGGATTGGGCACTTAGTGCCCAACCCATAGTAGGGAAGCTGTTGACTCAGTCTTGATTCAAGGGGTAAAGGGCAATAACTGTAATATCCCTTTTGATTGTCTGTGGTCACTCAGCAAGTTCAGGGTGGACTCACTGTAAATATCATGTCTTTTCATTTTTGACCCTTTCCTGATTAGAGCACTACTGAGCCAATAGCTTTTCTTGAAATGGGTTGGGCACATTGCACCCAACTTGCAGCAAGGAAAGCTATTAATCTAGGGTATGCAGTCATGAATGGTTGCACAGACAAATGTCAGCAAAATGTTTTTCAGTAACGAAAATTTCAGTAAAAATGTTAAGGCAAGCAATTTGCATCTGGGCACTTTTGGGCGATTTGAGTGGGAAAGGGTTAAACTTTATGATAGAGTCAACAGCTTTTCTTGGGGTGTAATGAGCACCCATACTGCCCTGAGACTAGTGATGTGGGGCATACTGCTCTGAGGTGGCACGTCCACAAATCTCATACATTTTTTTTCCATTTTAACACTAAGGTGAATAAAAAAAACATTGCAGCAGAGGACATTTTACTTCCAACTGGTTTTGGTCAGTTTGACTGGGAAAGGATTAAATTAACCAGAAATAGTAGGTAATACGTGTCTAGCGTCCCCGCCCCTTCCCACACACTGTGTCTACACTTGTAGAAATGATGAAAATGGTGAATGGTCCCCCAGATAAGTTACACCTGCCTATTTAAAATAAAGATAAAAATAAAAAAAAAAAGAGACAAAACTCGAGAAACATTTTTCTCTCAGCCAGCAGCGTCTGTGTGTAACAAGAATTTTACTGATAAAAAGAACTGTATGGTCGTGCTTTATTTGATCACAAAAGCCAGGTGGTCTCATGTGGCTGTGGTCTTAAATTTCTAGCTCACAGGCAACCAATTTATCTTATAAACATTAAATGCTTTCTGCAAATTTACCGTAGCACGCCAGCTTATCGTGTTGTGCAATGTAACAAGATGAGTTGACACTTCTGTTTTCTGTTATTCTTTTTATACTTTGTTAATTTTACAATCCATGCACTGACCCACATTGAGTACAAGACAGCGATTTTGTTTTGATATTTTGGTGTCCCCATCAGTGATAGAATTGTCAGCAACATCAGCCGGGTTGCGAGCGGTTACCGAGCTTAATAGCCTGTTGTTTGGGGTGGAGGACAGATAGATGCATGAAACGTGTGAAACATATAAAACACGTGCAGCATGTTTCTGAGTTCCTCACAAGAAGCATCATGGCTTTGTGAAAGAAAAGCTGCCGGGGAAAGCTTAATGGTGAAGAAGTGCTCTGTGCACGTCGTGGTTAAACCAGGAGAAACATCTGTGTCAGCATGGTAAGAAATCTACATTGTCTTTGTGTAGTATGTTGCCTCCAAAGCACACCAGCCTAGTATCTCCACTGCATTTTGAGTGGAGGAAACAGAGAGACTGGTCTCTTTAGCAGGCAATGCAGTATAAGTTGTACATGTGTGAAATGAAGTGTTGTGTACAAAAAAAAGGGAGGTAAAATAGCTCCCCGTTTACTCCACCTGAAA
>OZ026626.1:69932220-70098313 GCA_964020975.1 Hermodice carunculata | reverse complement strand
AAAAAGTTTAAGACCACCTTTACTCTTTGCCTTTTGCCATCTTTCCCCTTTTATTGCACCTCTATTGAGAGACCACCTGGTGTATGTGACCACTTTTTGGCCTGCCCTAGGGGCAGTCTCTCAAAACAGGTTTTACTATACATTGTATACATTGTGTCACAGGTTATAATTTGACTTGAGCGGTGTTTCCAGTGGGGTGGGGGACTCGTCAACATGGTCAAAGGGAACCAAAGCATACCAATCATGCTGGTAAGCCGGTGGAATATGATTGCACATTCAGGTTTTAAAATGGTACATGGATTAGGGATTAAACGCACATGGTTGTGATTTTGAATGCCACATGTAATAGTGACACAATGGAAGGCGTACACGATAGACTTGCTGTCTTTACTGTTTTTGTTATGGTCCGTGATTCATACTCAACTGCAAAACATTGCAGTGTGCATCATGTCATGTGCTGGCTTTGCGTATATTGATTTGATCCCTTGTTCTAGGTTTATCAATTAGGTAACACTTCTGTCTGGTTAAAGTGATACATATACAATTATCATGCACGTTGCTTCTTGGAACTTTTGTTGATGATGATAACCCATTATTAACACATCCAAAATGTGGTTGTTATATGTTTGGAAGTAATGTTTGAATGAAGATACAATTAAGGAAAGGGAAATGTCCATTCACATTACTTGTTCCTGAATAAGATTAAAACAAATGCTGTTTGGACAAGATCTATTTATGCCAAAGAAAATGTGGGCGTTGGCAGGTTTGCATTAGTTAAGTGTCACGTGACACATTGGGTTAACATTTGGAAGAACATAACAATGTTAGAAAAATCCAGCTTTTCCTCCCTGGTGTTATCATGGACCTTACAGAAACATGGGTAAAGTTGATGTACCTATTCTTGATATGTTCCTATTGTCGATAGGGTGGACACAAACTCTATTATCACTTCTTAATCTATCTTTATATGTGATGAGCTGCCGGTCTCTTAACTGTGAAATTTGGTGTAGCAATGTCTGGCTCTGTTCCTCAGTGTCTCAGTTACGTGGGTAAACACATATTTGGGTTCTTTGCTCTAAGCAAAAAGCACACTTTTCAGAGAATGTGCACATTTTATATTTTAATAATTACAGAGACCCTAGATTTTTAGATTTTTAAGGGTGTGCCCCATAGGGGGGACCCTTTCTGTTTTTGGATTGTCCATGCGGATGTACATCTGTCTGGATTTCCGTCTGGATGTGCACATTCTTGTTACTGCGATATGTACAGAATGCCTCCATGTATTTCGCTCAAATTTGGCATTATGCTTACCTTATCTGGCAAGATGTACTGAATAGATTTTGGTGTCACCATGAATTAATTTGAGCAAATGGCAGCTTAATTACATGCTTGTTAGGGCTTGTTACCACAATATCTCCAGAATGCTCCAATGTATTTTGCTCAAATTTGGCAGCGAGCTTATTTAGCATGCCAAGATGAACTGATTAGATTTTGGTGTCACCATGACCTAATTTAAACAAGTGGCAGCCTAATTATATGTTAGTTAGGGCTCGTTACTGTGATATCTCCAGAATGCTTCCATGTATCTCGCTCAAATTTTATAGTATAATTATCTTGTATGCCAGGATGACCTGATTGGATTTTGGTGTCACTATGGTCTAATTTGAGCAAATGGCAGCTTAATTAGATGTTCATTAGGGCTTGTTACCACGATATCTGCAGAATGCCTCCATGTATTATGCTCTAATTAAAGTTTGATAGGTATACTTAAGGGTCCGCCCGAAGCGGGACCCTTTATGTTTTCCAGTTGTCTGTCCGGACGTCCATCCAGATGTGCACATTCTCATTACAGCGATATCTGCAGAATGCCTCCATGTACTTTGCTCAAATTTGGCAATATGCTCAGGGCCAGAATTTCGCAAAATTTTGCGAGAAGCTATTTGAATTTTTTTTTCAGTTAGTTTTCGTTTTAAAGAAAGACAAGTTTAGGAGAAGCTTTACGAGAATGGATTCTCGGATTCTCGCCGAAATTCTGGCCCTGTGTGCTTATCTTACCTGGCAAGATGAACTGATTAGATTTTGATGTCACCATGACCTAATTTGAGCAAATGGCAGACCTTTCAGTCAATGCTTTG
The DNA here is from genome assembly GCA_964020975.1 of Hermodice carunculata. Classification (NCBI taxonomy): domain Eukaryota; kingdom Metazoa; phylum Annelida; class Polychaeta; order Eunicida; family Amphinomidae; genus Hermodice; species Hermodice carunculata. The sequence continues at coordinate 70,096,178 of OZ026626.1, read as the reverse complement.
CGTTGAAGGTATGTCTAGTTTATAAGCTGATTTCATGTTCACATATGCAAAAAAATATATGGCCTACTGACCCACCCTCAACTTTATGTATGAGGAGTTTCCAGTTGCTATATCGAGAATAGGAACTTTGTTTTTACAAGCTTGTCACTAGAATTGAAGTGACATGTCTTGCACAGAATATATGCACTGATACATCCATTAACGCGGCACTACTGTACTTTTGTCAACATGACATGACCCCGGAAGAACATAGTGGTAAACGACAATGTAAACATGGTTTTAAACAAAAAATTACTACATTTACACATTAGAACTACATATTATAAGGCTTGAACACTCACATTTCCATTCACATGGACGAAATGCGAAATGCAGGAGTTCAATTCTTAAGTGCATGTAATTGACTGCTGATAGCAGATCCTGGCCTGTTGTACTGGGCTGGAAGGTATGTGTGCCCTGGATGTGACTGGTGCATAACTGCTAGCAGATAATTAGTTGAATTATGCCTGATCAGTAAGTTGCCATGAAAACCATTCAACCGTGCTCTCACTGAGCACTGAAACTGCTGCCTAGCTTCAAGATGCATTGGAACTTGGGAGACACAAGATTATTGTCCCACACTGGTGACACTGGTCCACGAATATTTATTGGAACAGCCCTGATGTTTGTGTTGATTGAAAGATGAATCGAACACCACTTGCTTGATTTTTTAACATTTTTTTCAATCTCTCCAAAGACAAGACACGTTCAAGATGCAAGTGCCTGGATTATGCCAGAAGACCTCTCACTCATCATTCTGATGCCCACCAAACTTTTTGCTCTGGTGGTCTGGCGTGTGGCGTGTGGCGTGAGAACCGCTGTGATCTTTTATTTGTTCTCGTGCCCCCATTCTCATGATCTGTAGCAACTTCGAAAAGCAGTCCTTTTTCAATACATGGAGGACTCGTCTACAATTCTCATATTGATTTTCATGGAGCGGAGTAAACAAACTTGTAATGGCCCATCATAGTGAAATGCACATTTTTTTTTGGTGAAAATATAAGATACAGAATACTCCGTGGCTCATTGTCTTCACATTATACCATCCTCTCTCCATTGACACATCAATATTTTAGCTGTCTAATCACATGTGAAGCTGAATGCACAACAGATGTGATGTCTGATCCAACCCGCATGTGGATCCATTTTTGATTTTCATGCCTTTGTTCAAGATACAAGAGGTCATAGGTAGACAAATAGACAAATTTTATTTGTACTCGATTTTGACAACATACAACACTAGCCAGAGGCTAATAAGACCGAGTTGTAAATAGGTCATGTATGTTGATACAATGCATTTGTCTTTTAATCCTCCAATCAGAAGAGTCATTTGCATGAATCTGAACAGTTCAGACGGATCTGTCCTGTTAGTTAGGCCACACGTGTTTAATTCTGTGTTGTGTCAACCTCACTCCTTGCTTTATATTGACCTTTGTGTTGTGTTTCCTCCCTCCTTCCTTAGATTAAGTTTTTACCTAAAATGAAACCTAGAATATTGATTATGCATGCCCTTAAATTGTATGTAAATGCAAGAATTAAACTTCTCTAAGCTGAACACCCTTGGGACTGAAAGAAAAATGTTTGGTTTCAATAGGTTCATCCAGTATTCACAAAGAAAATTGGGACCAGCAAAAGGGGTTCGGCTAAGAGAGGAGTTCAACCTTTGGAGGTATTTGACTAGGGAGGTTTCAGTGTAATCTGAGGTGTATCAATTGCAGGGGGCCAAAAAAACAAAAAAAAAAAAAAAAAAAACAAACTGCATTATCATGGTACATGTAACATTGGATGACAAAAGTACAATCAAATATATCATGTTTAATTGGCCTTAAGGATACTGGCAATTAATTGTTTGTTTCAGATCAGTCCAAATGTATAAAACAATGAAGGAGCAACACAAGCAGATAGTTTTACCAGTGTCTGAAGTCTGCTATTAATTCTAGAAGGGTCAGAGATCCTGTTGTTGCCTTGCTGTGAGAACTTCTGACTCTGCCAAGTGTCAAATGAATGGCTTGTTGATGAAGAGATGAATAAGTACAATTTGACTTAAAGAGGAAGTTTATTCTTACAAATGATTTAAAACCGCAATTTTGATTCATTCGGGGCTAATTATTGACACCGAGCCGCATAAAATGGAAAGTAAATGAAAAACATAAAGTTTTTCTTTTCAACAGAATGGGGATTGCAGATTTGTAAAGGGGGGGGCGCTGGACCTGAAACAAACATTTAAATGTACGTGGCCTTGGCTCATCCTCATTGTTTATGCAGGAGCTGATCAATGTACCTAATTTATTAATCATTTCCTTCTGTTGTGTACTTACAGGGCATCACTTGAAGAGGCAGAAAATGACATTGACCTGTTGGAAGCCAAGCTTGAAAAAGTATGTACACCAACCAATAGTGAAAGTCATCTGTCTTCAAAGAGCACCCATGACCCAGCTCTTAAAGTGGCGTGTCCAAACGGATGCCCACTGGAAGGGAGGGGTTAACATATCTAAGCTTTTGATCATAGATTTTTTTTGTTTATCTTCATTTATCATGTTTGTGAGGAGGTAGGCTAGATGAAAATAAGAAATAAGATTATATTAAAGTGGTACCTGCGATATAAGACCATCCCCTGGAGCCAGCCGAAAGTGGTGTTAAAGTGCAGGTGAATCTAAGAAAGAACAATGTCAAGTGTGTTCAAAGAGCAGTCTATAAGGTGCATATAGTCTTTCACAGGAGGTGGTCTTTATCATGTTTATAGCATCAAGGGTTTAACCCTTTGCTCATTGAATCATTACTGAGTCAACAGCTTTCCTTGGCATGATTTGGGCACTCTGCCCAACCCATCTCAAGGAAAGCTGTTGACCTGGGGCATGTGATCTTGATAGGCTTCATCTACAATTCTCAGTCAAAATTGTTTTCATTGCTGTTGAAATTAGTCAACAACACTGGAGCAGACCACATTTGACCACCGGCCAGCTTTGGCCAGTTTTAAGGGGTAAGGGGTTAAGGGGGCCTGGATGAAGTCCAGTGCTTTGAAGAGTGCTCTCCTCAACCAGTCCTGCTGCCTTCAGTTTTATTTTCTGACCCATATGCAGTCCATGCGAAAAGTACTGGTCCGTTGGATTTTACCGATAAAAAAATTCCCCGGACCAATAGAAAATGCTGGCAAGTTACATTAAAGTATTGTGACTTTTGAAATTTGAGTGAAATGACCGATAAGAGAAAAACCTTTTCGCACATACTGCATATATACATATATAAATGTGTACAGTTTTCACAGATTTCTTGTCCAATTTTAATGTCTGATAAGCTTGAAAATATGTAGGATAAAACTTCACAGTGGGTGGCCAGGTTTGGTATTGTCACTTTTTTACACAAACACGTGAGGTATATTTTAATAAAGAGTTGTATGTGAATTTCATGAAGAAAATCAGTTCCTAATCTTCACAGGCCATGAAACAACACAAATTAACACTTTATTCCAAAACGCAAAAGTTGCGAGAATGGTTTCAAGATCAACTAAAAACACACCACAAAGTATTTGAAGGATTAGGCTGTGCTCGCCTTTGTTGGACATTGATATATGCCAATCCTTGGTGGTAAAGGCCCAGTGGAATGTCAAACTGTCCACAGAAGCACTTAACCCCATGTAACCCAGCACTTAATTGTAACAAATGCTACTAGTCAAATTAGTCACCAAGAGTGCGCCACCTCCTCTGAGAATGCCATGTGAGAACAACCCATCTCCCCTCGACATGTTAGAGTAAGAAGTACGGCTCTCTGTCTGTCTTCAGGTCATGTGGTCTGTGTGGTTTGTACAGTTCCAGCAAGGGTCAGTGGTGCTCTGACTGTGTAACATCATTATTGGCCCTGTTTATGTAAGGCAAAAGAGGCTGTGAGTGTGTAACCTGCCTAATGCTGGCGATACACAGTAAAATTATGCAAGTGAATGAAAATCGAACCGTGCTCACCTTTGGACCCAGTTGCTTATTTAACCCTTTCCTCGCTAAAACTGGCCAAAACTGGCTGGTGGTCAAGTGTCGTCTGCTTCAGTGTCTTCAGCAAATCTCAACAGTAATGGAAAACAATTTGTCTGAAAATTGTAGATGAGACCTATCAAGATCACATGCCCCAGGTCATCTGCTTTCCTGGGGGTGGGTTTGGCACTTTACCCATCCCGAGGAAAGCTGTTGACTTGGTCTTAGTTCAAGGGGAAAGGGTCAAGAGCAGCAGGAGAGGTCAACTACTCCTGCATACACATCTGGCTGGCGTAGAACATGTATAATGTAGTGCTATACAGGCTGTTTAACTCTCTCAGTGCCACATTGTAGACTGAGTCAACATCTTTTCTCGGTACACTTTGGGAACAGTGTGCCCAAAGTGTACCGAGAAAAGATGTTGACCTGGTCCATTGTAGTCCGTATAACTACAGACGTGCTGGGACTTGAATGAACGGTCTTTTCACAAGGAACACGAGTCTAGCACCCTTAGTATAATTCAGAGGCAGTTTGCTTTAAGTAGTTCGACTCTAGTCACAATTGGCACTAAAAGATTTGAGACTGTTCCTATTGCCAAGCAAAAGTGCTCTTGTATGCAGAGCTTCACTCTGGCGTCCACTTCCAGGGTGGCATGTACCACTCCACGCATACAAAGTGTCCCTGCAGGGCCTGAAAAATGGTCCTCTTTAAATTGGTCACTTTTTAATTTTTTTTGGAAGCACATGTTCAGCTTTCTAAATGAGCCATACTGTAGTGCCTGTAATTTTTTACCCTTGGGTTTCCCGACCACGTGGTCAAATGACCAATTTTTTAATGCACGGATGTTTTTACCTCAGCTGACTTGTCAGTCAGCTGAGGTTTTTTGAGGGTCTGTCGTCCGTCGTCCGTCCGTCGTCCGTCCGTCCGTCCGTCCGTCCGTCCGTCGTCCACAATTCACATTTTCGACTTCTTCTCAAAAACTGTCAGCCAGATTCACTTCAAACTTGGGGGAGATGTGCCTTGGGTGGGTCTCTACCAAGTTTGTTCAAATGGTCACGGTCCAGTGATTTTTGGATTTTTAATGAATTTTTTTGTTCTTTTTTTGGGTAAATCTTAAAAAATCTTCTTCTCCGAAACCACTCACCCAATTGCTTTGATATCACACAGGAACACTCCCTTGGACTCCTAGTTCTTAATTTGTTCACCAGGTGGCGCTGCAATTTTTTCCTAATTTTTTATGAATTTTTGTGTGTTATAGATATTTTCGACTTCTTCTCCAGAACCATCACTCAGATTAAGCTGAAACATGGTGGATATGTTCCTTGTAGAAGGGTCAAACAAAGTTGTTCACTATGTTGGAATGCTGCTGATTCCTGATTTTTAACGATTTTTTCAATTCTGGTACTTGTCGGTCAATGCAGCTTTCCTATTGATTACTATGGAAGTCAATGGGCTGTAACCAAGCTCCGGATTTAGAGCTCTGGTTTAGACCGTGCATATGACGTATTGTGGTTTTTGTATTCATACGCGAGAGCATGTCGGCCTTGACATTGTGGACTCCTTTTTTGAATTTGATTTCACAGCCATATTGTGACAAAAGTATGGCCCAACGTTGCAGATGCTGATCTTGGTTGTCTAAAGCTTTAGACATAGTTAAAGAAAACATGCGTGAAGCTCGACAAAAGAACCAAAGACATTTCAATCAAAGGGCAGAAAAATGTGATTATGAAGTAGGTGATCCTGTGTACTATTTGGATAAAGCCACACCCCCAGGGCACTCGACTAAGCTTACTCTACCCTGGAAACCATACTATAGAATTGTAGAGAAATTAACTCCAGTGTCATTCAAGATAAGACACCAGCCCCAGAATAAGAAGGGCAGTTATAACGGAAAACCTTATGCCTTTACGGCTGAAGGCACAGTGATATGTGCTCATTGTTCAAAAGTTGGTCATCGCTGGAAACAGTGCACACGTAGGAAGCATGAAATGACAAATAATCAGACTACTACTCAGGGAAACTAGAAAGCCCTGGACAGAGTGGATCGACCTGTCTGTATGTACGCTATCGAACCTGTGAACCTGTGACAACAATATATACCAACTTCAAACACCTGAAGTGTTGAACTTTTATTTTTACACAACGAGAAGTACAAAAACCACAATACGTCATATGCACGGTCTAAACCAGAGCTTTAAATCCGGAGCTTGGTTACAGGGCATTCTAATGCTTATTCACATTTTTGACTTCTTCTCCAAAACCGTCTTCCAGATTAACTTCAAACGTGGTGGCAATGTACCTTGGGTGGGTTTCTACCAATTTTGTTCACATGGTCATGCTCCAGTGATTTTTGGATTTTTAATGAATTTTTTTGTTGTTTTATTTTTTTTTGACAAATCTTAAAAAATCTTCTTCCCCCAAACTGCTTACCCAAATGCTTTGATATCACACAGGAAGACATCTAGGGACTCCTTGTTGTTAATTTGTTCACCAGGTGGCGTTGCAGTTTTTTTTCTAATTTTTCTTGTGAATTTTTGTGTGTTATAGATATTTTCAACTTCTTCTCCAGAACCGTCACTCAGATTAAGCTTACACTTGGTGGATATGTTCCTAATGGAAGGGCCAAACAAAGTTGTTCACTATGTGGGAATTCTGTGGATTCCTGATTTTTAATGATTTTTTCAAGTCGGCTCCTTTGGGGTAAATGCACCTTTCCTATTGATTACCATGTAAGTCAATGGGCATTCTAGTGCTAATTTACATTTTTGACTTCTTCTCCAAATCCATCATCCAGATTTACTTCAAACTTGGTGGCAATGTACCTTGGGTGGGGGTCTACCAGGTTTGTTCCAATGGTCATGTTCCAATGAATTTGGATTTTTTTATGATTTTTTTTCAAAATTCTCTACAAAAGTTTTAATAGGAAAACTTAACATGGGAATTTCTTGTAATGGTCATAACTTTAATAATATTGACCAGATTTACTTCAAACTTGGTGGGGATGTGCCTTAGGTGGATCTCTACCAAGTGTGTTCAAGTGGTCATGCTCTATTGATTTTTGGATTTTTTATGAATTTTTTTGTTTTTTGGGGGGGCAAACCTTCAAAATTCTTCTCCTCTGAAACCGCTCACCCAATTGCTTTGATATCGTACATAGACACTCCCGGGGACACCTTGTTCCCAATTTGTTCACCAGGTGGCCCTGCAATTTTTTTAATGAATTTTTTGTATGGTTTTGCTATTTTTCACTTGTTCTCAGAACCATCCCTCAGATTAAGCTGAAATATGATGGATATATTGTTGTGGAAGGGTCAAACAGTTGTTTACTAGGTGGCACTGCTTTGGATTCCTGATTTGTAAGGATTTACAATTCGGGTACTTATCGTTCAATGCAGCTTTCCTATTGATTACTATGTAAGTCAATGGGCACTGTAATGCTAATTCACAGGACAACTGACACGAGATTTACTGTTTACTTGATAAATTGAGATCTGTTTTGAGTTAGCTACACAAGTTAATTATTCTGTATGAAGGTCATGCTGAGACAGTACATGAATGACCTTGACCTTGTTTGTGGGGTCACAGTGCAACATACATGAATTTTACTCTTCATTATAACTTGAGAATTACTTGAACTTTGATGTTGCACATGTAGGTGTTCTTCTATAAAGGCCAGACTTACTCAGAACATGGTGTCCTTGATCCTTTCCCAAGTTCATAGAGCTGCAAGTGTGATGAATGTCAAGATCAGCTGAGGCACGGGCTGTTCACACAGCCCTCTTGTTGCAATGTTAAGTGGCCTGACGGGAATGACCACCTGCAGCACGCAACTTTTGATTTAATTTAAAATCTTGGTCAGCAGAACATGTACTGGGGGCCCTGCTGACTTGAGCTGTTAGATTAGGATACATTGTGATATACTATAGTAGAATCTCCACTTAAGACCACCTCCATAAAGAGACCATTTCTATATTTAGACCCCCAATTTACTTACCCATTTCTGTTCATCCTTAGTTAAATTATATCCCCATTAAGACCACTCCCCTTATAAGACCACATTTTTTCAGTCCCTTAGGTGGTTTCAATAGGGAGATTGTGCTGTATTTATATTTTCTGTCACAGATGTTTTAATAAAGATAGTAATAATAGTTAACCTCATGGAAAAAAAAACAACAGATTTTTATTTTTTATCCCCTTGAATATCAATTGCAATAAATACATATGAAAAAAAACGAAGAATTTTACCAAAATAAAAAAAAAAAAGCTACAGGAATTATAGCTTGTAGTAAATATAATGTACACGGAACTATTGTTTAAAAATATAGGTTTACTTAAAGTTAAAGATATTTTTGTGATTGCTAAAATCAAATTCTACTTCAAATATTTAAATCAAGTACTTCCTGCTAACTGAAAAAAAATACCTTTGTTATCAAATGTGAATATTCATCCCCATAGTACCTGTCATCTTGGCACATGCTTCTTTTATTGAATTAAGTATAATATGCCTTTGGTCAACAGCTGTCCTAGTCAAAAAAAGCCCCACCTTTCTAGGATCAGTGAGGGTGATCTTTATAGCAGAGAGTGTTCACAATGTACAGTGGCTTCTGTCTTGAGAGACCTCCCTAAAAGATGATTAAATTGTGTTCCTCTGTCAGACAGGTTGTCTTTCATACTAAGTAAGAACAACATGAAAATATATTGTTCATCAAAGTATCTTGAAAAGATGGTCTTTCAAGCCAGGTGGTCTATTATTGGAGTGGTCTGATAAGGCCGACTGTACATCCATCAAGGTATCTGAGAATCGTTTGGGCAGACTTTGCCCCAGTTTGTCAAAAATTGTACATCATGAGGCATAGATCCTCAGAGGAACCAGTTGTTTTTTCAGATTTCTGGGATTACCTATTCCTGGTCAGAGTATCACTGAAATAATAGCTTTCCTTGGTGCTGATTGGGTGCATTTTGCCCAACTCGCGCTTTCCATACAACTGAGTCAATAGCTTTCCTTGGAATGTGCCCAACCTGTGCCAAGGAAAGCTACTGACCTAGGGCGTGCCATCATAAATGGTCTTACATAAAAATCTCAGCAAAATTGTGTATTACTTATGAAAATTAAAGCAAAATGTCAAGGCAGACAACAATTCTAATATATCCAGGGTTCATATGGGTCCTTGAAATCCTTGAAAGCACTTGAATTTGCTACATGCTTTTTCAAGGCCTCGAACGCCTTGAAAATCAAGGTTTTTGCAGTGAAGCTCTTGAAAGGGCCTTGAATTTTACATGTCCACTAATATATCTTCCTCAAACAGTTGGGTTAGCTCAATCACCTCCTGCCCTCCTAGAAACCCCAAACAAAAGTCAGTAAGATGCAAAAGTGAGAAAATGATCAAGTTGAAAAGTCCTGGAAGGTTGGTAAAAAGGTCCTGGAAAAGTCCTTGAATTTGTTACCTGCCAAGCTGTGTGAATGGGCAATGTGAGGAAGATAGGGTTAAAATCGTGTGAATTTGAAGCTTTCAGTGACGTGTGAGACTCGGTCAGTAGCTTTCTTTCATAAGCTGTCCAGGGCAGCATGCACTGAAAGCTCAGTAAGGAAAGGTGTTCAGTGGACCATTCATTCCTGTCAGGATCAACATTGCCATGCTGGAACTTGAATCAAAGGCCTTCCGACAACAGCTGATGAGCGTTTTGAATCTGCATGGAATCTTTTTATTAATTGGGATGAGCATAATATTTGTTGCAATTGGCACTGGAAGAGTTAATGTTTTGTATTAATCTCTGAAAGAGGTAATATTTTGTAATCAGTATTGAAGGGTTAACACTTTGTGATTAGTGCTGAAGACTTAATTTTCATGGAAAAAAGGGGAAAGAAGCAGTCTAGACCAGTGCAGATTACCATGTGCCCAGCAAGTATTTATGTACAGGAAAAACTGTCTTTGCCATCTTTAGACTTTTTGGGCTTATACAATGTTCACTGAGATGTCGGTGCAGTTCAGGTTTAGTACATGTGAACAGCCTAGAGAATGGCCAGAGAAAAGTGTTCACCAACAACAAGGTGTATACTAATCAAGGGGCTTACTGAGCAAAGGCTAAACTGCATACATGTTATGTGTAACCGGCTCACTTAAATCAAAATGTCAGCTGCACGTGGGGTCAAAAGTTAATCACTATTTACAGCATGCATATGAAAAATTGCACCAATTGTCCAATCTGCTGCATGTTAGCTGGACTCCCAAGATTGGTGGAAGGCTAGAGCAATCTTCATCATTGGATAGCAGGCCTGCCTACCATTAAAAGTGAGACGGGGGGGGGGGGGGGGGGGGGGAGGGGGGATGAAATTCTTGATGCTTGTAATTTTTTATATGACCCCTATGTTGTTTACAGTATTTTATTCAGAGTAAACTTCTGACTACCAGCATCCTACCAAAATAGTACAGTGTTACAATGTATATGATCCTGTTCCCAGACACCAGGCTGTGTTCTGAGTCATAGAGAACCTGTGATCGTTTTGATATTGTTTTGGTGAATATTTTTGTTATAAAAGTGATGTGCAATCGGTCAGTAGAAGGATGAGACATGGTTCCTTTAAAATATGTACCTTGTATGTATTTTGATATAAAATAGGTTAACAACCTCATCACATGGTAACAGTGTACATGTGTTAAAATTTCATGTTATCAGGAAATATTCTTCACTGAAAATTGTAGATAAAACCTGTTATGATAGCACGTCTCAGGGCAATAGTTTTCCTTGGGGGGGTGTTGGGTGTATCATGCCAAAGAAAGCTGTTGACTTGATGTTTTTCTGTTTAGAAAAGGGTTAATTAACATTCCACATAATGGTCACTTAAAAGAAATCCTTTATCCTACATTTTAACCAAACTAAAGGAGTGTGCTATCCAAGAATAAAAGTTGGTGTGGCCTAAGAGTTGAAGGTTTGCCAATTCTCAGCGCATTGTATACTGGTAAGGTTTGAATCAAGGTTTTTTTTGTTTTTTTTTGTTTTGTTTTTTTAGCTTGTACAAGAGTGAGAAGAGACAACTTGATCACCTGGATTTTATTTTTTATTCATTTCTTATGGCTCATGTGCCATGACCTTTATAAATTACTGTGATGAATAACCATTCACTTAACATGATGCAGACAGGCTGATAGTAATGGAGCATGTTGCCTCTAGGTGGCACTATTGGTAACTCCTCCCAGGAATGCAGTATGCATATGTTATAGGTGGAGACACCTTGGGGTTAAAAGAAGACCTGCAGGTGCTGCCACCTTGCAGAATATTATATCTGGTATGCTCTGTTTGGAATTATAATTATATTTATATAAAGCGTCACTGTGCATTTTCCTAATATAAGCTTATGGTAACTTAAAATATAAGTTTGATTCTCTGGAGACTTTCAAGAGGGTGGGGTCATTTTGATTGTAAAGGGCACTTGTAAGCATTGCATTTGTAGTGAAAAAAGGCACATAAAAAATTTTGAGCTGGAACATTGCTATAAAAAAAAATGAAAGACCTGATAGCTAACCCATTCCAGGTCAGAGTGTAACTAAGTCAGAAGCTTTTCTTGGCACAGGTTGGGTGCAATGTTCGGTGCAATGCGCCCAGCCCATGGCAAGAAAAGCTGTTGACCAATGAGCGCCATAATAAATGGGCTTACATTACAAATCCCAGTAAAATGTTCTCTAGTAATGAGAAATTTGGCGAAAAACATCAAGGCAGACAATTTACATCTAAGCACTTTTTTGGGGGGGCGGGGGGAGGGTTAAAGTAAATCAACTGCTTTGAACATAGTTTTAAAATTTATATCAAGTTCTACTGTATTTGAGACATCGAGTGTCACAAAAAGGTGTGACTGTAGAGAGACAAGAGTGGAATAAGGATAGACAGCAAGAGACGAAGGCAGAGTCAATATCCCATATATTTTGAGCAATAGAGAACAGTGAAACTTGTTTTTAAAAAGTGGCCCACATGTTTGAAAAAATGAAAATAAAAAATAAGCCCCCATGCCAGCACTATAACTTGCCTCGGAAAACATACACGTGTTGACCTTTCTAATTATTTCATCCGTATTTTTAAACCAGAGGATTGTGGTGGTAATCGGTCACAAAATCCTAAACATGTGCTTAATAATTTTTGCCAGTTCCTGGTTGAGGGCATAATTATGTACTTGCTATCAGCGTGTTTAACCCTGCGATTCTTGCCTCCTGTGACACTACCACATGCAGACAGTATAACAGCAATGTATCTAAATTAGTACCCATTGATAGGGCTGAGCACGACTGAGTGGAATCCATCTGAACTTCCATTTGATTGTCAGTTTCTGACTGATTTATCTTGGAAATAAATCAAATGGGTCAGGACCATAAAAGCCAAATAAGGCACGTGACTTTTGGTGAATATAGTATGGTGTTAATGGATTATCGTAAGTCAGCTTATGTTAAAGTTTGGGACAATGTATATGGAGGTAAAATATCCATACAGTTGGCGCTACTGGCACGACCTGACAGAAACTTGAGGTGTACAAGACAATAGGTCTTTAAAGTTACCTCAAAAATTGATTGCCAAGCTATCGTATAAAATATCAGCTGAGGACATCATGTGACACAGTTGGTCAACACGAAAGTGTTCAAGTGGATTGACCAGTGTGACTGTCAGAAAATAAGCCTCAATTGCAGGTCTACATACAGACTATCATAAAATGATGTTCAAGTGTGGACTATATGGCACTATTTCAGATTAGGAGAGTGGGATTAGGGTGGTACGCTCACAGTGCTGCTAGAAAGTCTTGTGCTATACCCACTGGTGAGGCCACTCCCTGGTACCACTGGTCACAGTGTAATGATAATTTATACAAGTTTCCTTTTAAAAAGGAAGCAACTCCCTGGTACCACTGGTCACAGTGTAATGATAATTTATACAAGTTTCCTTTTAAAAAGGAAGCAACTCCCCGGTACCACTGGTCACAGTGTAATGATAATTTATACAATTTCCTTTTAAAAAGGAAGCAGACTTGACTGGTATTGAAGGGGAGAAATCGGTTGGAACAAGTTTGTATACCATACAAATACCTGAAATATTACATGAGGCATGGTGAAGGACAACAACTGAACATTTGTTTGAAAATACTTTATTGAACAATGTGCAGATGGTGATCGAGACAAGTTTCATTGAGTTCAACGTTGGCAGAGAGATCGTAAGACATGGAATACAATCTAGCATCATTGCTTACTTGTGATGTGTACATGTAGCTCCATATTGAAACTTGTAAGTTATTCAGCATTGTATGATTGAAATTTCTGAAAAGTACTTGCCTGGGAAGGCATCCTTTGAGAGTCTGATTAAAGTCTGCAGGTCAATGTGATTATGAAGTAATCAAACATGTGCACAGGATCGGATGTTTATATTCTGCACATGGTCAAACAAACATGGATGCTGTACATAGTTTTTCGTGTATTAATAGGCTGAAATTACCATATATCTAAGAAAGATATGTGTAAAACACGATGTATTTTTGTTGAGAATATATGGAAAATATATATTCGATGGAGTACCAAAATTTGTGAATGGGCTGAAGTGAAATTTTTGGCCCTGTATCTTTGACAAAGAAATACGAAACTGTAAGTAGTATCATGGAGTGCGGAGGTCGTAATCAATGCCAGACTGCATACAGTCTGGCAAAAATTCTTGCCCCATACCCAGGTGTGGGCCACAGACTGGGGTCAGCAGCAGCACAGTGCAATAGGAAGTGCTGCCACCTGGACTGCGGCAAGGAACTTGACAGGAAGGAGGGAGGGTTCATGTATTATGCAGGGCAAAATGAACACCTGTGATAGAAATAACAACTTGAGACAGCAAAATGCATCAGAAAAAACAGTCACCTAGTTTCAAAATGTGCAAGATGCTAAACATATTTAGAAAAATTCAGTTGTTTGGTAGAAAAAACGTAATTTTTGGATGGTTAAGTAACAGACGTGCTACAAGTGCCCTCATCATGATGGAGGCATAGTCCTGTTGCCTAGCAACTGACAAGACCAGAGCAGGCATCCAGTTGATGTCGATAAATATGAGTACCTTCTGTTAAAAGCCCATTTCACTTGGGGTTTACGCTAGCTATGGAAGCCCCTCAGGCAAAGATAGCCCCCAGAGACCTTACTTGTTTGGGCCACCAGGAGACCACTATAGAGTGAGTGCAAGATTTAACGGCAATACTGTAATACGGTATTTCCCACTCTCCTCTAGACAGTCATATGACCACCTGACACATGAGACCACATGGTTGTCAAGAACAACCTTGTCAAATGTATTGAGGGTATTAAGGTGAATGGTCTTTTGGCCATTCATGGAGACTGGTAACTCTTGACTTTGCTCTGATGCCCTGTAATTTTGCTTGCCTCAACAGCTATAAAACATGCACAAGGCATTTTTGTTTGGAATGAATATTTTTCATAACTCATTCCATACTGCACACAAACTTCCCATTGTACAAATATCTCCCTTGCCTGTTTAAACATACCGTGTTTTGGTAATTTCCAAGGGGCAGCAGGTTCTGAGAGTGGGTTTTGCAGGCAAGTATTCATAGTTCTTTGCATAGAAATAAGTGATGACATTTTCAGAGTCATCAGAAAAAGAAATGTCGTTTGTGTTGCAGCTGCTGCGAGGGCAGGCATAGCATGACTTGATGGGCAACATATGAGCCGATAATGACCTGGGCATTTATCACTGTACTACGGAAGGAACTTTTGCTGCCACTATTGACATGCTCTGAATTGACATCACAATACTGGATTCATAATTTTTTTGTAAACCAACCTTTCGGTCGAGTACCAACATACCTATCCTTGTTGTAGGGTCAATAAGAATGGTCCAAGTCAACAGCTTTCCTCGGCACATTTTAAACATGGTGTGTCCTTTGAAAACTGTTGACCCAGTAAAAAATTTGCACTGAAAGAATTCTTGGATGGACCCTGCACTGAAGTGTGACATCCCTTTTATTTACATATGGATTTGCCTTCCCTTTGTTGATTCCCTCAGTTTGTTCATATATGATGTTTTATATTTCTTTAATTTTTGTGTTGCAGCTGGTGAAATTATGCAGCAGTATGATAGAAACTGGAAAGACGTTCAACAATGCTCAGGGGTAAGAGTTATTTTAATACATGTTGACAGTTTTAACCCTCCCTCCCCCCTTGAATGAAGACTGAGTCAAGAGCTTTTTTTTTGGCATAGGGTGGACACTAAGTGCCCAACCCACACCAAGGAAAGCTGTTGACCTAAGGCGTGAGATCTTGATAGGTCATGTCTACTATTCTCATTCAAATTGATTTTCATTACGGTTGAAATTTATATGAAAACGCAGAATCAGGCATTTGACTACCAGTTGGTTTTGGTTGCTTTAAGGATCAAAGATTGGAAAATGGTCTCAAGTCAGGCAGATTTGTTTTAGTCTGTCCTTTTATCTACTTTTTATCTACTGATGGAATGATTCTCCAGCATATTGACCACAGGGAATAAAACCAGACCCATCAGAACTGTTTTGCTGAAGTTTGACTTTATTCACAGCAAGACAGACCGTCAACGCTGGGTGACTTACTGTTGGTGTATTGGCATACAACTTTTTCCCATAAAAAATTTACCAGCAGGCATTTGATGTTCTAAATGTTATGTGTTGCTTTGTTGTCATTAAAAATTCGAAGCTGTCCCATGGTAGACATTAACCTTTCTTCCTGCGTGCCCTTTGACCTATTGCTATCAAGCTTATCCCAGTCGTGGTTGTGAAAATACCAGCCAAATACAACAGACCACATTAACACTAAAGCTTTCACCTTATTCATGGTGAGGGAGGTCCCCATAGGTGGCAGCACTGGTTCAGAGGCTATATTTTCATGAACACCATTCTCTGTTAACAACCACTGGCCAATAAGGGGTGTCCAGGTTGTTTATACTGTAATGTCATCTCCCTGTAATGGACCTTGGAGTTGGCAATGACACCTGCATCCATTGGCTGTATGTGTGACGCGGTATTGGAGGAAGAAATTTTACAATCACATTTGGCAGTCTAATCCCAGTGATTGCATGGCTAGTTGTATTGTCCACTAACAAAATAATTTTCCTCCTTGCAAGCCAATGGTGGAAAACACTGGTGATCATACATGCTTTTTGGTTGCCGTAGTAATCCGCATAAACACTGGGGTCAATTGTCTTCCTGAAACAGCGGGGATGAGTAGACTCTCCGATGACAAGGGGCGTTAGCTTCTCCGTGCATGAAGCATTAACGCTTAATGCCACAGTGATGCTATCCTTCATTTTTTTACTGTCCGCGTACAGGTTTGGTGGCCAAAGTAGAATCAGGCTGGAGTCTATAAAACAAACCTGCTTCATCAAGGTTGTAAATGTCATCCAAATTATGGAAGTTGATGTCACCCGGGCTGTGATATCGGCGCTTTTCAATTCTCTGTGTTTTACATTAAGTGAGATGACATGATGCTTCTTGAATTTCTGCAGCTAGCGGTGTGAATATTGAAAGTTCGAGTCAACTCTCAGCTGATCACCCAACTTTTTTGCTTTTTCGATAAATATCTCCTCTGTAATGCATGCATTTTGGGCTCTCACATTTTCAAACCACATATACAAAGCCTGTTCAAGCTTTTCATATTTTCCCGCTCGCTGACATACAGCGTTGGGGCTGCTTGTAGGTGTATTTATTCATTTGGATTGCTCACTCAAAATTTCGCTTACTGTAGATCTTCCCACCAGTTGTCCCCAGACTTGAGAGAAATGGCTAGATATAAAATCCTGAGTGACCTATGGATGATCTGTTTATAGCAGATAACTTTTTTCTTCTCACCAAGAGATAGCTGGGTCCCATGTTTTGTGGGTGGTGTTTCAGCCATGGCTTGGCGGCACTTGTGAAGTTTGATCAATTAAGCAGCGGGGCAAAGGGATTAGACACGCTTGATGCAAGACTGCAATTTTATGCAAACTGATGCCTGCATGTGTCCCATTTGGCTTTGTCAGTATAAAGAATAATGCAGAGAGAATGCATTTTTGTTCCCGGGATGGACTGTCGGAGTCCTTAATTGAAAATTTTGGTGTATTGGATCAAATTAGTACTATGCAGATTTGTTCCCCGTTCTTATAGTTGGAACCCAAATTTTCCATTGTAACGAATGTTGTTGTAAAGAGGGCTGGCTGACTGTACTGGTACAGTCATCCTAAACAAAAAAAAATAAAATGCCGTCAATATAAGGATACGTCAGGATGGATGTCAGTTCACAGCAGGACCAAAATTCTCTCTCTCAAAAAAAGAGAAGGAATTACACTCCAAGGAACAGATGTTACCGCTGTCAAATGACAGGTAATCCATAATTAGGTTGCCTGGGAAACTGACTGTGTTCCCTTGCATAATAACAACAATGATATACTCTTGTGTGCCTTCAGGATTATCAACAGTGCAAAGTGAGCATCAAAGCTGGCAAAATTATTGGCTTAACATTTGCCTCCTTGCCATCCATTCGGTTGACGAGATGGAGACCTGTCCATTCTTGATTCTACATTATATATATACTGTATTCATCCTAATAGTAGCGCATGCCCTAATAGAAGCACGCCCCCCACTTTCAATCCAAGTGGTCTAGATTCAAAATCAAGATTTTTCCTGTAATTTAGCAAACGTGATACTTCCAAATGAAAATTAAATGTCACTGCAGTATATTAATGTTTATCTAACACCTAAATGAACTATACAGCCTTCAAAACCTTGAATCAAGAAAAGTACGTATTCCATAGTCCCATGAAAACACTGGAAGAACTGACAAATCTTTGCATTAGCATGGTGTGCTGCAATTAGGATGAATACGGTATATGTATATATATTATAAATATATATATATATATATATATATATAATATGATATGTTTTTTTTTTTTTTCAGTGCATTTACCAAAGGCGTTCATGATATTGCGGGATACTTCAAGGAAGACGACCTTGTGTCGGTAAGTATGTGTTTGTGTCTTTTCAGGATTTATACAAACATTCCAGATGCTGATGTTTATATTTGTTTGCACAGGGAGCATGTATATTTCACTTAAAGTCAAAGATCCTAACTTGTCATGGCACCTCTGATGTTTCCTCATGTATCCTTCAGAAAATTTAAAATCAACCAGGTGGCGTTTCTTCTCTCTTCGCCTTTTTTCAATGAAATTAACTCTTTCAATGCCACAGTTTGGACTGAGTTAACAGATTTCCTCGACACGCTTTGGGTGCCATGGGCCCAAAGTGCGTCAAGCAAAGCTGTTGCCCTGGACTATTATATTCTATGTAATTGTAGCTGCTACTTGAATGAAAGGTCTTTTTTCAAGGAACAGGAATCTAAAACACCCTTTTTATAATAATTCAGAGCAGTTTGTTTTAAGTAGTTTGACTTCAGTCGCAGTTGGCACTGAAGGAGTTAAATTGTAGACTATTAACTGGCTGTGATGTCAACAGTCATCTGTACAAGTCCTGTCATGTCTTAAGTGTCAGGACACACTTTTTGCCGACCTGGATCATGCCTCATGTACAGTATGTTGGTGTCTCTGGTGTATGTGTTTATAGTGCATCCTGGTTCTTTCTTGCGTATCTGCTTTCATACTATGAGCACTGTAAAAGTAGTTATTTGCACATTTTTTTTTTTTTGTATTTAAGGTATTTTCCTGAAGTTTTGATGTCACTGTTTTGGACTTAGTTACAGTTACACATATGTTAAAATACAGTCGATTTAAAAAAAAAAAAATTCATGCTTTTGTGCCATCAATGAAACAAATGAAAATAAAAATACATGTACCGCATGACAAAGTGAATGCCATAGGACGGCAAGATATAAGTGAAAATAAAAGTACTGCAAAATTGAGTGAAATTGCTGTACAAGGGCAAGATGGCATTGAAACTTGATGTCCACTTTCTGGTCACTTCATGACACAAATATCAACATGTATCTAGAGATCAAGTACCACAGGAGGAAGTAGATTTAACAGACATCAATTTGTGGACATTTCATTTTAGCAGTCTCCCATCATGTCTTCCAAAATTAAAAAATACTAATATGTAAGAATCAATTTACTGCAGCGATGAATGTAAGACTTTTTAGATGTCTCCCTGCAAGTCCATTAAATTGACTTTCCGCTGCATTTAAATTTCATGGTTAGAATAAAAAAAAAATTGTATATTTGGGATACATGTATATATATATCTGTACAATATGATGTAATGGGTACCATATCTATACATGATTATATTATTACAGATGTTATATGTGCTTTGTGATATTTACATTATATATGTATACATGTATGTTTATGTAATATCCACTGCGTGAAAACATGACTTTTAATGCATGGTGGAATGATCTGTTGCTGGTAGCCTCACACTGAAATAGTAACCATGGTAACAGTATGTCACACACTCATAGTTATTTGTATGTACACTTGCTTCACTGGCACACAGGATGACAACAAAGTGGCAGTAAGTAGATTATCCCTAATTGTGTGTCTGTCTTTTGTTCTTAATCTCCTGTATTCATAATTGCTCCCAGTATCTGAGTATCTTATGTTCTACTGTATTCATAATTGCTCCCAGTAGTCTGAGTATCTTATGTTCTCCTGTATTCTTAATTGCTCCCAGTATCTGAGTATCTTATGTTTGACTGTGTTCTTAGTAACAAAATCACATTGCAAATCATGAAAATGTTTCATGCAGGTGCCTTTCTCTGTTAGTCAGCATTTTTGAGACACTAGGAAAGGTCAGAATTGGCTCTGAAGTGTGTATTAGCCCCAAAACACACAAATTTGGAGGGCTAGAGCTGTGTATTCCCATTGGTTTGCATGTTAAAGTAACCTTCAATAAACTGGTCACTTTAGTAGCTGTGGTTATATGATTTTTGTGAGGTATTTAATTATGCATCCAGATTTACTGTGCAAAATTTGGTGTCTATGTACAGTTGCTTTCAAGCTATTAAGTTGCAAATTACAATGTAAAGTAATGGGAATACCCAACCCAACCTTCCAGTGACCGCAGCGCCCTCTGTTAGGCAAGGCTAGAACCTTCTGTTCTTGTCCGTGCCTATTCAGTGGAGTCATTTGTATTTTTCTCAACTTTTTTTAAAAAAAAGTGTAGAGGCACATGCTTTGAGGGTGGGATTTTCTTGGTGGCTTCTGTCCCGTTATGGAGCAAGAACTTGTGGGTTTTGGGGTTGTCCATCTGTCATTCTGTGCTTCTGACCAGTTGCCTAGCAGTCAATGGCAGTTTTTTTTTTTCTGCAATTTATATTCTAATGTTGAAAGCCAAAGTTGTAAGCACCTCCTGTCGTGATCCACTCCAAACGTTTTCATCTGATTTTAACGAAATTGAATTGTATTACAGGTAGCTCTTTAGGGAGAGACCGATTTGATCCCTAAATGTTGAATGCCAAGATCAAATGGCAATGTGAAAAAAAAAAAAATGTACAGGTTGTCATTTTTTACCAAATTGTATGATTGTAGCAATTCCTAAAAGCCCTGTGGCCTTGCAAGATCTCCCAACTTTATGATACCTTAGATGTCATTATATGTACTACTACCCCTGATGTTTGTCAGGAGTAGTAGTATGTCGATATCTCTGATGATATACACTGCATATCTGCTGTCATTTACTGGCAATACAAGACGGTACCTATGAACTCAGAACATCTTTATTCAGCCAATCTGAAAAAAAAATCACAAATATACAAAATTATTAATATTGATATGGCCTGTGAGACTCACATTAAGACATATTCATGTCGCCATCATGGGAGCCACTTGGTATGACAAGTAATATAAACAGTGTTGATGGCAATTGAAATAGTGGATAATCGTGGAAAATGTAAAATGTCACTGACTTAAAAAAATGGAGGCTCACTGATGACACTTTTCTCTGTACTGAATTCAAATTCAACTGCAGTTCATCAGAGACTAAAACAAATAAGGGCTGAACAGCATGATATATACATACCAGGGCTTAATACACATTGCTAATGTTGTGGTGTATTAGGGATCTGACAGGCATCACATAATAATTCATATTATGTCATAATATTGGCCCCGTGCACAGTAGCGCCCCCTTCCTGCCAAGAAGTAGAATGGCCTCGGCCCACTGTCTTACACTGTCAAGGGGTCACACTTCATACCTTGTTGGGATAGCTGCAATAACAAAACAGACGGGTCGCGCGCTCACGATCAAGCCCATGGATTTTGATATAAAGCAAGTGGCGGGCTATGATCTTGATTCCTGTGTTGTTTATTTTCGTAGTCTTTGGTGTCGTTGTCCACGTGCAGTGTTGAAGCGTGTTGTCCTTTTTGCTGACTGGATGTTGACAGTGCAGTGTTGCCTCTTAAAAGTTTCAGCAACCACATTTGATGTCTCTGGGGTGATAACAAGATGTTTTGTAGCAGGCAGAAAGAAAACAAAAAAACAAAACAAACCTGAAACACACACACACATGTGCAAAAAAAAAAAAAAAAAAGCTGCCCCCCCCCCCAAAAAAAAAAAAAAAAAAACCAAAAACAAAAACAAAAAATGCAAAACAAATTTTTTATTTTTTTTGGTTGCATGGAAATTCAGTTGCTTGTTTTGACCAAACAGCATACATGAGATGCATGCTGTCTATTTCCCACTGTATAAATTTCCATTATTTCTTTACAATATATTCATTTATTTCTCCGAAGAATTACCAGCAAAAACATGCAAAAAAAAAAAATTTTTTTCATTCAGCTGAGTTAGGATTATTCACATCTTGCATGCATAGATATACAGGAACAGGTTAGTTCTGCAGACTAATGGAAATGCTTGCATGGCATCTGAAAGCTTACGTGTCATTTTCATTTCCATGTGTTCTCAAACCAAGTGTGTACTTGTTCTTATTTAAAGCACAAGTAATTACATGGAGTAAAATAATGAAAACATGACAGACTCTGTAAAAATTCATGCAGAATTATTTACTGCATATATGTCCATCGAACTAGAAATTGATATGGAACATATTTAAAAAATGATATTGTTTTTCGGTACTTTTTTTTGTTGCAAATATGCACAGATATCTTTCTTAAGTCCCTTAACTACTTTAACATCTGTGATGAAAATTGATTGAAGTAATATATTTAATATTACCACTCATTGTAGAAGTGGGTCAAACATTTTAACCAAAACTATTTATATTTACAATTACTCACACAATCATGTCAAAGAGTCTTGTTGATTACTGACCTCATGTTTGCATTGAAGATAAAGTAATTATGTTGAAAATGGGGAAATACTGAACAAAGCATATTTTGTATGATCATTTGTATGAATTTCAGAATAATTTCCTGGAATGTCCCAAGTTGACACTAAACTGGTTTTCAACTTCAATGTGAATTAAAGATTATTGAGTCACATTTTTGGGAATTGACCTCCTGGAAAAAAAAAATTGTCTCTTGGGAAATTTATGATTGTAGAGCGTAACATGTTATGTGTCTTATGCAGTCTACATTGTTTTAGAACTGTTTTTTGTCATTGTGCTTGGGTTTAGTAGCAGATGACTGTTCTGTTTTTGTTGAATTTCCTAAGTAATTGTATATACACATTAGCCTGAACACAAACATTGGATGTAATATGTTTGTGTAGTCAATCAAATACCACAGACAACATTCTGAAATTTATGCATTTTCACACGAACTACATGTGTAATGAATGCATGTTATAAATTCAGGATTTCTCTAAATGATCAGTAATTTTAAACATGTGCAGAAGCATTTTGGTTGTGTTGTAATTTGTGGCAAAACACATTCTTTCTGGAGCTGTTAAACAATTTATCACAAAGAATCTGGTTTGGAAGCTCAGTGTTCATGTGTTTTGGTGCACACATGGTTTAAAGAGTTCACAGTGAATCATAAAAATGTAATTTATACTTTTTTCTTTGCTTTTTTCTTGCCAACCATTTACTGTGTTTACTTTTCTGCTTGACCACCAGGTGGCATAAGCTGTCTTGTCTACCTCACAGTCATTGGAATCTTGAATAATATAAATTTGCAGGTTGAAATGCTTCCTAAGTCTCTGTTTCTAGCTAGATGTAGTTTAACTTATGTTGCATATAAGATGATTTACAGGGTTGGATCAAGGAATATATGTGGGTGCTGATAGCAAAACAACCTTAACTGTTCCAACAAAATAAAGAAAAAATTTTAAAAAAAAAAGGAAAACTGTAGACCACATCAAACTCCTGCATGATGTGTGTTTGTGGGCAGTGAGTGAGCGTGGACTGCCCTGTACATCAGTATCTGCAGAGAACACAGTGCCCTCTGGCAGAAATACCTGGGGAACATCTGTATTGAAAAAGATTGATATAAAATCCATGTGGACAAATTTTTGTATTTGTACGTTTGCTAAAAGGGTTAAAATGTGTCCGTTCTGTATTCATATCCTGCTATGCTGTAGCGTATCACACAACTCTCTTGAACTTCGTAAATACATCGAGTGGTATGTTTACATTGAACATAAAGAGCTCAGTCCGGCAGCATTTCTATTTGACGACAGTGCCAGATATATCACGGTGATAAATGTCAGTGTTTTACACTCTAGAACTACCACACTTTCTTATGTAAGAAGAGGACATTATTATTTACTATTGAACTTACCAATATTGTCTGTATACAACGATCAGTGGATGTCAACCTAGTCAGTTTATTACTTGAAACTCGGTTTATGTTTTGAAAAACAAAAATAAAAAAACAAAAACAAAACAAAAAAAAAAAACAAACAAAAAAAAAAAACACACAAACCCCCCCCCCCCAAACAGAACAAAAACAAACTCATAGTTGTTTCCTTGGGCAATTATATAACGACTCAACCATCAGTTGATTGCCCCCATTCCAGCATTGATCATGAAAGTGCAGGTGCTTGACATCACGACTGGGTACCTGTAGAGAGAAAGAAAAATATATGTAAGTTCTTTTGGTTGTCAGAAGCTTGGGCAGAGCCAGCAAATGTCGTATGTGTGCTGAGTTCCATCTTTCTTCACCAGGTGGCAGGTGTGTACTCGGTTTCCAAAAGTGTTATTGTGTAAAAACATATGTTTGCTTCAAGGAAGTATTATTGTTCGACAAATGCTTAATTATTGTGCTGGATCATGATAATTGTAATAAAAATATTTCATGGCGCGAGGAAATGTATTTTGATGACTTATTATTGTTGATTATCATTGTAGACCGCCCTGAAAAGATTTTCTGATGGCATGGCCGAGATACAGCGATATCAGTCAGTGAGTATCACAGTAGGCCCTTGCAGTAACACCCCTCTCGCTATAGAGCACCCCTTAAAAATATCGTACATGTATATGGTGGGTAACTACTTGCGTGTATGCTGTCACACAGCTCACTCTGCCCCCTTACTGAGACTCAGTCATCGACCCGCACCAAGGAACGCCGTTGACTTGTGTTATGTCATCTTGATAGGTCTCTTCTACAATTCTCATTCAAATTTCTTCCTACACCATGTGCACCTTGAAATTGCTCAAAAACATTGAAGCAGATGACATTTGATCAATAGCCGGTTTTTGTCCGGTTTAAAGGGGAAAGGGGTTAAACCAAGGAGATTAAATGGAAGGAGAAGCAACAGGTTGGCTAATGATGTTTACATCTTCAGATTGTTTGTAAACATATTGTTTATGTTGTGATGGTGTAACTGAAATGTCATTAAGTTCAAATAACAATTTGGCAGCGTGCCTCACAAATCATGCCAAGACAGTCAACTGGTATTGTTTACAAAACATGCCAGCCAAAAATAAACAGTAGGTTTGCATTGGATTTAAATAGATGTTTGTCAGAAAAGGAAATATTTATTTGACAGTACATTCGTTGTTCTTAAAGCATAATGATACTTTCTGACAACATAGAAGTAAGTATGGACCCAGTTGGTCTACATGTGTTGTGAGAGAAGTCAGTCATATATATATATATATATATATACAATGTACACACACATATAAAAAGCTATATTTATATTCACAAAATACTAATCTTCCTTGAGACTGTCTGAAAGAAGCAAATACAAGGCAATATACATAAGGCATTGTGTCATACAATAAGATATGGACTTGGAGAGTATTAAAGATACAATGACACAACATTTACATATCACCACGTAATGAAATAAGTGTATCTTCTTCAGCTTCTTTTAAATGACAACAATGAAACAGATTTTGTTAGTTCATTCTTAACGAGTCACTCTCCAGGGCACCAATGTAGGCATAATTGTACGTCGTGCTCTTCCATGTCTCTGTGATGTGATGTTTCCTCTTTCCAGAGGAATTCCTCTTTTTGTGTTTAAAATGATTGTTTTGAAATGATGAATCATTTACTTAATGAGTCACGCTCATGGGCACAAATGTAGGCCTACATGTCCTGCTCTTACATACTGTAGTTCTAGAAATTTTCGCGCATGGTTAATTTTGTGCAAACTTGTTTCTCCATAAATTAGAAAATATTTGCGTATTTCACTTTTGCGCATCATGGCTTGTCTATATGTAACCTTTCATGATGTCAATTAATTTTGGCACATCTTATTTTTGCACATCAAGTACTAGTGCGAAAAGCATGAAATTAAATCTAGTGTGAAAATTTCTAGAACTATAGTATCTCTGCCATGTGACTTTTCTGCTTTTCAGAATTTCTCATTTTGTGTTTAGCATTTAATTGTTTCAAAATTATATTAATTTTACCTTAAATATGCAGGTCTGACGTACATTATTTTTGTGCATGTAGGGAGTGTTTTTTTTTCCTTTTTTGCTTCTCATGCCACCTATATCCTTGGCCTTCACAGACATACTTGCTAATATCTTTCACACGTTTGAAAAAAAAAATCTCAAATGATGTTTATGTATGTTTTGAAAAAAAAATATCTATTTCTGTTTCAGATTCTTTTAGATCAGGCTCATCGGTCAATATGCAAAAACCTGAACAATTTTGTCAAAAAGTAAGTTTACCCTAGACGGAATATTGAAAAAATAATTGTTCCAGCTAGAATGGAATTGGCCACAAGTAAATGGTTGAGGTCAGTGTGACTGACAGTCAGAATAGGGGACATTCATATTAGCTGCGTGGCTACTTTGGCCTGTATCAATGAATTAGGAAGTTCCTGTATGTGTGGACAGATCCCAGTGTCAAACAATGCAAAATTTGTGTCTCTTGACAAAGTAGCAACTTCAATAGCAGTTTCTGTTTGAAAAATCCTAGTCATGTTGTCCACACTGGCAGAGTCTGAAGTATGAAGGAGTCATCATCTGTTTTGGAATAAGTATTCCTTACTCCACAAATGTTAGTAACACGCTTGGTTTTCCACCAACATAACCATATCATGATTGATGATTTTCAATGTTTTTTAGCGTCAGAGTCGAAGATTTTGCTGGGAAATTAATGTACACGCCCTGTATACCACAGCAATTCCCAGCCACTCTCAAAGTCCAAAATTCATTTATTTGCCTTAATTGTCCAACTTAGCAGATGCAGTCATAACTGTTAATTATCAAGTAACAGGCCTACCTGAACAAGGAGAGAAATAAACATAATAAATAAGGCAAGGTGCCTGTAACTGAAGGGACAAAGGGCAGTGAGCTGTGATTTTTCTGGCCTTTTTTATACATGTACTCGAGCATTTCACTTCAGTTAAAAAGACAACTGTTTTTTGGTTATGTAAATCGTTATGTAGGGCATAAATAGTCCAAGCATAAGGACCCTTCTTACATTGTCAACCCTGTCCCAAATTGTGCTACAGTATTTATCTTTAAGCTTATGCTGGGTCAGTTCATATTTGACAGCTGGCTACATGTGCAGTCTTAAGAACTCAAGGATGTGGTTTGGCCTTCATCCAGTAATTTTGCAAACTTAAATTTACTAATGATCATTTTAGACTTGAGTCCACCTAAAACATAAGAATAAACTAATGTACAGATGTTTTGCCAATGAACCTTGCAAATCGCCATGCCAAGATACATTCGCACAGTGCATGTATATGTGTAAGAATGTATTTGCTTTGTTCCAGTGACATCAAAAAAGTGAAAGAGACGAGAAAGCACTTTGAGAAGATCAGCGACGACATGGATAATGCTCTGATCAAAAACATGCAGGCGCCACGCAGCAAGCCACAGGACTGTGAGGATGCCAACAACGTCCTGACAGCTATGAGGTCCTGCTTTGCTCACACTTCCCTCGACTATGTCTTCCAGGTGAGCTATTTTAGCCCATAAGAGGCCCCGGTGTCTCTGTATAATCAACTAGATTTGTGAGAAGTGTTGTGAGGATCACAGTCTCCAGACTGGCTGCTTGTAACGTGTGAGGAACAGAAGCTGTCTGAGAGAAAAACATGAAGATAAAATCATCATCTTAACCGTTACATCACAACAAAAGTCACACTCATTTGAAGTTCTGTAATTATTCCATGCTCATCTACAGTGCTATAATCCTTCAATTCTCATCTAAAGTGCTGTAATAATGCCATTCTTAGCTAAAATGCTATATAATCATTCCATGGTCATCTAGAGTGCTATAATTAATCCATTCTTGTCTGAAGTGGTATAATTTCAGGCTCATCTAAAGTGTTGTAATTATTCCATTCTTATTTAAAGTGCTATAATCATTCCATGATCAATAAAGTGCTATAATTGTTACATGCTCACTCAAAGTGCTATAATTATTGCATGCTCACCTAAAGTGCTATAATATTCCGTACTCTTCTGAAGTGCTGTTATCAGTCCAGATTCAAATTTCTGGCTCAAAGCCCTCTCTTGCAAGTACCAGCTACATTTCCAAAGATGAAACAGATCAACTGTCAAGCACTGAGAGGACTTACTCTTGGCAAACTTACAGGGAAAATCAGGAACTGGGGAGGTACACATAGTATTCAAGCAAAGTATTCTCTAGAGACGACTCTTTTTGAAGACAGAGGCTTCTCAAAAGAGTGTTCTGTTGAAGGTAGGGCCCAGTGCCCTCACAGCATACATGATTGAAAGGGGGAGGGAGGACATGTCAAACACAGGCAGGGGAAACACCATGAAGATCAAAACTTTGAGATAGATGCCTGCAAACAAAAAGTAGAAGGAAGAGTAATCCTGTAATATGGGGACTCGAAGTTGGAGGCACTCGCCAGCTTTGTTGGCTGGTTTGGGGTATCAAGGAAAGCTGCCGACCTGGACCACGATCTCTTTTCTTGAATCTTGAAACGTAGGCCTGGTGACACTTTAACTCATTCCATACCAGTCCTTGATTTTCCAGTATATTTGCCTAGATTTAAGACGACAATTGCATATTCAAATTCTTCATGAAAAGAGCTTTCATTCAAGTACCAACATGCCTATAGTCTTAAGTCAGTGGTTCTGGCACTGCCTGGCAAGTCATGATGCAGCTGCCACAAGGAATGAGATAATGAGAAATCTTGTGAGAAATTTGAATTATAGTACTTCACATGGGCACAACTTTTGTTGTGATTGTCAGCCAAATGGTTACCCCCCCCCCTCGCCCCCCCCCCCCCAATTATGTGTGTCAACATAGAATATGTATTTGTTTTAGCTGTTGTAAAAAGTATCCAGTCCAGTTGGTCATGCAACAGCTAAAGAGTCTAGAAAGGGGGCCAAACAATAGATCACACAACTGGAGCACTTGTTAAATTGATATGATGATGGAGATATCACTGGTGCCAATGGACACTTGTCCTGGTGGTGTTGAGACTAACCACACTTCCTCTGCTTTTTTCAGATCAACATACTCCACTCCAAGAAAAGATTTGACGTCTTAGACACGGTGAGTACACATGTTGTTGTCTGTGATACACACTGCATGGGTGATTGTGTGTGTGTGGTCATATCATTAATTGATAAAACCACTGATACCGCCTGGGTGCATGCCAGCATGTGTATGTGGTAGATTGAGCCAAACGTTCTTGTTATGAACAAAAAGATAACACAAAGTTGTCTTTTAAAATGAAGGGCATTCACTGAAAGTGTAGTATATACACTTTTAACCAAGGCAAGAAAATTCCTATGTCCTATTGTCTGGGACAAGTGAAATTTGATGCAGGACAAGTGAAAATTCAGCAAAATAACATGAATATTGTAGGGGCACTTGTCCTCAGACAAATAAACCCATGATGGCATTTTCTTGTGCTGCTTTTAACCCTCTCCTCCTCAAATTGCTGCAAAGTGCCCAGATGTAAATTGTCATCTGCTTTAATGCTTTTACATAAACTTAATGTTAATAGAAAATATTTTTTGCCGAGAATTGTAGATAAGATATACAGATCATGGAAGCATGCTCATATCAACAGCTTTAGTCAGTGAGTGAGGAAAGCTGCCGACTCAGTCTTAGTTTGACCAGGAAGGATTAAAGAAAATTTCATGAAATAAAGGACATTCATAGTAAATGTGTGAGACAATGTTTTGAAACATTTTGTCCGGTCTTTTTAAAAAAAAATGTGAAAACTGATTACGTGGTTGTTTGGGGTGTTGTTGAGAATTATGTTTTTTTTTAAAGCTTGATTACTGCAGGACTATTGAATGTGTTTTTGTGAAGCTTAGCATGTCTCTTCTACACATCAACAAAACATTTGGTGTAAGCTGTGAAGTCATCTGGGTCACAGATACCATATTTGGCATGTCCCGTTTCAGTGTAGCATTGTGTCAGCAGTGATGAATTTCAAGTAGGGTTTGTGACAAGCTGTCAAAATTTATACAGTAGTTTAATATTGTGTAGACATTACTTTGTATTGTATAATCAATGCCCCATATGATATTAATTTGAATATTAATAAGAATAACTTTCATGTTTATTAGCTATGCGGCTGTGCTAGCCCACATAACTTAACAAGGAAGTACATCTGTACCCATATGTGCAGGTAGATTCCTATTTTTATCAGGACAAAATGTGTTACTTTTGGAAATATAATGACTTTCATTTTTTTTTTCTTGAGAGAAGTTATAATTATATTCTGTATATTTCCGCCGACTTAGCTCTTTTAAAGCCAACATACAACTAAAGTCGAACTGCTTAAGACAAACTGTTCTTGATTATAAAAATGGATGCTCAATCCATTTTCCTTGTGAAAAGACCTTTCATTCAAGTATCAGCATCCCTGTTTCCAGAGAATATAATGGTCTGGGTCAACAGCTTTCCCCGGCACGCATTGGGTACAAAGTGCCCAAAGTGTGCCGAGGAAATCAGTCGACTCAGTCCGAAAATGGGCAGTGAAAGAGTTAAATTAAGTATTCCTTATTTCCTGAAATGTAAATGCCTGGTGTTTGTGCATCCATCAGTATGCTTGCATCATTGGCGGATGGACACTGCTGTTGCCTAGCAACGGAACAAGCAATTTTGGTGGGAAATGAATATGCATGTGTCATACAGGGTTAAGATTTGGTATGACCTTTATGGAATAAGTATATGGGTCACACTGACCTAATTTATACTCTACAGTGACTGAGCTCTTAAGCAGCATAGTGTGGATTATTAAAGTTAGCAATGCAGGTACATGTAGCTTGTAATGGAGAACATTTAGCACAACAGAAGCTCTGAATTTATAGTGGAGACAAAAAGTAAACATCCCACTTTGCATTCAGCTATAAAGCTTTTACAGTGAAACCTGTTTTGAGAGACCACTCTGAGGAAAGACCACCTGCCTTTTTAGACCTTGCTTATTTTGTCCCTTTTCCCATGTTATTGCACCTCAATTGAAAGACCACCTACCTACTATGACCAGGTGGTCTCTCAAACCAGGTTTTACTCTACTTTATTTTTATTCCCAGCATGCAACCAGTTTGGGTTTTAATAAGCTCATGAACAAATATATACATCTTTTATCAGCAAGGCATCTCGAGAATTAAATATCTTTATGAGGATTAATTGTGCAAAAGAAATTTACACCGCAACATTTGTACTCAGTGTTTACTTTGTCCCCTACAGATGCTGGCCTACATGCATGCTCAGAATGCTTACTTCCACCAAGGCAACGACTTGTTTGCTGATGTGGAACCCTACATGAAACAAGTGGCTGCGCAGGTAAAGTATATCATTATGCTGTTACATAAAGCTTGCCATCTAGGACTGTACAGGAGGGACTATCTGCCTTATAACACCCCTTGTCATTGCTCAAATATTGATTTATGCCATTATCATGAGTTTAACTAAATATAGGACACTCTCTGTCTGCCTGTCTGTATATATATAGTATATATGTATATATATATATATATATATATACATATATATATATATACATATATATATATACATATATATATATATATATATATATATATATATATATATATATATATATATATATATATATGTATATATATATATATGTATATATATATATATATGTATATATATATATGTATATATATATATATGTATATATATATATATATATATATATATATATATATATATATATATATATATATATATACACACACACACATATACACACATACATACATGCATACATATATATATACACATATACATATACATATACATATGTATATATATACAGGGATAGATTAAGATTTTGAAAATAAAAACAAAATTCACGGAAAGTATATATATATATATATATGTAGTTTATGGATAAACTATCAATGTCACATTTTTTGTGCTGTCAAAGTCAACTGAGATGTTCATAGAGTATTTGCGTTAAAATATGGAATCCTACATGACTGAGAACCAGTTACCATTTGTCTCTCACAACGGATCATTGTTTGTGGGGAAAATCATGGCCACAGGATACAAGTGATTTTCCCCCGCCAGCAATGGGCCCAATTGAGAAAAAAATGGACCTCACTCTCAGCCATGTAAGGGGCCATTCAAAATGTCAATATTTTCTCAAGCCTACACAGGGAACACGCTAGGGGAGGGGGTTGAAGGCCCCAGTACACCTTTTCCCAAGCGTTAGAAAATGTCAATCTGTGAAGTACAGTCAGCGCCACCCTAGTGGGAAATTCTAGATATGAAACTGTGCAAGCTAGCTTTGTTCGCTTGATCAGCTGTGCACAGTGAAAACAACATGGTGTGAGTGTAGATGAATGCTAGACGAAACGCTGAAAATGGATCACAGTGAGCTGAAAAAGTGGTGTGCAACAAGAGTTCAGAAACATCCAAAGGATGCATGTCAAAACTACAGTAATGTGTTTACATTTTTGCATGACAAACTCCCCCGTATGGATGCAGTAACTTCCCTGTTAGGTCTATCAGAAACCGGGAAGAGAAAACAAAAAAAAAGTGCATTGGATGGAAAGGTGAAATGTGAATGTTATCATTCAGGGATGAGAATTGGTTGCCATTCGGCAACTTTCAGCCAAAATTGCTTTCTTTCAACAAAATAAAATGTTCTTAGTTTGGTGTAACTGCTGCAAAACTGTTAAATTCTTTGGGGTAGGGCATATTAGGTTGCCAGTTTGCTCTTGGGGTAGCCAAAATCCACTTGGACCATTCTCATCCCTGATCATTTATCCAAACAGAGAAACCTGTATCACCAGAAAAGCATCTGAAAACCAAACTATAGTATGGGAAGTTGATATTACTGCATATGGAAATATAAATTGTCAATTAAGACATTTTTTTTTCTATTAAACATATTTTTCAAATGTGTGTACCAGTGAATCAAGCATTTGTTAAGGTTTACCTTTCAGGAACAGGTTTCACTGTACTAGATTAGATAAACACAGATGTGGGGCTGATGATTCAGCTCTCTGGGAAGTCAACATTTTCTATGTACTAATTGAAGGGGGAGGGGGGGAGGGGGGGTCCAAAAAGAGTACCCAGTGTACTGATTGGAAAATGTTGACATTTTTTAATGGCCTTTAAGAGTTTGTTTATTCTATGTTTAATTGGGTATTCGTTACAAAAAATAGGCCCTAGACTTGCTCTGTAGTTTTAATTTCACTATTTTGGACATAGTTCCTATTCGTATAATGTTTAGGAACTATTTCATGGTGTTTTTATTTTCACAGTTTTGTAAAATCAGCAAAAATAGTGAAAATAAAAATAGAGGAAAGTTGAAGCAATTTACAGTAATCAAATGTCCTTCACGCACATTTGATTTTGTCTATATGCTAATGCACCCTGTAACCAATGCAAGCACGTTACAATTTAGTTGTAATAATGTCAAGGTCATGTGATCTACAGTGAGTTACTACTTTTGAATTTCACCGTAGAAAATGGTAATATTCACCCTCAAACATAGAATAGAAAATAGTTTTACATGTCTGAATGTTTAGTACCATTACCAAGTTATATATACTGATTGGCTGTCGCTCTGATAGCAGTAGTTTGATTGAAATTTTTGTGCAGGATAAAACCCTTGATTATGCCCCCCCGCCGGAGGAGTGACATGTAGTAATTGCTTTTTCCATGCGTCCGTGTGTCCGCTTTTCATGTCTGGGCTATAATTAGCTTGTCCTTCTCTAGGTTAATGAAACTTTACACACAGGTGCATCTAGACATAAGGGTGCATTATGTACCAAAAGTAGGTCACTAGGTTAAGTATCTGGGTGACAGTCCTGTGTTCTTGTCAAATTGTGTCTGGGCTATACTTCTTTACTATGTAAATTAGTTTCATGAAACTTAACACACGGGTGCACCTACACATAAGGATGTATTATGTACCAATACTAGGTCACTAGGTCAAGTATCTGGGTCACAGTGACATATACGTATCAAATTGTGTCCAGGCTATAATTCCTTTTCTATGAAACTTAGTTTCATGAACATCACACACACATAAACATTGATCTAAAGGTGTTTCAGGAAACAAAAGTAGGTCACTATGTCAATTACCTACAATCATATAAAACTACATTACACTTCATGTCTGGGATGTAATTCTGTTTTCCTTCAAGTTAGATTAAGGAATCTTAACACACCAGTGCATCGAGACACAAGGGTGTGGCATGAACCAAAAGTAGGTTGCTGGGTCAATTATCTGGGTCACAGTGACATATCATTGTGAAATCATATGTAGGCAATAATTCCTTTGCTGTTTAACTTAGTTTCATAATACTTGACACACATATATTTTGACTTAAAGGTGAGTCATGGAACAAAAGTAGGTCACTAGGTTAAGTATCTGGTTCTCCACTATTCATGCCTTAGCTATGATTTGCTTGTCCTTCAACTTAGGTAAGTGAAACTTTACACACAAGTGCATCTGGACATAAGGATATCATGTACCGAAAGTAGGTCACTAGATCAAGTATCTGAGTCACAGTGACATATTCTTGTAAAATCGTTTCCGGGCTGTAATTCTTTCACTATGTAACTTAGAACAATGAAACTTGACATACAGATGCATTTACATGTAAGGGTTTGTCATGTGCCAAAAGTAGCTCACTAGGTTAAGTATCTGGGTCACAGTGACATATCCTTGTAAAATCGTGTCTAGGCTATTATACCTCTACTGTTTAACTTAAAGTTTCATGAAACTTGACACACACACATATATCTTGACCTAAAGGTGTGTCATTAAGCAAAAGTAGGTCACTAGGGCAAGCATCTGGGTCTCCACTATTCGTGTCTTAGATATAATTTGCTTGTCCTTTAACTTAGATTAATGCAAGTTTACACACAGGTGCATCGGGATATAAGAGTGTGTCATGTGCCAAAAGTGGGTCACTAGGTCAAGTATCTGAGTCACAGTGACATATTCTTGTAAAACTGTGTCCGGGCTATAATTCCTTTACTGTTTAATTTAGTTTCATAAAACTTCACACATACACATTGACCTAAAGGTGAGTCATGAGTCAAAACTAGGTCACTAGGTTAAGTAGCTGGGTCCAGGTGAGACATTCATGTAAAACTGCATTATACTTCATGCCTGGGCTGTTGTCCTTTGACGTAGAATCATAAAACTTTACACACCTGTGTATCTAGACATAATAGCATGGCATGCATAAAAGTTGCTCACTAGGTGAAGTAGCTGGATCACGGTGATAGCCTATTTTTATTGACTACACTTATTCCAAAATTCGACCTGTGATTGGCAAGGTTATAACAGTACTGACGCAAGGGGGGCATGGATCCAGCAATCTCTGATTGCCTTTTAATTTACTTTGTTGTTTGATTCATTTATCCGACATATTCAGTAATCTAACACATTTGTAAGGGAACAGATGGTGTGATTATAATGACTTTTCACTGTATTCTGAAAAGATGGTCTTACAAGGCAGGGAGTTTGTCACCAGAGTGTCCTGTCAAGACAGGGACCACTGCTCAATGTTAATTAAA
This sequence comes from Hermodice carunculata, assembly GCA_964020975.1. NCBI lineage: Eukaryota > Metazoa > Annelida > Polychaeta > Eunicida > Amphinomidae > Hermodice > Hermodice carunculata. The sequence continues at coordinate 70,060,881 of OZ026626.1, read as the reverse complement.
GCACCTGCTAATGCATGTTTTCTACTGATGCAGCTGGAAGAGGTGAACGCAAAAGCTGCAGCCGAGAGAAAGGAAATGGAAGAACGTCACTCACTCGTACAACAGAGGGTGAGTGTCTTTGTCTTTGTTTATATTTTTTCGTACCCACTAAGGAGGCTAAAATGTTTTCACCTCCTTGCGCCCACACACAGTGACTTGTCACTCCTCATTATTGTGTAGTCTGTCCAGGTGTACCACAGTGTTGGGACATTTGTCTCTCTTGAGTGCATTGGTTACAGAGTGTGCCAAGATAAGTCCTTGACGGATTGCCTAGATCATTCCTAGAGACAAAAGAAATGTTACATTTACAACACTGGACCATTTCTGGTAATTTTGAATGGGAATAGGTTGCATGCCATTACAATAGGCAAGGGCAAGAACAGAAGGTTCAAGAACTGCCTGAAAGAGGATGCTGCAGTCAGTGGAGGGCTAGGGTTGTGTATTCCCATTGCTTTACATTGTAATTTGCAACTGAATAACTTGAAAACTACTGCACATAGGAACACCAACTTTCCAACAGTAAATCTAGTTGCATAAGTTAACACTTCACAAAAGTCATATAACCATAGCTACAAAAGTGACTGGGTTATTTAAGGTTGTTTTAACATATAAACTAATGGGAATACACAGCTCTACCCCTCCAAATGTTAGTGTGTTCAGTTGCGTATTGGAGCAAATACACATCTTGGAACTAAAACCTATTGGCGTTACATTCCTCAATTCAGCCAATCATCAAAAAGTTGCCAAAATTTGAATGTGTGTTCAGACAAGGCTATGTACATATTGGATGATATTCTTACGGTGTACTGAACCTGATATAATATTTAGGTATTATATTTCAGTGAGACTCATCACCAAAATTAAATGGTGCTGATGCAGAAAGTTTGTATATGTACTCAACAGCATCGTACGTCATGCAGTCAAACTGGGTAACTATAGACTGTGAATTGGGGCAGCCAGGGACTTGCTACCCAATCATACTGTCAATCACTTTCGACGGCGTTCGCTAATTTTGCAGTCTTTTAGTTATCATGTAAATCTGGGATGTTTCTTTTGTGGTAAGTAGAGGAAGAGTAGCCTGCCTCAGTTTAACAACTTTTGGAGTCTCCATATCAGGAGATTTTTGCCAAATTCGGGAGCATTCATGAGTATGCATACATGTAAGGAAAAATGTATTTGCTGAGGAAAGCTGTTGACCTGGAGCATTATAATCTATGTAATTTTGCTTTCCGAATATTGCTTGTCTTTTAGAGCAGTTAACAGCACACAGGACTGTCATCGTCCTCTTGTACAGGCTATTAACTCTTTCAGTGTCTATCACATCTAAAGTCAATCTACCTAAGTCAGACAAGCAAGAATTATCATTAGGATCCCAGATTTGTATTCCTTGTAAAAAGATCCTTCATTCAAGTACCAGTATGCTTATAGTTCAAGAGAGAATACCTCAGGTCAACAACTTTTCTCGGTGCACATTGTGCACAATGGATGCCGAGAAAAACTGTTGACTCAGTCCAAAATTTGGCACTTAAAGAGTTAAATAATGATGGAAACCTGCTCCATAGCAGACTGTGAAACTCAAATTTTTCACATGAATTTCATCACCAAAAATAGTTGCTATCTTCCCTTTTCAGACGTGAATTATGAAAAAAAAAATCCTAATAGTTCAAAATATTGAAGACAAGCTCAAAATTTTTAGTTGAGAATATTTCAGATGACATGCATGCATGTTTCAAATGACTCCAGGTAAAATTTGACATGATTAAGTTGTGCCTTCATTATTAAATTGCTTTGTTGTTGTGTCTTTTTCTTTTTTAATTGTGAAACAGATAAATGACCACTGAAAATTGCAGGACAAATACAAAAAGTCATTATCATGTGGTTATGGGCAGTGCTCGGTGATTTTGTGTGGTGGAAAGCACTTGCTGGAAGCAGTTTGTGCCATCCAATTACTTTTTTATGACCATAACCACTCCCATGGTGTCTGTACCCTTGTGGAATCAATTTTATTTTTTTTAAGTAATATTAATGATATAAAAGAATCAGAAGTTGATTAAAAATTGGAGGGTTATATTTGAAGGCTGACAATGCAAAATATGACCTGTTTTGAATCCAAATGGAATTCTCTGCACTTGTTCAAACTAGTACAGGCAAGGGCGACATTATATGTATGTATGTGAAACGGAAAGAACAAAAAAAGATAAATCACAGAATCAGAACTTGATAAACTGTGGTATCAGACTGGCACCGAAACTTGTGTGTAAACTTCAGCTCTGCTGGTTTACCTTTGAACCCTACGGCTGTTAAAGTCCTGAAAGGTCGTTTTATGAGGAATACAAATCTCGTATCCCAATGATAATTCAGACTAGTTTGTCTTTAGTAGATTGACTGTAGACGTGATTGGCACTTAAAGAATAAAGAATGAGTTAACAGATTTCCTTGGTATGAGTGGGCACTAAAGTGCTCAACTTGCATGCTGTTCTGGTGTGCAAGTTGTTTTTCATTAACTCTCAAATGGATAAAAAAAAATCATTGAAGCAGACGACATTTTACCTCCAACTGTTTGAAGACAGAGCTGGGTAATTGGTTGGGGAGCCAAATAATGAGTGGTGAAACAATCGAAAAGTTTGCCACGTGTGACATGTGAACCAGTGAAAGATAAAGAGGCCATTTGTTTTGAAAATGAGACGGAAGTTTTATCAATGGGCGGTTGGATTGAGATATAAATTAAATTGGTGATGAATGGTGAAAACGAGACCTCCCTGGCTGGTGCAGTGTGTCACTATGACAAGTCGGGTGCTTAAATTTTGTTCAGGATTATTTTGCAGGGGTACTCTGAGTGGCTGAATTTGAAGCATAATAATTTTCATGTCTATTGTGTTTCAGAGGTCGATTGAATTTAAATTTTTTTTAAATGCTTCATTTTGAACAACAAATATCCCTGTCAATTTTTTGCAGAGATGTTGTCTTTCTTTTTATTTTAACCATGTCATAACACAAGCAAACTACCAATGCAGCAAAATTAAGTGAGGGTCGCGCTAGTACAGGTTTGCTCCGTGCATCAGTGTGTCTGGCTGTTGTTGAACTCTGGAGTACAAAAAAAATGAAGGCCCAGTCGCATATACCTGCATATATTACCTGTGTCAAGCTCTGACAAATAGCCAAACATTGAAGACATAGAAAAGATGTGTACTAATGTCAGTTTGAAAATAAATTAACCATTTTTTTACTGCGGCATAGCAGGTCCACCACTTAGTCTTTGTTACTGACAAAGAGCGAGAAAGGGTTAATTTTAGGAGGAAAAAGTTTAAAATGTTTTAAAGTGTGCTTTGAAAATTGAGGAATGAGGTGTATGAACTTGTGGAACTCCCCGAAAGGTGCTGTCACACAGATTGTGTAGGGGAAAAAAAGGACCTTGGGACAGGGCAAGCCAGGTGAAATGGGGCAGCCCAGAATAATCTGACACCTCAGTATTATAGCATGGAATGCAGGGGGGGGGGGGGGGGGGCAGGAGACATATAGACCTGCCCATGTGCAATAAAGTTTGTTTTGTGGTTTGGAACCTGATGCCTTACAAGCTTTAGTAGGAGAGGGCACCAGTGATTGGAGTGGTGTACATTGGCAGCCATGGGGGGATAGAGTGCTATTGACTTAATATTGAAGGGTCCCCTTAACTATGGCCGAGTTTCAGTTTGGACACTCCTTTGAAAAATAAACATATCTTGCCACCAGTATGAGTTACATAACTTCAGGGGATAAAGCACCTCTCTGTTTTAAACCTCCAAGTGGGAAATATTTTAGTTTCGGTATCTCTGTGCTGTAAAAATACAAGACTGAAATTCAGTTTAACATCTATCTATTCCAGGATCCATTGTGTATATATACATGTACATGTTTGAGACCATTTGCATGCTCCTGTGACAGTCGCATCAACTGTGTCCGGCTTGCAGCAAAGCTGGCTTTATATACCTTTGTGGGTGTACAAAATTGTACATCAGGAGACATACAGGACTGTACACCCAGGATGCACAAACTTGCACCTCCTGATCTCAAGATGATTGCAGAAGCAGATTTATCCCTGTACTGGGAGAAATCCTTCCATCTAATGTCCATTAATATTTGAAGGTTCACTTGAAAGAATTATGTACTGTAGGATGTCGTCAATATGGTTTCAGTACTCACACACACACTTGAATGCAGAAAAATCTAACCAGCCACACAGAAATTTGCGATGACCAACCCCAATTTCCTCCAGCATTTGGCTGGAGACTAGCATTAATTTCCAACCCTGTCCATTTGGCTGGAGACTAGCATTAATTTCAAACCCTGTCCATTTGGCTGAAGACTAGCATTAATTTCAAACCCTGTCGTCAACCCTTTCCAAGCTGACATGCTGCATGGGTCAACAGTTTCCTGCGACCGGCTTTGGGTTCAGGTGCATTGACAAAGAAAACCATTTTCCTGGATCACGATTTTTGCTTATGATAATATAATATATATACATGTACCATAGGCACGTTGACAATGTGTTTGACGTACATAATGAGGTGTATCATTGTTGATATATTGATAAGAGCATGGAGGCTACTGTCTCGTTGATAAGAGGGATTATCTTGTGTTGTAAACCCCAGACTCACAAGCTTAGGTTTTGGGGTCGTCATTAACCATTTCAACACTGTCTCTGCCAATAGCCATTTCTGTAAAATCGTTTAAACCAGACATTATGCCTTAGTTTCATGTTCATGGATGTTTTTATTTCAAATACCCCCCCCCAATATGTATCTAGATATACATGTATATCTTTGTTTTGTACACACTTTTAAAAAACACCCACATGGATATATTGCAAGGTGATTACACATGACTGCATAATTGACATAAAACTGAATTAGCATCATTTGATATACTAGCATATGTATTTAATGGAAAATAACATGTGCACAGATTGACAACTTTGACCCTTTCCTACTCAAATTGCCCAAACAGATGTAAATTGTGGTCTGCCTTTACATTTTTACTTAAATTCCTTGTTATTAGAAAACATTTTTGCACAAACTTGTATGTAAGACATAGTACCGCATATTACAACATTTCTAGAAAAATATAGGAATTTGTTCGTGCATGGCAGTGTTTGGTGGTTATGCTTTTCGACATATTTCGGGCCTCGTTTGTGCTTAAAAACTACAGTTTTTGACTGCTTAAACAGAATATTTCATGGAAACATCATGGGATAAATACAAACCAACATACGTGTGTTTCTGGTTGGGACTCTGATTCTGCCGTGAAGCGGATCGTGGTTTCCTGCCCAGAATCATTTCGTCCCAACCAGAAACGCTGCTCATGACAGTTTGTATAAATCAATGGCTGCTGGCAAGTCAGATATAAGTTACCTGTAAGAAATCCCACCAGTCTTGCTGCAAATACGTCTCCAACAGTAGAGAGAAACAGAGACCATCAATTTGCTACAGAAGTAAATGAATAGGAAAGTTTTTTGTGACATTTTTTGAAATTATCCAGAGGATAGGGTGTACACTTTGCAGCACACATCCTGAACAAAGCTCCCATGTAAAGAGTGTGTAAGGAGAGACGTGGGACTTAGTTTCTTCAGCAGGAAGATTGCCTACCAAACAAAGTTCTATGTTAAGAGTGCTTAAGAAGGGACATGGAACTTAGCATGTTCGGGAGGCAAGTAAGCTGTCACGATATATTGTCAAACCCCCGAGGTCTGTCAGGGCAAGGTACAGACCACTCGCCATGCTTGACCTCAGTCGGAATTAATCTTTGCACTCATGTTACACATGTACAAAGGGACAAACAGAAAGCAGTACGGGGCTTTTGTGTGGGCCCCTGGAGTTGCAGTTCCTGGGAACAAGACCAGGAAAAGCTCTGTGTTATTATGTTATTGATCATGTTGATTGTGGACAGCCCCGGCAGCGTGACTGAGTAGTTTACTGACAAATATGGAGGTATCTCGGTGTGTGGATTTCCTGTAAACATGGTGGCACGGTGGTCCTGTTCACCACTAAAGGTGAGTCCGATAAGATTATAGTATTGGACCAGGTCACCGTGTATGTACATTTTTCCTGCGTTCAGGAAATAAATGTATGAATGTAAACATGTACAGTGGTACCTGCTGTATGTAGCCACCCCTTCAGCCAAGAAACTGTGGCCACATACAGCAGGTGACCTGTCACTGCAGGTAAATATACAAAGAGACCGACTCCCATGTCAAAGCCTAGTGGCCGTAAAAAGCAACGTGGCTATTCATGACGGTGGTTGCATACAGCAGGTACCACTGTATACATATGTGTACATACACACACACATACAGTGATCTCTCTCTTATATGCCACCCCAAATGCAGACCAAAAGTGGCCTTATAAGAGGGGTGCATGGCCTGTGTGGAGGGGGAAACAGAATGGAAATGCCACACTTTCTATGTAAGAATGGTGGCCTTTTAAAAGGGATGGCCTCTGGTGAGAGGGGCCTTATTAGTGGGGGATCACTGTACACATAAATATGTATATGTATATATGTGTGTGTGTGTGTGTAAATATATATATGTGATTAACCTGCAAATTTTCACATCCAGTCTTCTTCTGAGCCTCTCTGTTTTACATGAAAATGGCCTCTTTGTCCTGGCAATACAACTGTTTTGTGGGTCATATAGTTTTGAGTGTCTTCCATACCAGTGTAAAGCTGTATATAATAAGATTGTCAGAATGTAATAGTACCATTTACATGACCCACAGCAACATAGCCAACATTTTACTGACCCATTCATAAGTGGACAAGTGTTTCTCGATGATCAGACACTTCGGGCAAATAAGAATGTAAAGAAGACAAGAATTTCTGCATTCCCCAAACAAAAATTGGAATAACTATTACACGCCTGACTTGCTTACCTTACCAGACAAAGTGAATTAGACCATCACTAACTCACTAAGTACCACATGCATGACAACTGGAAGGGTAATGTGCCAAAACAGATCATGTAGTTAGGCTGAAGTCTGACAGTTGTTGTTCCTACATGTACAGTCAAACAGACCCTCAGAGTCTCAATTATGATTATGATTATTGTTGTTTTTTTTTTTTAAGAGTGTTAAAAAGACAACTTTGAAGGCTGACATTAAACAAGTTAAAGCAACTTAACAGGTACTCCTGTACAATATGGGGGGGGGATTAGGGATGACCCAATTATGATGTGCTTGCCCCCCCCCCCCCCAACACTCACCCCCACCCTACGCATTTTGAATTCTTAGCTTTGTTGACATGAAGACAGAGTTTATGCTCTCCTTCCAGTCCAGCTGATGTGATTTGGCCCACTGTGGCATATCTACGTGTAATCAATTGCTTTGCTGTGCATTTGTGTCAACAATTTTTTAAGATGGCCCCCTGAAATTTTCTGCACATATTGTGGGTATAAAAATCGAGGGGAAGCTTGATACTCATGGTGCCACCTGCAGGGAAAATGTCAAATCAAGTGAACAGGATCATTCCTGCAGTTTTTCATGGATCTTTTGAAGTTTTGGTGGATATGTGGAGTAAACAAAAATTTCAAAGCAATATGCCATTGGCAACAGTACAAACACTGTGATGGCAAATATCACCCAGAATGTGTTGAAACATATATATATATATATATATATATATATATATATATATATATATATATATATATATATATATATATATATATATATATATATATATATATATATATATATGTATATATATATGTATATATATGTATATATATATGTGTGTGTGTGTATATATATATATAAATTTATAGGACATATATATGGAGAGTAAAAGTTGACTGCAGCAGGTGTCGTTGACCCACCGTTGAAAGGTCTTGGGGAGATAACGTAACAATTAAAGGCTGGTTTCTCGTGATGTTTGTCGCATGTGTAATTGTGGACGTATTTGCATATAGCATTATAGCTACATCATGAAGATAAAGGCAATGGCATGTAGGTGGTGCTAGCTGTAGCATTTCTTAGAATTGACACCATGGGAGTGGAAAATGCATTAAACTGATTATCGTGAGAATAAAGTGCATTAATACCATGGTATTTTATACCAGTAGGTCCAGGGTAATCTTGTTGAAATATGAATAACTTTGACCCTTTGTTCAAGGTCACTGGACAGCTTATGTAATAGATAATAGATCAAGTTTGAAACCACTAGCAGTTAAGTTTGTAAATTGTATATTGTAAATTGTAAATTGTAAATTTATTGCAATTATGCTTCATGCCGGGATTAGAAGGTTAAGTGATATTGGATGACCTTGACCTACTTTCCTGAGGTTACAACAGCTAGACATAAAGCTCAATAGGTGAATTTAATGTGGTGGGCCTCACATAGTTAATTGTGAACATGAATATATATGTATGTAAATATATATATGTATGTAAATATATATATGTATGTATATATATATATATATATATATATATATATATATATATATATATATATATATATATATATACATACACACAGACATATATATATATATATATATATATATATATATATATATATATATATATATATATATATATATATATATATATATATATATATATATATAAACATTACAGGCACATTATAGACACAACAGACAATGACATGTTGCCAGGTGTTGCCATCTGTGGCATTCCACAGAACTTGTATTTTAGAAACAGAAATAGGTCAAATATATTTTCTAAAAATACATTTCATAAACACCACCATATTTATAATGTTAGGTGAAGGCTCATGTTTTATGATAATATGAATACGCTTGGTGTATTTTGTCATGGCCAATGTTAATTCATTCTAGAAATAAATACTATGTACTTAGGTTTGATCAGATGTGTGACAAGTGAGCAGAGCACTATGCACATGGGCCTCTCGTTTACCCTCAGAAATTCCAATTTCTCATTTCAGTACATGTATCTATTTTCTATGCAAAGAAAAACAAAAGTATATTCAGCAACAGGTAATCCTTTTTGAATTCCTAGTTAATGTTTAGCTTGTACCCATCTTTCTTGAGTGAGATGACTATTGAGTCCTTCACATTGTAGACATAGTAGTCAAGGAATCTCTCTCTCTCTCTATATATATATGTATATAACATTGATACGTACAGATGGAAGCCTGTGCAATGCTTCAATAAAAACAAGGGAATTAAGATAGAAAACCATTTTAAATTTTAACAAACATGCCCAATTACTTTCAATGGTTGATATTTACATGTATATTTTTGGGGCAGGTTTTCATAAGCTGGCACATTTACAAGGTCTTTAATTTGCAAATTTATTATGAAAAGACATGAATTCTCGAAACATGTGACAGTTACCATATGCTGACATGTTGAAGTGCATCTCAGTTCTGCTTTGTGTAGAAATGATAGTATTGGGATGGAAGTGATAAACCTCAGTCAAAAAATTTGGCAGCACTTTTAAATTTAGGGATGTAATTTAATTGTTACAAAATATAAAAAAAGGGCAAGCAAAATAAAGCAGTTGACAGTATCTGATTTCCAACTGTCAGATGATGAAAATGGACCAGCCCTCATTGGTTGGGGGAAGAAGAGTCGGGGGAAAAAATGTATGTTATAAGTCAGCCAGGATATAGATTGTGTGAACTGTTGTCATTTGTTTTGGGATGAAGTTACATTTCATGGATTTGTTTGAATCAGTCAAGGAACGTCATATTTGATTAATTCCTTGATATATCAGCTCGGGATGTTTATATTTATAATACAAGTATGGTTCTGCCAGTTAGCAGAAAGACTTATCTGGGGATTAATAGCATCGAAATGATTTTACATTGTTCCAACCACTGCATTATCATAAACTTTCCGGCATATCTGTAATGAGATCCAGATCACGAATACAGTGGTACCTGCTGTATGCAACCACTGCCGTAAGCAGCCGCATTGCTTTTTGTGGTCACTAGCCTGGGACATAGGAGTCAATTTCTTTGTAAAATTCACCCGGGCTGACAGGTCACCTGCGGTATGTGGCTACTTTTTCTTGGCTGAAGGGGTGGCCACATACAGCACGTACCACTGTAATGTGGAAATTTTAGCATATTGGACGTTTAAATGAACTTTGCCACAGCCTTTGTATCCTTTACTGTTTATCCATTAATTTATATTTCCTTTGTTCCTACCTAGCTTTTCTTTTCAGTGTCAATTCACAAAACATAACTCACTAAATTATCTTCAGGAGTTGATTTGGGTAATTTTATGCCTGGAAATACAAACAATTATACAGTACTGGTTCATCCATTGACTAGTTAAGTGCCAAATTTTGGACCGAGTCAACAGCTTTTCTCTGGAACTATAGGCATGCTGGTACTTGAATCAAGGGTCTTTTTATGAGGAATACAAATCTGGGATCCTAATGATAATTCGGACTAGTTTGAATTAAGTAGATCAACTTAAGACGTGATTGGCACTGAAAGAGTTAATATGATCAGACAGACTGGTATGAGATGTGCCATAAGTGTGTACAGTGGTACCTGCTCTAAAGACCACCTCTCGTGAAAGACCGCACTAGTTTTTACCTCAGCTGACTTGACTTGTCAGTCAGCTGAGGTTTTTTGAGGGTCCGTCGTCCGTCGTCCGTCCGTCCGACCGTCGTCCATCGTCCACAATTCACATTTTCGACTTCTTCTCAAAAACAGTCAGCCAGATTCACTTCAAACTTGGTGGAGATGTGGCTTGGGTGGGTCTCTACCAAGTTTGTTCAAATGGTCACGGTCCAGAGATTTTTGGATTTTTAATGAATTTTTTTGTTCTTTTTTGGGTAAATCTTAAAAAATCTTCTTCTCCGAAACTGCTCACCCAATTGCTTTGATATCACACAGGAACACTCCCTGGGACTTCTAGTTTTTAATTTGTTCACCAGGTGGCGCTGCAATTTTTTCCTAATTTTTTATGAATTTTTGTGTGTTATAGCTATTTTCGACTTCTTCTCCAGAACTGTCACTCAGATTAAGGTGCAACATGGTGGATATGTTCCTTGTAGAAGGGTCAAACAAAGCTGTTCACTATGTGGGAATGCTGCGGATTCCTGATTTTTAACGAATTTTTCAATTCTGGTACTTGTCGGTTAATGCAGCTTTCCTATTGATTACTATGGTAGTCAATGGGCATTCTAATGCTAATTCACATTTTTGACTTCTTCTCCAAAACCGTCATCCAGATTAACTTCAAACTTGGTGGCAATGTACCTTTGGTGGGTTTCTACCAATTTTGTTCACATGGTCATGCTCCAGTGATTTTTGGATTTTTAATGAATTTTTTTGTTTTTTTTGGACAAATCTTAAAAAATCTTTTTTTCCGAAACTGCTTACCCAAATGCTTTGATATCACACAGGAAGACATCTAGGGACTCCTTGTTGTTAATTTGTTCACCAGGAGGCGCTGCAGTTTTTTTCTAATTTTTTGTGAATTTTTGTGTGTTATAGCTATTTCCAACTTCTTCTCCAGAACCGTCACTCAGATTAAGCTTACACATGGTGGACATATTCCTAATGGAAGGGCCAAACAAAGTTGTTCACTGTGTGGGAATGCTGCAGATTCCTGATTTTTAATGATTTTTTCAATTTGGCTCCTTTGCAATAAATGCACCTTTCCTATTGATTACCATGTAAGTCAATGGGCATTCTAATGCTAATTTACATTTTCGACTTCTTCTCCAAAACCATCATCCAGATTTACTTCAAACTTGGTGGGAATGTGCCTTGGGTGGGTGTCTACCAGGTGTGTTCCAATGGTCATGTTCCAATGAATTTGGATTTTTTTATGATTTTTTTTTCAAAAATCTCTACAAAAGTTTTAATAGGAAAGTTTAACATGGGAATTTCTTGTAATGGTCATAACTTTAATAATATTGACCAGATTTACTTTAAACTTGGTGGGGATGTGCCTTGACTGGATCTCTACCAAGTGTGTTCAAATGGTCACGCTCTATTGATTTTTGGATTTTTTTGAAATTTTTTGTTCTCTTTTGGGGCAAACCTTCAAAATTCTTCTCCTCTGAAACCGCTCACCCAATTGCTTTGATGTCGTACATAGACACTCCCAGGGACACCTAGTTCCCATTTCGTTCACCAGGTGGCGCTGCAATTGTTTTAATGAATTTTTTTGTATGGTTTTGCTATTTTTCGCTTGTCAGAACCGTTCCTCAGATTAAGCTGAAATGTGATGGATATATTGTTGTGGAAGGGTCAAACAGTTGTTTACTAGGTGGCACTGCTTTGGATTCCTGATTTTTAAGGATTTTCAATTCGGGTACTTATCGTTCAATGCAGCTTTCCTATTGATTGCTATGTAAGTCAATGGGCATTCTAATGCTAATTCACAGGACAACTGACACAAAATTTACTGTTTACTTGATAACCTGAGATCTGTTTTGAGTTATCTGCACATGTTAATTATTCTGTATGAAGGTCATGCTGAGACAGTACATGAATGACCTTGACCTCGTTTGCATGGTCACAGTGTAACATACATGAGTTTTACTCTTCATTATAACTTGAGAACTACTTGAACTTTGATGTTGCTCATGTAAGTGTTCTTCTATAAAGGTCAGACTTACTCAGAACATGGGTGTCCTTGATCCTTTCCCAAGTTCATAGAGCTGCAAGTGTGATGAATGTCAGGATCAGCTGAGGGACGGGCTGTTCACACAGCCCTCTTGTTAAGACCGCCATTTCAAGACAATGGCCTTCAATTTCTTTAGGATGTCAGTCCACCAGTTGTGGTGCTCCTTTGGTAGCACCTCTGCATATGGTCACTCTATATCAAAACATGTAATGGCATGACAATCAACGCAGACATGAGATTGTCACGATTCTCCTGCTCTCGGGCTTGAAAAATCCACATAGAGTTTAAAGTGCTGAAAACTTTTTGAATGCACATGTATTATTTGGCTGCTAGGTGTAGCTGCAGTACCGGTCTTCTAGATGTACTTACGACTATGCTCATAACTGGTGCAAAAAAAAAAAAAAAAATGTAGACTTTGATAGGCTGGTGCTGACCCCTTGTGGCGACTGTGCAAACTACATAAGTGAGTTCCAGCTCATAGTGTGTTCAACAGAATATTTCTCCAGATTGGAAGTGAGACATAGTGAGACCGTTTAGGGAGCCTGGATCAATATAGGCTTCATATGAAGCTAGCGTGCAACAGACGCAGACCCTCAAAGAAGTGGAAATAAGCACCTGTCACCAACATGACACATTAGGCAGAGCTGTACATTTGTTCGTTCCAATTCGGTTGAAGGTTTGCCTAATGAACACAACAACGGTTGCATTTGTCTGAACTATTTATGATTTCCAGATTAGAATTATCTGTGAAAAAATGTTTAATTCAATAATTCAAGTGCCAGGATTTGCCTGTAGTTCAGATTGAAAAAAAAAAACAAAAAAATTGCAGGGGTCATCCCTTTAAAACATCAATCAAGAATTGTGTATTTTTGTATGCAATAGTTGACAGCCTGTGGGACCCTTATGTAACTGGTAAAACATACGAGGCATAGGATGACAAGAATCTGACTCCACGCTACATTTTGATTGTAGGCCAGGTGGTTTACAGCAACTGAAAAGCTCCCACTGTGGAAAATGATTCGCCTTATTGGGATCAGACCTAGCATGCTGTAACCATTAGGAAAGATGGTTTTGGTCTCCAACTTGGCACTGAAAGAGTTAAAAATCTGCTGTGCCATGACTGCTGTAATATCTCTTATGTAAAGAGCCGAGCACATTTTCAGTCAATTATGTGGTGGTATGAACTTTTGAAGTTGAACCATTTGGTCTGAATGGATAAGAAAAAAAAACAAAAACACACACACACACACACACACACCGGACAAAAAGTGAACTCTTGACTAGCCTGGGTTGTGAATATCTTTCGTCTGTCTTCATTTTGTGTGCATATGCTTTTTTATTCAGGTTACATCTAGAAAGCAACTAAAAACAAAGCACTTTTCCAAGGCAGGTCTGTCTGAATTGTAACCACTTGTTTGTTTCTAGCATAGTTGATGCTGTCCGGCCCATTACTGTTCTCAGTAGGGTGTAACTATGCATGGAAATACATGTATTAGCAATTCAAAGCAGTTCTTCACTGCACCAAAAGGGAATTTTCTGGTGACTGTATTATCTGGATGTGAAAGCTGATGATGATGATGATGATGATGATGATGATGATGATGATGATGATGATGATGATGATGATGATGATGATGATGATTTTTTTTTAACTTGAGACAGCAGTATTGAAGGATGATTTGGAATGTTTAATGCAAGATATTCCTTTGGTATGATCTTCTCTATGCTATTGGGAAAATTTGTCACTGAGTATGATACAGTGAAACCTTGTTATACTGACAGCATGTTTCTTGCAAAATGTCATAAAAGTTTTCACTGAGTATAATACGGTGAACCCTTGTCATAATGACACCCCCCCCCCCCCCGAGAGAGTTCAGACAGCCAAGTACTGTCCTTGACATACAGCATGTTATCTTGATGGGCTGCGTCTACAAGTCTCCTTCAAATTGCTTTTCATTTGTCTTGAAATTTGCCAAAAACACGGAAGCACGCAGACGACATTTCACCACCAGCCGGTTTTGGTCGGTTTAAGGGGGAAAGGGTCAAAGGAAAAAACTTTCTCCAGTTTCTTAGCTGAAGATACAATGTGATGGGTTTTATGTGTGGCCTGCACATGTGCAAGTTCCACTCGTAGTTGTAATGCAGACACAACAGTGTATGAAAAACCAGCATGTTTTCTCCTGCGTCTAACAGCTAAATAATAAAACTGTGACAGCAACATGAGCCAGTCAGAGTTTGAGAACTGCTCGAAGCAAAAGAAAACAAGTTTGGTTTTATTTTTGTGAGAAGCTTGTTCGGTAGAACGGATGAGGGGACCTCTGAGGGCTCAACACCAAGGCATAAAGTTACCCCTGCATCCTTATTGTGTACAGGATCACTTGCTTTCGCTTACCGTCACTCACCATCATTCTGACGAAACAACACACGCACACGGCTTTATCAAGAACATGATCATACCAACAAATCGACCTGTTCTAGGACTGAGGGATCATCACATTTTCCATGCAAGTGAGGTGGAATTAAATGAGTGGGCTACAGTTTGTGAATTTCAACATGCCTAGTGTAGCACCAATGAGTGGTCTTTATATTTGTGGTGCCCTGTTAGAGGGCTCCTGAAAATATAATAATCCAAAAGTTTTGACTCAAAAAATCCTTTAAAAAATTGCAAGAAATCCTGACATATTTTAAAATTTCAGGAATCTTTTAATCCTTAAATAGAAGAGAATCCAATAATCCATATTTTAAAATACAAATAGTCCAATAGTCCCTTTTAAAAAGGGCCGAAAATCCAATAATCGTAAAACCCTGAAAGGGCCCCATTTGTCCTGACAGACGCCTGGCATTAACCCCCTCCCCCATGCATTAAGGCAGAGTTAAAGACTGAGTCAACAGCTTCCCATGGCCTGGGTTATGTATTAGGTGCCCAACCCATGTCAAATAAAGCTGTTGACCTGGGGTATATTGCTGTCTCGATAGCTCTTCTTCATATTTTTTATTCCGAAGCAAAATTGTTTTTATTACTGTTGTAATTGGTCCAAGACTTTGAAGCAGAGGACATTTGACCGTATCCGCCAGCTTTGGCTGGTTTAAGTGGGAAAGAGTATTACCACCTTATGAAGTCATAAATCTCTCACATCTTGGTAACCCTGCCATGATCACTCACCAGTATCATTCCTAGTGGAGAGGAAAATAAAGCAGATGGCCCTAATCATACTGGGCCATTTCTGATGGTTTTTAACGGGAAAAAGTTGCAGCTGGATTCATGGGCCTCTGGTGCCCCCCTCCCCCCCCCCCCCAAATACACATTCAGTTTCAACCTTTGTTGCATAGGACTGTACCACATTTAGACAAGTAGAAGGGACAAATTACTGTGGTGCCTGCTGTTAAAGACCACCCCTTCTGCCAGTCAAAAAAAAAAATGGTCACGTGCTAACATGTGGTCTTAAATTGGAGGCAAACTGACAAAGAATGTAAACTGTTGTGCCATGAAAAATGTGGTCACCTGCAGGTGGTCTCTCACTGCAGTGGTCTTAAATTACAGGTACTGCTGTACATGTATGATGGAGTTGCCTTCTTGAGGTATACACACCATAGTTGTCACCCCATCCATGCTTCCTGCTGATGTTATGTTGTGTACTCTGAACTCTGTCAGTGTCAATCATGTCTTAAGTCAATGTACTTAAGTCAAACTAGTCTGAATTATCATTATGATTCCAGCTTCATATTCCTATGCTGTAGTAGTTTGGATTTTTTTCTGTTTTTTGTAACGGCCACCAGATGGCGGTATATGCAAATGAAGTATCTATCTATCTATCTATCTATCTATCTATCTATCTATCTATCTATCTATCTATCTATCTATCTATCTATCTATCTATCTATCTATCTATCTATCTATCTATCTATTCCTCGTAAAAAGACCTTCCATTCAAGTACCAGTATGCCTATAGTTCCAGAAAGAATACCCAGGTCAACAGCTTTTCTTGGCATGCATTAGGCACATTGCACCCAATGCCCACCCAGAAAAGCTGTTGACTCAGTCCAAACTTTGGCACTGAAAGGGTTAAGCAATAAGTGGTAGTTGGCACTGAAAGAGTGAAATCAATGGCTGAAAACTTGTTCACTGTCTGTTTATTCTCACAAGGGCATGGCTTTGTGCTGTCAGCAAAACATGTAAAAGGGAATCCACAGCAAAATTAATAATGGGGGTAAGACATGGTTAGGGTCACAGGGTCATGGGGGGTGGGTGGGTGGGTAGATGGATGAGTTGATGACAGAGGTGGTGGGGATGGTGGTAGATGAAGGATATATTGTTAACCCTCACTATACCAATTCATGCCAGGCAGTGCAAGAGTCAGGTCTTGATCAGCGTGATATCCAATGGGTTAAAGATAGGTCCAGGTTTTGACAGCAATATTTCTTCCACTGGAACCCACTGCTATAGACACAACATGGGGTTTAGTGCAGTCATAAGACATCTCCGTAAGACATCCCCGGCTGTTTAACAGAGGGGTACCTTAACACCTGTTAAGTTCGGATGCACACTTGAAAAATTGAGCCCCAGTCTAAAATGGGGGAACAAATGATCATGTGGTGAAAATAGGGCCACACATTTCAGCCAGTAGCCTGGGATTCTGCACTTTTAACTCTTTGCTGGTCACAATAAGTCTGAGTCAATAGCTTTCCTTAGCATGAGTTGTGTGCATTGTGCCCAACTTGCACCAAGGAGAGTTATTGACTTGGGGGGGGGGGAGGGAGGGGGGAATTGCCAATTATGGTCACTTAAAAGTCCTGAATATCACCTTGGATGCACTTTTGTTAACTGGGAAGCTGATCTGCATTTCAAATTAACACGTTAAAAGCATTGTACATATGGGTGGTGGTGATTCAGAAGATCCCCAACATATGCATGCACAGACAGAGAGAGAGAGAGAGAGACCCACATCAAAAAGCCAATTGATTACCCACACACTTGTGTATAATGGCATAATGTGCTTTCATCTTGTGTACACACTTCATTTGCCGGTCCATTTAGTTTAACTTGTTTGTTTTTGCCCCTGTGGCACATAGCCGTGAAAATGAACATGACAAATGTATCTAGAAAAAGTAGTTCCTCGTAGCTTTCCTTTAAACTGCTTTGTTTGTTTGTATGTTGATTTTTCATTGATCTTTATCAAAAATGACAAGTTTGGTGTGTCCTAAAATCGGGAATTTTAGGACTAAACCAAGATTTCTGAGACAAGTTTCAGCAAAAAGCTCCCCACATATTGCAGTGGGTGCAGTTGACAATCAACAGTTGATTGCGTTTGGAATGTCCAGAGGCAATCATGCATGGAACCAATGTTTTTGCAGCATTTTGAATTTAAAACTGTAATTTAAATGCAAAAGATGCAAAAACTAAAGCTACAGCAGAAGTGAAGCAATTTATCATGAAAGAGACTGCGTCCACAATGACAAAAGATCAGTTACATACCTGAATAAGAAAACACGAAAATTTCTGCTTGGGGAAGTAAATACATTTTACAGCGAAATTGGTTCCCAGTTAAACTTTGATGTAAGTGCCTGGGCAAATAATAGAGGTGCTTGTATTGTATGGAATAGGTACCAGGAAATGGCACAGATGTAATGGATCTGCTTAGCAACTAGTGGGACCAGTTAACTAGAGAGAAAAATGACAGACGTGTTGACTCACGCTGTTGTTGTGGCTACACTGCTGGTGGCAAATACTTCAGGCACATGGCAGTGTACAGTAACCTTTTCCCACTCCAGCTGGGCTTTACTTAAGCTCTTTCCCGCTTAAACTGACTAGTGGTCAAATGTCATCTGCTTCAGTGGTATCAGCTAATTTGAGCAGTAATGAAAAACAATTTGTCTGAGAATTGTAGATGAGACCTATCAAGATCACATGCCCCAGGTCAACAGCTTTCCCTGGCATGGGTTGGGCACTTATGGCAAGGGAAGCTGTTGACTCGTCTTTGTTCAAGGGGGGGGGGAAAGCGTTAAACAACAAGTCTCTGGCTGTTTACTCGTGCAATGACAATTTTAACCAAAGTTGATATGCTCTCCATTGACATAATGATACGAGGTTCATCTTGGCAAAATGACTTGCCTTCCAAGTACCAGCATGTATATAGTTGAAGACCCCATGGTCCAGGTCAACAGCTTTCTTTGGCATGATTTATAATATTTCAAGCGGAAATTTTACAGACTTTTACTCAAGGTTGAGTCCCCCTGTGGGTGGGTATCAGTGTGAGTAAGAGAAGATTACTCATATACACTGCTGACAAATAAGAGGCACAAAATGTATGTTAACTCTTTCAGTGCCAATCATGACTTAAGTTGATCTACTTGAGTCATACTAGTAAGAATTATCACAAGGATCCCAGATTCATATTCCCCGTAAAAAGACCTTTCATTCAAGTACCAGTGTGTAAGCAAGGCAGGCAAAGAGTGCCAAGGAAACTGGTTGACTCAGTTTCATACTTGGCAGTGAAAGAGTTAACAAAATTTACCCTAAAAGTGCTGATTCAAGACTGAGTCAACCGCTTTCCTCGGGGCACTTTGCTGATTCTTAGCCATTCAGAAATAACTCTGTTTCTACCAAACTAATGAAATTTGCTTTATTCATTGAGCATCTTGTGTGTTTTAAAACTTAATTGAATGACTTTTCCTTAGCTTTTTGTTCTCTCAGGTTGTTACCTTGATTGTAGAAGCTCATGAATTTGCCCTCCTTCTGGCCAAGTTCCATGCTACCTCCTAGATGGCAGCACATGATCCCAGTTAATATGAATACCACCTATTTCATTGTTAATTTACATGCAGTGACAGATCAGCTGCTGTATCTGTTCACTTTTTGTGAAGTAGGTTGGGTGGCCACATGCAGCAGGACCCCACTGGCAGATTGGCAAGGAGGGCCCCAGTATGCTGGCATAAATAATAATTTTGCCCTGGTACAAGGTACAGGAGATAAGAAAATTTAAAAATGCTGGTTGGTACACAGTCGGGGAAATACAAGTAGGGTAAATTAAAATGCTCAATATATCAGTGGTAATTACCCGTTTACCCCCTTCTATGCAGGCTACAATATACTTGCAGCTCCCCAATGTACAAATGAAAGAAGTATGCGACTTATATGGATTGTCTGACTTAAAGGGAGAAGCTGACACTGCCTGGGGGGGAGGGTAGTTCAGACGATCATCTTTTCTCAAGGTGTTACCATAGATCGTGGATTTGCCTCGACGATCTATGGTGTTACCAAGCACCAAGGTGACCAGGGACGTCATGACAGTTTTTAGGTGAGCTACTGCAGCGAGAAAACATTGAAACAATGAAAAGCCTTGTTAATTTCTTTATTGTTGAGGGGAGAGGGGGGAGGAGTCCAGATGTGCCTTGGAAAGTGATAGACATAAATGGATTGGAAAGAGTGTTTTTTTGTTTTTTTTCTCTTTTTTAGGGGAAAAATGTGGCATTTCTTTCTGCTTGGTGGAATCATACATAATCTTAGGCTGCAGTGGAGTGCCTGCATAAAAGATGGGTTGGAGAAAATTGCTCAAGAGCGCCATAAAATATACGAGGGACTTGTTTCAGCCAGTTCTGGCAAAATAAATGTGCTTTTAGTCTAACTTTTCGCCTCGGGCAACAACACGGTCAAATAGTGGGTGCCAAATTTCAGCAACTCAGAACACTGCACTTGATGAATGTTGCACTGTACTTCCTAGCGAGACACCAGGCACGAACATGTCTCTCTGCAGCTCTCTAGACGTAATAGAAGCTGTGTTGGATGGTCAGAAGTATTTAGCAATAAAGTCGGGAATGGGAATATATTTTGCAGCCGCTGCAGTGTAAGTCTGTAAGTCGAGTGCCTGGTGTTTTGTGCAACATGTAGCAGAAACTATGCAGACAGAAATGTCAGCATACACCTATGTGTTTTTTTTCTAAAGCGGGACTTTAAAAATAAGTGAAAATTTTTTGAAAATCGTCTATTTTTATTCACCTGGAAATAATATGTTTTTTTCACGTTTCTTTAAAGTTCTTGTAGTTTTTTTCCCCCCAGTACTAAATGTAAAGTGCAGGTTGTATATATTCATTTGGCAAGATACAAATTTCTCCGTTATTCTGATACGGACATCAGGTCAGGGTCTGGTGCCTGTGATGTATTCGTCAAGAGTTGATTTCTTACTTTCAATTGCGTATGATTTATGTTTACCTATATATATTGTGTGTAATTCCTGGTTTCGACCATCCGTACAACTATGCTTGTATGAGTTGACCAAATAGCCTGTGGCCAACGTTTAACTTTACATTGGAGCTGTCAATAAATGAGGCGTTGTATTGGGATCTGATAGTGTTCTCAGCTCGTGGCCCACACAGCATGGTAGACCGATTGGGGAACACGTACAGTGAACACTTTTCGTTTTTCATACTTGCGCACAGGAGCAGTGTTAAAATTTTATTATGAAAAAGCCCAGGAGTAACCGTTGAACAAGAAACCAATGCAGCTTTGTATGTAGTCACAGCCACGTACACACAGTGTTTTCCGTTGGGAATTTTTTTGAGGGTTCACAAAAAGGGAACTTCACGGGAGAAGAAAAGATTTTCACCAATTTTACATGTGAATAAGCAAGACTTGTGACCCTGTAGAACCTTCTCAAGGGGTATTTGTGATTTCGAAAGGGTAATAAACCCCCAGTCAGGGTTTAACTGAAACACTGATGTGCGGAGTGTAATGCCATGTGACTGGGTTCCCCATCATTGAAACTAAACTGTCAGGAAAAAGGAAAGGGTCTGGTGCCTTTGATCAAAGAGGTTTCAGATCCTCATGTATGTCCCAGTTGTGGTTTACTGTTAACAATTTGATTTCTTACTTTATATTGCATGTCTTTTATGCATACCCTATACTGTTTGTAATTCTTGGTTTGGACTCAATATAGTTGCCATGTGACGGAGTCCCCCATAGTTAAAACTAAGCTGTAAGGAAGAAGAAAAAGGTACAAATCAGTGGCCTAGGTACTGCACATTTTACACGTCAAGCAATTAAAATTCAATTCCTTAACACAGAGATTTCATTATTTTGATGAGCTAAATCCAAATGTACACGGTGGTGTAAAAGTGGTCCACTCTCTCAGTAAAGTGAAGTTCTTTTGTTATTTCCTTCATTTATCAAGACAGAATCAACAACTTTCCTTGGTGTGGGTTGGGGATTGAGTGCCCAACCCGTGCCAAGGAAAGCTGTTGACCTGGAGCATGTAATCTTGATAGGTCGGATCTTCAATTCTCAGTCGAACTGTATTTCATCACTGTTGAAACAGTTGAAAACACCAAAGCAGGCAACATTTGACCACCAGCCAGTTTGGCTGGCCTAACTGGGAAAGGTATAAGCTTTATTGCTGTATTAAGTAAATTTATATGCCTGTCTTTTGAGAGACCACCTGATGAAAGACAACTTGCCAAAAAAGACCACATTAGGCAGGTCCAAAGTGCTATATTTTCTGTGTTAATTGACCTCAGTGGAGAGACCATCAGCCTGCTCAAAGCACGTGCTGGCATGTCTTAGAGATCTACTTTCAAAGGAGCGACCATTGTGTATGTATGAATTGGGGCAAGACCCTATAATGGGGTTTTGATTAGGGTTAGCAACATCTTTCAGGTTACTTTTTTTTTTTTTCGTCAAAGTTGAAATGAATGCTGTGGTTTTCACCTCAAAGTGGTGTCCTTTCCCCAGCTGCCTGATATCACTCACTGCATTCGCCAGTGGCTGCCCGTGTTGTTTGATATGTGTCACTTTCAAAAAATATCAGTTTGTCAACTCCATTTGTCACGGATAAACTGTTATCTTTTGTGTCCAATCTTCTTATTTTCCTGGTCAGAACCAATATATTGTGTCCTAGCATTCTGGGGTCATGTTCTTCTGCTGATTGCTCTGCTATGTGAATAGACTGACACCCTGCTTGTGGTAGAGGGCGATCTTATCAGGTAATAGGTGCTTGCAACAGACAATTACACTGGATAATTGAGATGCAAAACCACTTTGCTGAGCCATTTAACCCATTTCCGCTCAAAGGGCCCACCACCAAGACTGCAGTGATGCAAGTTGTCCTATGCTTTCACGTTTTTACCACACATTCTGGTTAACTCATTCCATACTATGGTGACAGGCATTGGTCAGTGGTTCTGGCACTACCTGGCAAGTCATGCTGCAGCTGCTCTTGCGGTAGAACCACTGACTTAAGACTGTAGGCATGTTGGTACTTGAATGAAAGGTCTTTTCATGAATAATTTAAATATGCAATTGTCATCTTAAATCTTTGTAAAATGCGGACAAATCAGGGGCTGGTATGGAAATAGAAAACATTTGTGTCAAAAACTGTTGGTAAGAGTCATCATGATGGCTTGTCCCCAGGCAACAACTTTCATTTGTGTAGGTTAGGTACATTGCATCCAACCTAGGTCAAGGCAAAACTGCTGCTGTCAATCAGCGTTAAGACCAGGAAAAGGTTGACCCATTCCCCTTAAACCAGCCAAAACTGTTAACCCTCCCCCCCCATAAACCGGGTAAAACCAGCTGGTGGTAAAATGTCGTCTGCTTCACGGTTTTCGACTAATTTTCAACAGCACATGTAATGAAAAACAATTTGACTGTGAATTGCACATGACACCTATCAAGATCATATGCCTCAGGTCAACAGCTTTCCTTGACATGGATTGGGCACTTAGTGCTCAACCCATGCCAAGGAAAGCTGTTGACTCATGTTAATTCATGAGGAAAAGTGTTAAATCTCTCCATGGACCCTGTTTTGGGCTTTCACATGGACTGGTGGGGATTTTACAGTCTGTCATTTGTGGATCTTGGAAATAATGTTTTTGATTATCCTGACCCTTTTAGAATATGAATTTTAGCAAGTGGAAACATGATGTAAAAAAGGCCTTTCTTTCTTCAATTTGTTGAGTGTTTACTGGTTTAAAAAATAGAAAAACAATTAAAGTGTTTCAAAAAATTGAAACAAAAACCCACCCCATGAAAGTGTTAGTTATATATATGTACATGTGTGTATATATATATATATATATATATATATATATATATATATATATATATATATATATATATATATATATATATATAATATATATATATATATATATATATATATATATATATATATACATATATGAGAGGTCATGATATTGAAACGAACAGTTGAAGAATTGAAAGGAGCCATTCAAAATTCCTTTAAAGGCTATAGTTGTTCTCTCTATTTTCCCCCTAGATGTGTACTCAATTGTATGAGAAAAGATATTCATAATTAACGAGTATTAGGTTGATTGACAGAAAAAAGTGTAAAGACAACCAGAGCAAGCTGGCGTGAGGGAGAGAAGTAAGTAGTACTGGGTAAATTGTGCAAAGCTGTTGATCTGTATTGTCAATTCAGGTCTTTAAGTTTTGATTCATTGCTGTGGAGTCATGGTAATATCTTTGCCATGTGTCCAAGACGACCTGGAAATATAATAGGCTCAACCCTGCACTGTTTACTAATCTGGGAACACCTTTGGAGTCTTGATTATGTTGGCGCCAGAAAGCAGGTTGTTATGGTGAGGTTTACAACAGGTAATGGGACAAATGGGTGACATGGTAACGTGTAACCGGCCAGGGAAGACTGGGATTGGTCAAAGAGGAAATCCTGTACGAGATGCATGGGGTTACACAAGCGTGGGCAACTGTCTGCAGCTTTCCTTGATGCAATTGGGCACAATTCACTTGAAGCATGCTGAGGAAAGCTGTTGACTCAGTCACATACAGCATGCTGAAGAAGGCGGTTGACTCAGTCACTCACAGCATGCTCAAGAAGGCCGTTGACTCAGTCACTCACAGCATGCTGAAGAAAGCTGTTGACTCGTTCACTCACAGCATGCTGAAAAAAGCTGTTGACGCAGTCACTCACAGCATGCTGAAAAAAGCTGTTGACTCAGTCACTCACAGCATGCTGAAGAAAGCTGTTGACTGATTCACTCACAGCATGCTGAAGAAAGCTGTTGACTCAGTCAAACTGTGGCACAGACTGAGCAAAGGCAAAAGTGTAAACGGAAGCTGCCCTCAATGCAGGAGCTGGCAGCAGTGGCACGTAAACAGCAATCTTGATTTTGGAGAAAGGACTGAAGTGTAAGGATGTAAGATACAGAGCGTTAGGATATCTCATACTTGAAAGCTCAGATCTTGGTATCTTCACATGACAGCACCGAGGTAGTTGTACCACAGACAAATCGCACGGGAATTAAGAGTTGGCGAGGTCCACACATTGTCTGTACCAGGACTTAGCATCTCTGGTGTGGTCTGTGTGTGTGGGGAAAAAAAAAGATGATGATGTGAGTGCAATAAATAAACTTTATTTCCGTGTATCATGGATGAAAACCTTGGCCCAGGACGTTGCCTGTTGTCGTGGTTACACTTCATTACCCTGGTCCCCAGTCAGGCTGGCATAATGTGTGCTCTGGCTAGGACCATTAGCTTGAGAAAGGGACACCAGAGTCAATAGGAAATAAGCTGATGCCAAGGTTCTTTCCAGGTTTCAAATTGCCATAGTTACAGTTTATGTACAAGAATTTTTTTGTGGTATTTTGCACCATCTGTGGAGATTGTATCCCCGAATTTTTGTCTGCCCAACAATGCTCGTGGCAAATATGAACATTCTGTATACTTGGCCAAGATTTATTTATACAATGTACTTAAATATTTTGGAACATATGGTGACCGCATTTTGCTCTGGCAGCTCCAGATGGGATAAAAAACTGGCCAGAGGGTAAAAGAGTGAGGGATATGTGCTTGAGAGACATCTGAGCATTTCTTCATTGCTTGGATGTCTATAAGACAGACAACTGGCATGGAACTCCATTGTGTAACCCTTTGTACCTTAAACCGGTTGCTGGTCAAATGTCGTCTGCTTCAGTGTCCTTGGTTAATTTGAATAGTAATGAAATCAAGGTAAACATGCTGGTGACATCACTTGAAAACTTGGCAGCAAGAACAGTGTGTTTTGTTTGCTATATTCAATTCTCTGTGGAACCTTCGCCTCAGTGATTAACAGTGAAGTTGATGAGGGAAAAGGGGAACAGGGTTTGACTGAAGACATCATTTTGATGTGGGAACCAGACTTATCACAGCAACTAAAATTACCCAGACAAGAAAGTTACACTCTTCATTAGATTAACTAGCATACAGCAAAGGTGTTACGTGGTCGATAATTGGTTGTTGAAGTTCTCTGGATAAAACTTTGCGCAGTCTTTAAGCATACTGAAACCATCATGTTGAAGCTCTCTGGATGAGACTTGGCGCAATCTTTAAGCATTGTGAAACATTGTGAAAGCAAATTCAAAACCACACAGTAAGATAGTACCTTTTAAATAAAATGTCCCTTTAACAACACAAAGTATACCTCATTTATTCAGCCACTACCTCCCTCTTTATGGAAAATAAGTCAAGAATGATAAAGGGACTTCTTATACTAACATGCTTGAGTGTTGTAGGGTAACGTGACACATGTATAATATGTGGAATGTTTTGTATATATTGATGGGTGAATGTTTTATACCTTTAATTATACCTGATATTATGGGGGGTAAGAGAGAGAGAGAGTGAGAGAGAGAGAGAGAGAGAGAGAGAGGGAGGGAGGGAGGGAGGGAGGGAGAGAGAGAGAGAGAGAGAGAGAGAGAGAGAGAGAGAGAGAGAGAGAGAGAGAGAGAGAGAGAGAGAGAGAGAGAGAGAGGAATGGAGGCAGGGGAGGGAGAGGAAGAGGGAGAGAGAGAGAACAATGTGGTGCCATCCTAGGTCCTTGTACATGCTTTGTTTGGTGTGGGTTAGGCACTTAGTGCTTAGTGAAAGTCAAGAAAAAATGTTGACTTGGTCTTAGTTCCAGAGGGAGAGGATTAAGCAGTGCACATTATATCAGTCCCTATGAAAGAATTTAAGAACTCTCAATGACATGGTGGTGGTGCCAGTAGAAGTGAATATTTTAATAGGCAAAGAGATAGGGATGCAGACTCCTCATCAGTGTCTCAATTTTCGTCTGTTTCTGAGGTCAGGGATCGCATGATCTCATCTGTGATCAGCATCATTTTTCTCATTTATCAAAAGTTGCAAGAATGAAACCAAACTTTTACATTTCTCATACTCCAGAATTTTACCCTTTTTTGTTCAGATAACTGCATTAACTCCAAATTAACGTGGGAAGGTCATTGTGATCTTAAAACAATTCACTGAAATAACAGTGAACTTCAAGATTTGTCTGGTTAAGTGAGATTTGTGTTTTGGCACAGTTTGTGACAGAACGATAGAGACTAAGACAGTGCCTCAGGTGTATTGGGAAACATGAAGGAGCAGTGTTAATACATTATACATGTTTGAAGAGTTCAAACATGCTCCTTGAAGTACATGTAGCTGTGATGAGCACTTTATGTTGGACTGTCAAAGTGAAGGGAGAGAGAGAGAGAGAGAGGGAGGGAGAGGGAGAGGGAGAGGGAGAGGGAGAGGGAGAGGGAGAGAGGGAGAGGGAGGGAGGGAGAGAGAGAGAGAGAGAGAGAGAGAGAGAGAGAGAGAGAGAGAGAGAGAGAGAGAGAGAGAGAGAGAGAGAGACCCTTTGCCCCTTGAACTTCCCCAAAGCAGCTGGTGGTCAAATGTCCTCTGCTTCAATGTCTTCAGTTGAACAGCAACAGTGAGGAAAGTCAATTTGAATGAGAGTTGTAGTTAAGACCTATCAAGATAACATGCCCGAGGTCAACAGCTTTCCTTGGCGTGAGTTGGGTGCTGACCACCCAACTTACGCCAAGGGAAGCTGTGGACTCCGTGAATTCAAGGGGGGAAGGGTTAAGTTGTAAATTATGGGTTGTAGTTTGTCACTGACGCAGTCCACTCTGAAGACCCTGGGGGGTATCCATACATTATCGAGGCGTAAATTTGTTGTTTTCACCAGATGTGAAAAATGCGATAAATTTTGGGTGGAACAAAAGGGTGTTTACCCCAGGCAGAGATTAATGAACCAAAGTTACAGGGTAAGACTGCCCACTTGCAGTAAATGTTTACAAGTCACAGTTTGATGCTTGGTCTCTTTTTACAAAGGAAGCAAAATTCCATGCCTTCCTGTGACCAGAATGATTGATATTACAACTGGAGATCCAGTCTACAGTCCTGGCCTTGTCTGTGGCTTCTGAAATGTTTAACTGGAATGACCAGAATCTTTAGGTAATTAGGGTTCATGTCAAGGCAGTTTTTTTTTTCCATTGTCTTTCTATGAGATCAGAAACAAAATCACAGCATGTAGACCAGATTGAGTTTAAAATAATGACGAGCTACCTAGGCAAATTAAGTTTTGTTTTGTTCAGTGTGTACAAGTATACTAGTATTGCTAATGTTCCAGCCAGAAAAATGTAATTAAATCTACGTTTCGGTCACAGTTTGAGAATATGATGCATGGTATATCCAGGTATAAATGTTTGCACATAAACACCAAGGCATTTTCAATGCTCCAGGTTCTGGAGGGAAATCATATTTTGAGATATTTTTCCAAATTTTTCCACACATTGCTATCTATATTTTTCAAAAACGTCTCTAAAAATATCAAAGTAGTAGGTTTTTAACCCTTAAAGTTCTGGTTTAAGACTGAGTCAACAGCTTTCCTCGATGTACTTTGCATGCAATGAAAGCTGTTGACTAAGACTACTTTTGCTTTAGACCAGGCTTGCTGGTATTTGAATGAGAGGTTTCATCATGAGGAATTTGAATCTTTTAACTGGTATATGTTTAACGGTAATGAGAAAACAACTACAGCTGTGATTAGCACTTTAAGGGCAAGACCATTTTCAAACTTTTCCTTGGGAGAGTGCCTCCCCCCCCCCCCGCCCCAATTTTTGCACTTGTTTTTCCAATATGCCATAAAGTACTGTATTTTGTCCCTTTAGTTTTGGTGACTGACATTTATTTTTTAAATACTTTAATGATATGTATTAAATTCATTCTGTTTTTTTTTTCAATGCTTAAATTATATAGAATGTCATGCTTTTAACATACATATGATTGTTGTCACCAATGATCAAAGTAAACATTTTTTCACTTTTCACTTTTAACATTTTCAGACTCAATCAGCATCTGCTAATTACAGAGGTGTCATTTAACATTTAGAATATTGACTCTCTCCTCCTTTAACTGGCCAAAAACTGTTCTTCTTCTTCTCGTTTCAGCAAGCGTTCAAGCATGAACATTTTTTGCTGTACTGCGCATAGAAAAAGTTAATATGTGTTAGTTAGCGAAGTAAAGGGAGAGGCGAAAAATATGTTGTTAGTTGTTAGTAGGCTAAAAGCGGGTTAACATATAGACTAACCTTGTAATGCCTGGCAAGCAACCAGCCTCTGTTGGTAACTTGCCAGGGATGGGGCTGTGACAACAGCTATTGGAAGTTGATTCCAATTCAATGTTGTTTTGGGGAAAAAGCTGTATTTATAGCAGTCCTTGGAAGTCTGAAAAGGGAGGTATGATAATGAATGGGAATTACGGGTTGGACGGGGTCTGGGAGTTAGGTATTGTAAGCTAGGGATAGCTACCAAATCATTGACTATTTTGTAGAACATATTAAGGCGGATGTAGGTACGTCTGGTCTCTAAGGAGGGCCATTGCAATGAATGCAGCATATCACTTACACTGCTTGTGTCGTGATACCGGTTGGTGGCAAATCTAGCAGCCCTCCTTTGAACCATCTCTAACTGATATTTGTCTTTTTTGGTGTGGGGGTCCCAAACACTTGCACAGTACTCAAGGTTTGGGCGGACTAATGCTTTATAAGCTAGGACTTTAGTGTCTGTGGGGGCTTTTTTAAGGTTTCTGCGGATAAGGCCTAAAGAACGGTTAGCTTTAGTGGTTACATTATTAATATGGGAGGTCCAGGAAAGGTCATTAGCTATAGTTACTCCTAGGTATTTGGCTTCGTTTACTGAGTCCAGTTTGTAGTTCCTAAGGGTGTATTCAAATATAAATGGAGTTTTGGATTTTGTTATTCTCATTATATTACATTTTGCTGGGTGGAATTTCATAAGCCAGTTGGACTCCCAGTCAGCTAGGGCTGAGAGGTCTTGTTGAAGGATTTGAGCATCGGTAGGGGTTGAGATTTTCCTATAGAGGACACAGTCGTCGGCGAAAAGGCGTACAGTAGAATGGGTGTGATTGGGGAGGTCGTTTATATATAAAAGGAAGAGGGTTGGTCCTAGGACCGACCCTTGTGGGACACCAGATTCCACTGGAAGGGGAGTAGAGGTTTCACCGTTGACCATAACTCTTTGTGTTCTATTGTCAAGAAAGTCCTTTATCCAGGTATGTATGTTGCCTCTAATTCCATAGAAGTCTAACTTGTGTAGTAGGTGACGGTGTGACACTTTATCAAAGGCCTTTTCAAAATCCATTATGACTATATCTGTTTGTTCCCTATCATTCATGTTTTTGGCGAGTTCATGTATAAACGTTAATAACTGGGTTTCACAAGAGCGTTTCGCTCTGAATCCATGCTGCAGGTTATGAATTATATTATGTCTCTCTACATGTGTCATTATTTGACTAACCACTATATGCTCCATTATTTTGGAGCATATACATGTTAGTGAGACCGGCCTATAATTACTTGCTTTAAATCTCTCACCCTTTTTATAGATAGGGGAGATATGTGCAGCTTTCCAAGCATTGGGCACTTTACCTGTGTCTAGGGAAGTTTGAAATATACACTGGAGGATGGGGGCAATGTGAGCAATGTTGATTTTAGTGTTAATGAGAGAGAGGGAGGGAGGGAGGGAGGGAGGGAGGGAGGGAGGGAGAGAGAGAGAGAGAGAGAGAGAGAGAGAGAGAGAGAGAGAGAGAGAGAGAGAGAGAGAGAGAGAGAACATGCCTCAGGTTGACAGCTGGGGGGGATGTGCGGTGGAAATAAGGAAATTTCTGCAGCAAACTAAACTCCTGGGGGGGGGGGGGACAAGCTACCTCCGTTGGTTTAAGATATGCTGCTCTGCATATTTGTTTGTAAATAAAATATGGGTGCCACATAGACTTACGGAGCACCAAGGACAGGATAGCTTGGGGCATGCCTGAGAAGTCACACAAAAAGGAAATGTCCTGGAAGTGACATAAAGGCCATAAGTGTGTCTGTGGTCTTGGGGCACCTATGGGCTTTATTAGGGGTCATTGGCAACACAGGGATCAATGTGAATCCGCAATGGCCTGACATACAGGTCACTCTTTCAGTGGTCTGAATCCTACATGAACAGAATCATCAGCATGTTGGAGGATGGTCTTTCCCAGCGTCAGGTTTCAAGGTGACTGAATTGGCTTCTAGTCTTTTGTTCTCAGGAGTATGGTTATGTGTAGCATTATGTTTACCAAATGGGATGTTCAAGGTATTGCTGATTGATTCTCAACTTCCATGTGGTAGTGTGAGCTGTGCTCACACGTCTTCTTAACCATTTTCTAGTTAAGATAACACAAGGCCAAAAGCTTTCCTTTGCATAAATCCATCCCCAAACTATCCCAAGAGTGGGACGTCTTTGGCATAAATCCATCCTCAAGCCATCCCAAGCCATCCCAAGAGTGGGACGTCTTTGGCTTAAATCCAACCCAAACTATCCCAAGAGTGGGGCATCTGAGTTTTCGCTACCAAAATGTTATTCTGTGATGCTTGTGGCATCAAGTATTAATCTGCGTGTATTTGGAGTTTTTCAATGTGGGAAAATGTACCTCAAAAGTTTTAAGGGTATTTCTTTTTACTCTCCTCACCAACTGGGAGAAACCCCACATATTACATCAAAGACATTGCTGTGTGTTGTTGTTTTACCTGGCAAGTCATCAGTCTGTACTCTAACTACTGGAGGTGGCAGCCAAAGCATGGTTTGCCAGGCAGTACAGACCTCCGTCAGGTCAGATGAATCACTTTGCTAACTGCTTGATTGACTGCACTTGAGAAAAAAACATGCTTTCAGTTCATCACAACTGAAGCACCGAGGAGAGCTCTGTGAAAGGAGTATTCCTAACTCCTTTTCTGCTCAAATCGCCCAAAAGCACCCAAATATAAATTGTTGTCTGCTATAACAGTTTTACTTAGATTTGGCATTACTAGAAAACACATTAGATTTGTATGTAAGACAATTCACGATGGTATGCCTAGGTCAATAGCTTTTCTTTGATATCGGTTAGGGCCCAACCAATGCCCGAGAAAGCTATTGACTCAGTCATACTGTGAATTGGTGTGGGTTAAACATCAGGATGCTAACTGTTTGAGTGCCAGGTTTTTCACTGAGTCAACAGTGTTCAGCATCCGAAGCATGCCAAGGAAAGCTGTTGACCTGGACCAATTGGTATAGCCTGTGCTACTCAAGGCACGCAGGTACTTGAATAAAAGGTCCGTTTATAAGGAGTATGAATCCAGAATATTAACTGAGAGCACGTACATTGATTTTGGTCTAGGTTGGCAATGGAAAATTCAAGATGCTGAGTTTCTTTTAAATCCAGGTCACGAAAAAGATCTTTCATTCAAGTACCGGGTTGCCTGCAGTGTCACAGGTTGTCAATGGTGTGGGTCAAAAGACTTTGATGCCTGTTATGTTGTAAGTGGATTGAAGATAGCCGTTAACTTAGCTTCCGACTCAGCACTAAAAAGGTTAAATAAGATATCAAGTGTCTGTTTACCCCTGGCTCTGAAATGTAAATACAAAGTGATAAATCGAAGTTTTCTTGACAGAAGTGAGGTGTTTAAGCAGGAACAGAGGCAAAAAAACAAGGGAATCTACACCAATCTATTCCAAATTGTTCTGAGAGAATTCTACCTGAGCAAGGTTCTTAGTTACTGGTATTTGGTATGCAATATGTAGGGACAATTTTTTTGTTCTCCCTTGGCACCTGCTTAGAGGTACATGTTTAGGCATATCCTTTCGACTCTTACATTTCTGTGACTTCAAAGGCCGGGTAATCCAAGGCACATTATGTTTAGCTGATTGGGAACCCAATGCTGGAACGAAAACAGTTTGGCGGTTGAAAGATTGATCATCGTTGCCAACGATGATGGAAAAATTAACATGTTTTTAAAATCTGAGAAGACCACACACTTGCGGAGCTATTAGATGCCAAGCTGGAAGTAAACCACTTGGCACACTACCACATAGGTGGATGTCTTGTACACGTTGCTTCGTGGCTTGGTACCCTTGGTTTTACTTTATTAGAGCCATCTTTGATGCTTGCCTCCTGTAATTTTCTTAATTACTTTTGAGAGGACAGGGATCCAGTCTGACTTTCTGCAGTGTCTGCCCCCATTGGACGAGGTCAGGTGAGGGATTCTGGGAAGTGTCTCTCAGTTGAGGGCACCGCACAGGTCTGTCTTCACCAGGTGAAAAGTTCGAAGGAATATCCTCTTGCAGCTCCTACGAGAAATGTTTGGATTGCATTAAGCCTAGCCTGGTTGTCTGGGACAAGTTAATATCTTATCAAGACGAGTAATAATGCCAAGCTTTTTGTGGAGATGGAACCTATTAGTGGCCATAACGTGAGGCAAAATGGGGGTTTGACAAGCACCAGGAAGTTTGACCTCAAGCCCTATGTTTAGGAGCATTTGAAAAAGTAGATATTTTATATGGTCTGGGAAAGCAGTAGTGTGACACTCTTCTTATAAGTCCCGTCTGAAGAGAAGCCACTACAACTGTAACAGCAAAGAGGGCATTTTCATTATATTTACCCCCTCAATGGGGGCCACCTTCCCCTCTTGTCGGGCCACAATTTGGGTGCATTTAGGGTGGCCTTTTAACCCATTCCCCCTTGAATTGAGACTGAGTCAACAGCTTTTCTTGGCATGGTTTGGGTACTAAGCGCCAAACCCATGCCAAGGAAAGCTGTTGACCTGGGGCATGTGATCTTGATAGGTCTCCTCTGCAATTCTCAGTCAAACTGTTTTTCATTACTGTTGAAATTAGTTGAAAACATTGAAGCAGACGACATTTGACCACCAGCTGGTTTTGGCCAGTTTAAGGGGGAAAGGGTTAAGAGGGGAACCACTGCACCTTGTCACCTGTGGATCATGTCAATGCTTGACAATAGACCCTTGTAGGACCCCAGAGGGCAGCACTTAAAGGTGATCATTTACATAGTTTTACTAATTTGTGTAACAACAAATCTCTTTGAAGCTTTGGGTAAGCAAGTTGCAGATTTTATGCAAATGAGCATGGTCTGGTGCTGCCCTCTGGGATCCTAAGACCTGCTGTTGAAGCAGATAGGACAGTGTAAAACTGAGGGGATAACAAGTCACAAGTGTTCAGAACTGTGTGACTCTTTTGTGATGGTGAGGGCCACCCCAGCAGTGTTGAACTGCAGACAGCAAGCGTTCATGTATACAAAGAAGTACACTTATTTGAAACTGGTCTTTACAACAGTGCCCCCCCCCCCCCCAGACCAGCCCAAGTGCACCAGAAAGGTGGCCTGATATTATGGGAGTGGGTTCTCGTGCGGAGCAAAATAAAATCAAAATGCCATTTTTCCTGCACAAAGATTGGCCTGTGTAGGCATTTTATTGCAGCTTTAAATTTCCTTTAGACCCTATCGTACTACATGTATTAAATTGATTCATGATGATGATGATGCAGCTTTAAATTTCTTTAAGACCCTGTGTTCCTATTAATTTGATGATGATGATGATGATGATGATGATGATGATGATGATGATGATGATGATGATGATGATGATGATGATGATGATGATTGAACTCCCAATACTGGGGAAAATTAAAATACTGCTCATTGATTATGGAGCACGGTGACATCACACCAACCATGAATAGATAGGCTATCTAGCACAGGGAACAGAATATACAATAATGAAATTACAAGTCATGTACCAACCACGTTTTCACTCAGTTTATCCTTAAGTTAGGTTTCCATGTGTATGTATCATGTACTGCCTACAAAATATTGCATGGTTGGAATGTGTATTGCGTACTGCATATACCATTTTCCATGTAACCACATGTGCAGTGTGTACTATACATATACAGTGTTTACTTTGGTGAGATTTGGTACCATTGTGGGGAAAACCCAAAACTGAGTGCGTCTCTGACCGGCTCTTACCCAGCATGAAGGGCACACATCACTACATTGAGCAATTGAAATGCATACTGGTAAAATGCACGATGCAATACGCAACATGCACTCACAGAAATGGACTTGTTATTTCTAACTCAGTCTATTATTATGCACCACGCAGCATGTGATAAGTGCATACGGAAACCTAGCTTTCTTGTTTGTGCTATCCCAGACTAAAATATGCAAAAATGAAACTCCAGAGTCAGGTTACAATATGTGTGTACGCAGGACACTTATTAGAGGCAGGCCATCCTGGTAAAAGATCAGAAAGCCTTGCAATTTTGTTATGAAAACGTTACACGAAGTTTTCCACTTTGCCTGCTTAGCAGACCTAGGACCCTTGACTGTTGAACTGGGACCCTGGCCACCAGTCAGATACTAAAATAGCCAGACAGTCAGTTAAACAGACAATGGTTGACATAAGTGAATCTAGAAAACTTCGTAAATCCAGGTAAAGACACGGGGTGGGGGTGGGGGAGGTATCAGGTTGACGTAGAATGTGTTAACTCTTACCCCCAATAAACCAGTCGAAACTGGTAGGTGGTGTCTGCTATGTTAATCGTAGATGAGACCTATCAAGATAACATGACTCAGGTCAACAGCTTGCCATGGCGTGGCTTGGGCATTAAGCGCCGAAGCCAAGGAAAGCTGTTGACTCAGTCTTAGTTTGAGAGGGTAAGGGTTAATGAGGGAGCTGTGGCGTGATGATGGACTAATGGTGATCCTGGGAATGAGGCACTTGACAGCTGTGTAAACGATTCAACAGCGGCTAAGTGTTCTCTCATGACCGCAAGTACCAGAACTAAACGCCGATAATCTCTTATGCTACTGTTGATCAGCTGTTAGGGTCAAATTTCTGGTGCATCTCATCATTCAAGGATTTGACCCTTTATCTCCCCCATTCCCATTGTACACAAGGCACCCCCTTTCATGAGTCCACCTGAGATGTGACATCATTTGAGTCGAAAAACGCCATAAGAACTGTCTTCAAGCGTTTTTGCTCAGGTATCTTGTGATGCTTTGTAAAACGAGGGTTGCCTAACCATCTGAGGGCAACATTCTGAGTCTAGGTCCATCCTGGAGACACTGGATATATAACTATGTCATATATATTTGTATGTATTGTTACTTGTATGTACATGTATGTTATATTTACTATCCCCCCCCACACACACACACTTTAGTACCATACTGATGTAACTCCGTGAATATGCAATAAATATTTGTTTTGTGATCCTTTGAGAGGGACAGTATCGTGACCACAGGGGCATTTTCTGCGTGAAGTTACTTTTGACAGCTTGGGGGCGGGACTGAGAGCAGAGGGCAGGGCAACTTCAGAGGGGGGGCTGCAAGCTGGAAATTAATGGGCCTTGTGTCTGGCTATCACAGGCTGTGAACCTGTCAATCTGATTGATGGGAGAAGCAAATCATACGTTTATTATGTCTGGACCAGTTTTGTATAAACACAGCAGTAAGTGACAGCATCATCTTGTCAGAAACACGATAGCTACAGCCCTTTGATCTTTGTGACCTTGGTCAAAGTGAGCTGTCCGTTCAGGTTTAACCTCTTGTCGGACAAAGCGTGGACAATGAGTGGTAATGCCGAAGGTCATCTGGCTTTCCTTTTGAAAGTTGTTAGTGGAGGGTTATGGTACCTGGTAAATGTGCTGGCAGTGCATGACATTACCCCGGGGTCAGGGTGATTAGCACCCGGTCACACGGCAAAACAGGGGTAAAGTGGGGGTAAACTCAGTCGTTGAATGCAACCAAGCTAAGTTTATCAATAAAGAGCCCAATGATTTACAGATCATAGCACTATATGTTAGGTACATTGGACGTGATTATTTGTGTATAAAGAGCGTATTACCTCATGATATATTTGGCGTAAACTTGCATTTAATCAGCCGTCCATACAGCAGACCGAACTCATTTTCTCTGTTACAATAGTGTCATGAAGAATGCATGCTTGGAAGGTCTGCAGCATGTTTGCTAATCAGAAGGATTCCAAAGATAGTCCAGATGAACAACGCATGCCGTGATTCATCAGAAAAAATGTTTTCATCAAGGAAGGGTTACATATAAAATGCACTTCAAACATAATGTACAGCTGTATGTGAAGAAAAGACATCAGCCAGGCATTTGAACTTTGACCTTAACATCAGCTGTTATCAGTATAAGAAATATTTCAGTCATAAAACCCAGAAGATGAGGACCACTATATGTA
Source organism: Hermodice carunculata (assembly GCA_964020975.1). Classification (NCBI taxonomy): domain Eukaryota; kingdom Metazoa; phylum Annelida; class Polychaeta; order Eunicida; family Amphinomidae; genus Hermodice; species Hermodice carunculata. The sequence goes on along the minus strand of OZ026626.1, from coordinate 70,023,876 downwards.
CACATTGACTGGATTCAGCTGAAAGGTGGATGAAGTGAAGACAACTCTGGTAATTTATCATAGGGTTAAATTTAACCATTTCCTGCTCAAATGGCTTGGGTTAGTAGCTGTCCTGGGGGCGGGGGGGGGGGGGATTCTGGACAACAGCTTTCCTTGACACTTCACAAATTGTGTCTAAAGTACAACAAGGAAAGCTGTTGACCTAGTCTGTAACCTTCTATAAGTACACAACGGGACAGCAAGTGTCTTGGTCCAATAAGATGTCAGCCCATCTTCAGTATTTGCAGCATTATGAAGGCAGAATCTTGAGTATCCGAGAGTTAACTGGGGATGGGACATGAGCAACAGACTGCTGAAAGACCCCTCTCCACTCCCCCCCCCCCCCCCCCCATTAAAATTTAAAATAAAAAAAAATGTAAATATGTCATGGGCCAGCATGGTGGAAGCGCCTGCTTTTGAAAATAGCAAAGTTGCAGACATTTGCAACATTTTTGTGGGACTGAGTGGACTGGTGGTACGGTTAGTTGCTATATTTTTGAGTGCTTAAATTTTCATGGTCTGTCTTTTTTTTGACTTTTTACTGTGGTTTTAGTTTCACTATTTTGGACATGACTCCTAAAAACAGTGTTAAAATACTATTGCACTGTAGTTCTATTTTGACGGTTTTGTGTAGTTGGCAAAATAAGCGAAATTATGAATAAAGTGGAATTAAAGCAATTTACAGTGCAGTGGTCCCCCTTTTATAATGTCCCTCTCACCAGAGGCCACCCCTCTTGAGAGGCCAGCATTCTTGTGCAGAAAGTCTGGTATTTCCATTATATCCCCCCCTCCCCACCAAGAGAGGCCACCACTCTTATAAGGCCATTTTTTTTGGCTGCATTTGGGGTGGCCTTATAAGAGGGGGATCACTGTATACCAACATTCCTGTTTTCTCTTGGTGCACCCGTGCAGTACAACACAGATGAATTTGAACCCATGATGCTTCCTGTCTTCAGTGCTGACTGCAATGACAGACCCTCTACTTGGAAAAAACATGCCTTCTCCGGATACTCTATCATTATGTTCCACGGGTTTTACTTCGTGTCTCCTGCATATGAGAGATCACGTCTCAAGGGACCACAGTTTGCCCCCCCCCCCCTTCCAGGGTTGGCCTTTCAAGAGTAGTTGTATCTTAATTACTTTTCACTTACCTGTCAATCAATTCACACATTGGTCAGCGCCCTCTATTACCTAAGATGGCAATAAAATACTTTGGAGAACAATTCCACGTAACCAGTTTCCCACGAAATTACAGTGGTACCTGCTGTATATATGGCCAATAGCCCCAGGGGCCACATGTCCTCAATTTTGTTTTCTCCCGGTCAAAGATCTCTTGTTGTGGTTACTTTATCTCAGCAGAGCGGATGGCTGTGTGTGAGAGGCATTTACAGTGATTCCTGTCTTGAGAGGCCAGTCAAATGAGAGATCACCTGTCTTGAGAGACTGCGATTTCTCATCTCTAGGGGGTGGGATGTCAAGCCAGGATGCACTGTGTTGTCCATAGCAAGCTTTTGGGTGTTTTTTACTTGAGATCTGCCAGCTGTTGGGCACAATCTCAGGACTCTGGCTACATGTCATTTGCTAATTTTCCAGGGAAACCATCAAATCACCCCAAAGCACCTGGGTGTAAACTATCGTCTGCCTCAAAGTTTTTATTGAAATTTCTCGTTACTAGAAAACATTTTCCCAAGATTTGTACGTAAGAACATTCATAATGACATGTCCAAGGTCAATAGCTTTCCATGGGACAGGTTGAGTACATTGCACCCAACCCATGCCAAGGACAGCTATTGACTCAGTTGTACTCTTACCAGGAATGGGTTAACCCTTTCCCCCTTAAACCGGACAAAACCAGCTGGTGGTCAAATCTTGTCTGCTTCAGTGTTTTCAACTAATTTCAAGAGTACTGAAAACAATTTGACTGAGAATTGTAGATGAGACCTATCAAGATCTCATGGTCCAGGGCAACAGCTTTCCTTGGCACATGGCCCCGGGCACACCAAGGAAAGTTGTTGACTCAGTCTTAATTCAAGGGGGAAAGGGATAATGCAAGGTTGTGGACTGGAGTCAACAGCTTACCTTGACACACTATGGGTAAACTATGACCAAAACATAATGAAAGCTGTTGACCTGGACCATTCTGTGGTACAACTTCCATATTGTCCTTTAAGTGCTTCTATCCTCATAAACCTCCCTCCCCCCTCCTTTACTGGTACAAAAGATTTGATATGTTAGAAAAAAAAAAAAAATTATGATGGTCTACCTGTTGATACCGCTAAAATGTTCCAAACTTAGGTCTAGAATTTAAGCTAATCTCAAACAAATTTCATAAGCACTCTGAGTGTTTTGAAAAGGAATAGTATAGTAATTTTAGAAAAGTCCTGCTGGTACTTGAATAAAATATCTTTCTGCCAGGAATTTGAATTTGAAACCACCGCAATACTTTGTATTGGCAGGATAGCAGTCACGATATTGAGTAAACAAAGAGTCAGTTGAGTTTCATCCGTAAATACTTGCTTTTAAATACAGTGAAAACTGGTTATAGTGACACCATCTGTTCCCTAATAAAAGACTCAAATAACAAAGAAAATTAGCTTTTTCCCATGAAAATGTGTGTCATTATAGTGAATATGTCGGATACTTGAGTGTTTTTATAATGAGGTTTCACCGTACATGGATGACAAGGTCAAGGTCATTCACATTGCACCAGGGAGAAACTGTGCAGTGGGTAAACAATGGCAACAGTCCTTGTGGCCTCCAAGTCTATCAGAGAGCTGTGTAATCTACTGGCAAGGCATACTCCAGAACTGTGGCCGTGGTGGCTGTATCTGGCCTGTAGACAGCTTAATAGTGGGGCTGAGGAGCCCAGAACCAACCAGTCTGTTTTATCACCGCGTTATCAGAGAAAGTATGAGGTGAGCTGCCAGTTTCCTGGGAAGAAGGTTGTTCATTCTTAGAAATGAAGTGGTTTGCTGAGGTAATACGTTCTGCAGTGTTGAATGGAAAACCCAAAGTGGTTTTAGGCAAGGAGTGAAATTACGCCCATCTGTACCAGCCTTTGACTCTTCTATAGTGAGATAGTACATGTATAGTAACAAAAGTTGACCCTTTCCCACTCTAATCGCCCAAAAGTGCCTGGGTGTAAATTGTCAACTGTGTTCAACATTTTTTACTTAAATATCACATTACTAGAAAACATTTTTGCTGAGATTTGTTTGTAAGAACATTCATGATGGCCTGCTCTAGGTCAATAGCTTCCCTTGGTGTGGGTTGGGAACATTGCACCCAAAACATGTGCCAAGGAAAGCTATTGACTCAGTCCTACTGTGACCAGGAATGGGATTAAATTGCTGATGAAAAAGTTTCGGTTCAAGTACCACATTGCCTTTATAAGTCAGTGGTGTTTGCATTGCCTTACAAGGACAGCTGTAGCATGACTGGCAAGGCAATGCAAAAACCACTGACTGAGTGACAATGCACTGGGGAATGAGCTGAATGAATCAAAGAATTTTGGACAGTTGGCACTGTATGATCAGGTATACCAAGTCTGAACCACTAAAACACAGGACGCCAGGATATAGTAGCTTTCTAAATTGTAAAAATGCATCGAGCGACTCTAACTCATTCCATACCAGTCCCTGATTTTTCTGTGTATTTACCTAGATTTAAAAGGACAATTGCATATTTAAATTCTTCATTAAAAGAGCTTTCATTCAAGTACCAACATGCCTATGGTCTTAAGTCAGTGGTTCTGGCACTGACCAAGGCCTGTCACCATAGTATGGAACGAGTAAAGCCATATAGTTATCATGGTTCAACACCTGGGGAAACCCATCATGTCCTTGGGTTTGTTCGTCTGTCCATTCCTGGTTCCATCCATCTAGCATTTGTTGGTGAACCCAGTATCTCAAGAGTGAAACATGAGAATACAAGCAACCATGTCCAGGAGTACGATTGTACAGATAGGAACCTCCAACCCCCTCCCCCCCCCCCCCCCCGGCATGTTTCGCCCTCCTCAGACTTTCTCAGGGGTAAAGGAGGCTCCAGTATCTTAAGACCACCTGACCTTCTGACATACCTTATTTTTACCTGACACCACCGCTTTGCATGATTTTATATTGGTGACCTTGACCTCATTTTCAATGTCACCTGAGCCATATTTTGTGCCAAGGTGGACCAATCAGTCATGCTTTGCACTGAATTAGAGCCTGAAGTGAAGTGTGCATCTCAATGGTTAAACAGATCATAGCTTAGAACGTATTAATTTTGGGTGCACTACTTAGTTTTCCTGTTTTAGCTAATAGCATTTACTGAAGCTAGAAGTTTTTTTTGGGAGGGGGGTAGGTATAATTCATATGAAACATTTTCAATGTGAATATGGTTTTATGTTTCTAGTGCATCTACCAAATAAATAAAAAAACAACCAAAATACAGTGCCATATCATATCGGTTTACCCCACCTGAATGTCTTTAATGGTTTACTTGTTGAATATTTAAGCGAGTAACGGTCATATAAAAGCAAAAACTGGGGGGAGGGGTACTCTGAACTTCTCATCATAGGTGGAAAGTATTAACTGACACAATCGAACATTGTATATGGGAAAATAGTCATGCAGGCAAGCTGGTGTTTCTTCATCTCAAGCTATCATCCGGTTAGACCATCAATGGTCACAGTAAAAGGAACTTTCTCTTGTAACACTTGTATGGTCTATGCAAAAGGGCAGAAGTAAACTGAACTAAGTCGACGTGGTATTTAAGTAATTTGCTGACTGAGAGGTAATTTGATTTGCAGACGATTTGATATCAGTCCTCTGTGTATGTGTCAAAAGTGACAAGCGAATTGTACCCGTTTGGTTTTCACAACAAGTGCAGGGGTGAACAACCTCTTGTGTGTTCACTCAGTTGCAACGAGCCATTCAGCTTTCCTAACAGTCCCAGCAGAAATGCAAGTGCCAATTTCTCTGATCATCAAACCCTATATTGAGAGTCATTCAAAGGGGATTACGAATTTAAAATGGCTTGTAAGCCTTGCTCTTGAAAGTAATCTAACTTGCCATAGAAAGAAAGAGAGCAATGCCTTTGAGCATGGGGACCCCAATGTATTATGTGTGGGTTAGATGACACAACGCCTCCCCCCCCCCAAACAGTTGAGGGTGTTCCATAACAGGTACCAGAGTGAACATGGACATATTGCCTCTTGTTACTGTTCTGCAGTGAAATGATGGAGGACGTATGGAAAAGAGCCAAATATCTGTGTTGATATTGAGGAGTTTTACACAATTTCCACAGTGATACGCTCAGGTGTGAACAACATTCCCAAAGACTTCATGCCAGATATGATGCATGATCTTTGAAAGCGGGCCAAACGTGCTGTTACCCGTTGAAGGTTCAGTACTCTACAAATTGCTGCAGTACAGTAATTTGTGATGCAATAAATACCTGGTGATGACAGGCAGGGGTGACAGAGACAGATGTGTCTTCATTCATATCACAATTTGAGGTGCAATTCAGGAAAGCAAAGCTTCAGACGTACATGTAAACTGAAAAAGGAACATAAAAGTTCGCTTTCACTTTCAAATTAGTACTTACCGTTTTTCACATTTCATAGCTGTCTCTCTCTGCAAATTACATTCCAAAAGTCAGGATTTTGAAAAGTATGCTATTCCAGACCATTGAACAGGTGTGTCTATGACCATCATTTTTACAGCATCACTGACAGGTAGATGACCTCAGACAGCCTCCTATATATCATAATGTATGCTGATTTGACACTGATGGCCAATGTCAACCCAGTAAGAGTGATATTTATAAGGAGAAGACTTTGTTTGGTCTTTCAGTTTTCTTTTAACCTTTTCGGTGCCAAATTTTGGACCGAGTCAACAGCTTTTCTCGGCACGCATTTTGCCAAACAAAGCTATTGACCTGGCATATTCTCTCGGGAACTATAGGCATACTGGTAATTGAAGGAAAGGTCTTTTTACGAACAATAGGAATCTGGGATCCTAACGATACTTCAGGCTAGTCTGACTTAAGTAGATTGACTTACGACGTGATTTACACTGAAATAGTTCAATTGAAAATTGCCAATGAAAGCACAACTGCAACCTGTCTTTAGTACCCAGCACTGGGTAACAACTTCCACTGAACTCTTTCAGTGCCAACTGTTACCAAAGTTCAACTACTTTGAATGAACTGTTCTGAATAATTATAATGAAGGATGCTAGATTCATGTTCCATGTAAAAAGACCTTTCATTCAAGTACCAGCATGTCTACAGTTGCACAGAATATAATAGTCCAGGTCAACAGCTTTCCTCAGTGCACTTTGTGCACATTGTGCACAAAGCACACTGAGGAAAGCTGTTGACTCAGTCAAAAATGTGTCCCCGAAAGAGTGAATCTGTTGTAAATTAGCAAAATTTCTCGATTTGTATGAACAAAATATGTGAATATAGGTATCAGAAAAAAAGTATGAACTCATAAGAAACTGACGAGTGGTTTAAGAATGAAAGTATGACACCTTGATGTGTTCATGAATATACAGTCATAAGATTCAGATCCAGGGTACACAGCGTAACGTCACAAAGTAACAAGGTGCCACCAGTGGGATTATACAAACATTTGTGTGAGAATGTGTTTTTCCAGCAGAAATCTGACGTTACAGATACTGTTCTGGCACTTGAGTCTTAAATTACAGAAAGGCAGTGGTGGCAATTAGGTGTGTATACCAAAAGGACAAGCAAATTAATGAACTAGTTGTTACAAATGGGTCTAAGGTTTCATGCAGATTTCACACTAACTCTTTGAGTGCCAATCACGTCCAAAGTCAATCTACATAAGTCAAACTAGTCTGAATAATCATCAGGATCTCAGATTCCTATTCCTTGTAAAAAGACCTTTCATTCAAGTACCAGCATGCCTCTAGTTCCAGAGAAAATATCCTAGGTCAACAGCTTTTCTCAGCACGCATTGGGCACATTGCACCCAATACATGCTGAGAAAAGCTGTTGACTCAGTCCAAAACTTGGCACTGAAAGAGTTAATAACCAAACCTGTCACCAGGGTGTGGGGATTTCAAACTGCCTGTCAGTGGTTTCACTGGCTCCTGGTTGCATTTTCATCACAGTAAATTGCTTTGATAGACTTATTAATCATATTTGAAAGAACAGCTTTGGCCTCAAGCCAGTGAGGGATATATCTGGATAAATATCGGGGATGAAAAAACTGAGCTCATTGATGGTGATCCAGCACGCACTTCCCTCCATGATCAGTCAGATTTTTTTTTTTTTTTTTTTGCTGCTAAAAGTGAAAACTCTTCAAATAGAGTTGTGCACAAAGTATGCATGTTGGGAAGGTCAGGACCCAGAGAAGAAGAGAAATCTAGACCATTTTGTCACATTGTCATGTAAACACAACCACCTGTTTGATTGAAAATTGCTGAGTGACATGAGGATGCCGAGGAAATAACTGCTGACTGATTGAACCAACTTGTAAAGTGTTTTTACAGAATTACAGCTCACATAAAGTGGAGAGTTATACATGTGAAATCCACCTGGTGTAGTGACATTGACTTATAAGCATTGTGACAACAAAAAACAGACACAGAAAAAGAATACATATTGGATACTTATATTGCCAGCAATTATGTATCCCCAGTTTGCGATTTGATAAATCTGCCTGGAAAATATTTTCACATTTGTGTTTGTGTAACATTCTAATTTCGGATAAAATAAATGGTTGTTTATACAACAATTATTGTCAAAGATAACCATTCAAATGTTTTTGTAATCTTTAGATAATGATTATATATACAAAAATGTAGAAATAGCATGATGTATATATTAATAATTTTCAAATCCTGGAGATAGAAAATGAAAAGCAGATTCATTTAAGGGGACATAGACCAGCCTATGTAGCCTATTGACAGAATAATTTAACGATACAAAGTTGCCTATCCATGGGAATATTCAATTGTACAGTCACCTCTCGATAGAAATATTTAACCACATAAAGTCATGGTTGAAGGCTGCAGATACAATAAGTACGCTGATCCATTATATGGTCTCGTAAATTTGCTTTATCCAGGAATCGTATTGTTTTGTTGAAATTATGTTTAATTATGCTTTAAACCTTTTACCCAGCATTCTTTTTATTCTGTGCTAATAAACGATGGTCCTGGGGAATACATGTCTAAGTGTTTGGCTTTCCCTGGCTTAATCAACTTCATATTATGTATCCACTCTCATTAAATAAAGATTATCTTCAATCTTATTGAGGTTATTATTAGTATGGATTATTGTCTTACTATCTAGAACTGAGCAGTGGCCCTGTTTAAAGTACAAATATTTCTGATTTTATTTAAGCCATACACAGCAGACAGAGACTGATATTGAGAGAAGCTCGAAGTTCACAAACTCGCCACAGTATTAACTACAGTGGTCCCTGTCTGGAGAGACCACTCCAATGAGAGACCACCTGTGTTAAAAGACCCACTGTTCACGATACTTTGCTTAGTATTTTTCATCTTTGGCTGCTGCTGTGAGAGGTTGATCCTGTAGTTATAGCAACAGAGTCTGTTTGAACCCTTCCCCCACCCTTTAATGAAGACTGAGTCAACAGCTTTCCTTGGCATGGGTTAGGTTGGTAAGCACCCAGCACATGCCAAGGAAAGCTGTTGAGTGTGGTCATGTTAAATCTTCATAGGTCTCAATTGTACAATTTTCATTCAAAGCTATCATCGGTATTCTTGAAATTAGTTGAAAATTATATATGTCCAGCAACTGGTTTAACCGGTTTAACATGAAATGAGTTAAAAGGTATAACAACACACACAGAATAAGTGGGATAGAAATTTGTGCAGCAGCGTGTGAGCCAGGAAGGCACTTATGAAGGCAGAGTACTCTGTCTTGTTTTTGAATTTGGACATAAAAAGCAACAGGTGCACTTTGATCTGGTTGATTCGTGCATATCGTATCAGACCTGCAACTTAAGGCCACCACCTTGAGAGACCCTCAGGCTTGTGGAGCACATTGTTGTAGACACTGGTGTAGATATTATGTGTAAATTTACCTTTAATTAAGGACCACCTGCCTTATGTGACCACTTTTGGCTGGTAGAAGTCTTGAGTAGCAGGTACTACTATATTGCGAATGGTCTAAATGCACTCTAGAAGTAAGTGCAGGGTTTAACCCTTTCACTGACCAATTTTGAACTTAGTCAACAGCTTTTCTTGGTGTGCATTGGGCACAATGCGCGGAGAAAAGCTGTTGACCTTGGGTATTCTCTCTGGAACTATAGGCATGCTGGTACTTGAATGAAATGTCTTTTAACGCGGAAGACAAATCTTGGATCCTAATAATAATTCAGACTTGTCGGACTTAAGTAGATCAGCTTAAGATGTGATTGGCACTGAAAGAGTTAAATAGTCCTTGTGTATGGCTGTTTTTTCAGTAGCTGGGTCAGGCATGGTATAATATGTTCCTGTCAACAAGCCTCATTCACAGACTTCGTTTAATATACATGACATATAAATAGAAATTAAGTGAAGCAGCGACAAGCACACCTGAACTTGTGTGCCTTATTGTATCAAAATATTTACCCAGTCATAAGTGTGTTTTAGGATTACTGGTCCACAGACCAAAGTTTGTTTTTTTTTTTTTCCTTCTTTCACCATGGACATATACAGTTCCATCGCAATGACCTGAGATTCAACCTTTCGTCTCCATAATAACATAAAGTACTTCACACCGGTATACATCTTTTTAGATTGTGTACACTTATGGTCACTGCCAATATCTTTCGCCATTTCCCAGATCCTAGTTCTGAATCTTTTTGGGTTTGGTCTGTGTTCATCTGACCTTGACACACACGTACAGTTTCCAGGTTTTGGCTTTCAACAGCATAATGGCTGAATTTCTATCGAAATGCTAGTGACACAGCATCCGCTGAGCTGTTCAGCATTGATTTTTCTGTCAGGCAATTTTGCCAGTCTTTGTCACTTTTCACACCAATTTTTTTAATCAACTTTAATAGTTACAACTGGATATTCCTCAACTTTGATGTGACTCTCTGACAGTTTATGACTTGTGACTCATCACTGGTCCCCAAAAATTGTTCAATGTTTGCGCACCCTCTTGCCATTTGAATGACCTTTACCATTCTTGTTACCATGACGACCATGGTCTTTCTGCCCATGATTGAAAAAGATCCCAACACCTTGTCGTATAAAGACAGTACTTGATTTCTTTTTCTTTTTCTTTTTCTTTTTCTTTTTGCCACTTTTAACCAAAATAGGTGTCACATGTTTTGTGGATGATGTAGTTTGTACTTGTGTGCCAGAATTGACAGTTTGTATCACTTTATGCGAGCTGGTAGTCAAATGACGTCCAGTAAAGCTCTGGGTGGACAATGTGGACGACAATCCGTTTACAGGAGACCCAGTAATTTCATCCACCTCAACTTTTCTCTTGTCGTTGTTAATTTTGTTTGATCTGTTGTGCAGTTCTGGATATAAAAAGGATCCATTGTTCCGCTGAATGCTGACTCTGCCTGTAGTGAGTGGAGCCGCCGTTGGCAGTTCGTCCTTGCTTAAACTCAGAAGAGGCCTTCCTCGGAGTTCTGGGGGTGATGCACACCGCATGTTGTTCGTGGAAAAAAACTGCACTTTGTAACTGCGCATCCATTTGATCATCCAGTGTATAGACTGATCACAGTGCCAAGGGTTACCCACCAATTTGACAACCCTCAAAAATGGAAAGTGGCTCGGAAAGTCAGGGGGCAGTCCCTGCAACCCGTCGTACATCATATTGAGATCCTCCACCGAGTGGAAGTAATCCAACGTGGAAGGACTTTGTGCCATGTGCTTGGCTAGAGTGGAACTGTTGCTCAGATCCAGGAATAAAAGATTCTTGAAGTCGCTAAATATGGCAGGTTGCATGGTGGAATTAGCAGCTATTGACGCCATTTGAAGAATGCGTAGATGATCGAGGCCCTGGAAGCAGTTGTGCTTCATGTCATTGAGTGGGTTGCTGGACAGATCAAGGAGCTCCAGCTTGCTCATGTTACTGAAGGTCTGCGGCATCAAATCCTGAATCAAATTCTGGCTTAAGTCAAGGGTCCTTAGCTGATTAAGTCCTTTGAATGCCCCGCGCGCAACTGTCTGTATTCTATTGTTATGCAATCCCAGAGCCTGTAAGTTGAGTGTCTGGGAAAACGTTTCATCATCAATGTCTGTGATGTTATTGTGATTGGCATAAATGGCGTTCAGTGTCCGCGGCAGATTCTTGGGAATTTTCTGCAGATTATTGCGGCTGAGATAGACGTCATATAGTCGCCTTAATTTGCCAAGTGCTCCATCTGCTATGTCTGTTATGTTGTTGTTGTTCAACACGAGCAGGCGGATGTATCTCGTCCTGCTGAATGCATTTTTGCTCAGCTGCTTAATCCGATTTTCGGACAGTCGCAAATCATTTACAGTGTTGGGTAATCCCTGAACCATACTTTCCAGTTGACAATTGGTTAAGTCCAAAAGCTCTAACTTCAGGTTTTTCTGGAAGTCCAACTCCACAAATTTCAGAGGGTTATCGCGCAACACAAGATACTGGAGTGATCTTAACGCCTTAAAGGAGTGAGGATGCAGGGTAGAAATACTGTTATTGTGTAAATCCAGCACACGCAGTTCCTTATTGTGGCGGAATGTATTATCGTCTATCCTTTTAATCCTGTTGCCTGCAACGTTAAATAGCTTTAAATGGATTAAATCAGAAAGTACTCCATCCAGAGTCTTCAAATTATTGTCACGTAAGGAAAACACCTGCAGGTTACTCAGACCCTGAAATGGTCTACTTGGTAACCGTCTCAATCTGTTTTTGGTCAAACTCAAAGAGATCAGCTTTTGCTGGTTCTTAAAGGCACCTTTTTCAATGTTGAACACTCGGTTGCCTTTCATCAGCAGATGCTTGAGGTTAACCAGGGGCTTGAGATCCCGCAGCCGAATTCTACGGATGTAGTTATCGCGAATGTTGAGGTACTCAGCATTCGGGGGTGTCCTTTTGGGTATCCGCCGCAGTCCCGACATATCACAATAGACTTTGTTCAACTGGCAGACGCAACGCACAGGGCAGGATCTTCTGGACTCCACAGGTAGCAAAACAGCTTCAAGGATGAGAAAATACTGCAGAAGTAGCACTACACAATCACCTGGGGGCTTTGTTTTGTGTGCAAATAAAGCCATCATTTCTCTGGTATAACAGTCGGCCGATAAATTAGGTTTGTCACCTGTGATTAATTAATTTCCAGACAGATAAATCCACAGAAATAACCAAATCCAGGGGAGTAAGGAAACACTCATGAGTACATCTAGGTAGGTCCATCCTGTCTTGAGATGTGCTGCTGGAAAAAAAAAAAAAGAGTGCAGAGAACCAAGTTACAAACCTGTGTCAGCCCAAACAGCCTTTGTAAATGTTCTGTTCACAGCCAAGGCACGGGGCTTGCCTGTTGTAAGTTTTACCGCAGTATATATTCTGTGCATTGTCACTCACCTTGGATACGTTGACCTGTCACTTAATTGTGTGAAACACGCACAGTTACATAGAAAGAAAAAAAAAACCTGTTATAGAAAGGCCTCAGCCCCCTCCTTTGAAGTGACGTGTGTCCAGTTATTCCCCCATTCAACCTTGCAGGTACCTGAACACATCAAAAGTGCATGATTAGGGTAGCTGATCCTCCCCAGTGATGCAGCACAGGCAGCCTGTATGTATTAGGTAACAGGATAACTCCCTCAGCCGTCTCACTCAGCAATAGCGTCTATGTTCTCCCGGGAAGTGAGAAAAGTCACACCGTTTGGCATAGTTTGAGGCAAACAGCATTCAGAGCATTTTGACACATGTAAATGGCTCGTGGTGACTGCTCCTACCTTTAAGGGATGAAATATTCCCGTGTGCTATGATGCTCCAGCTACACCTGGCTGAGTGTGTTTACTCTTTTTTTGACTCTTTTGGGCACTGCAAATTGACACACAGAGAGGTCCTGGGGTGACTGACAGCTTGTAGCTTGCATTATCCGAAACGAGTCACGGAGCGTGTAACAAAGAGGCCCACAGAGTGGACTGTTGTTACACTCCCTGTACACAGCGCAATGAGAGATCCCTGGGTTACATTTGTACTCACTTGTAACACAATTTTTTGTGGTGTAAAGTGATGTTGGAAAAAAAAAAATGACTCATCATATCTCGTGCTGACATAACTGTTTGTCCCTGTGAAATGTCACAAATATGAGGTTAGAAACAGAGACCCTCACCTCGGCTTGAATGTCAGGTAGTCTTGATTTCTGAAGCAGGCAATGACGCTGTTAAAATTTGCACACAGTCTGAAAAACAAACGCGTGCTGCTTTCGTCTGAGTATCAACGGAGACATGGTTGTGGAAATGCCAACATGCAAGTGGTGTGTCGACATTAATGCCGGGATGTTTGTCTGTGATGAATTCATTCAGTCAACAGTGGCAGCACTGGTCATACCGGCTCTACCATTGACCAGCTCCCAAAGCTCTGCCTCTGTTGGCACACAAGAGGGGGGAGACAGGGGCTCACGTCTGTGTCCTTAAAAATATACAGCTTCTAGACAGCCACAATAATAATAAAAAAAAGGCTGAAACAATATATGATAAGGCATGTGAATTTTAGAAGACAAGAAAAACTGGTAGGGTGTCTGCAGAGACGATAGTTTGACAGGCGCCGGTGGTGTTCGGGGTAAATGTTAAAAAAACGAAAGTCAGTAACCCTTTTCCTCCCTCCCACTTCAGATAAACTGCCAGAGGGGCAGCACGTGAAACTGATCGCAGTGTTTCTGGTATACTACGCAGTTGGTGAACTTGCATTCAAAAGAAAAGTGTACAATTTGGTGCTAACTACACAGGTCTCTCATGCTTCACACACAGACACCCCGTTATTTTTTCACAGGGAAGGAATGATCATAATTTGGTGGTACATTTGCACTGGGTCTAGGAGGTATGGCAGTGAGCAGTAGTCAGCTATTTTGTGCAGTACATCAGCATGTCGTGATGCATACGCTGGGGATATTTGAGGAAGTGATAAGTAACTGGGCTGAAGTCTATAGACTGCAAGGGTAGGAGTGGGGACTTTCTACGTGCAGAACATGATCCTCCGCCCCAGCCACCTGTGTTAATGCATTACATGCTGTGTTAAAGAAGGCCTCCCCCCACCACAGGTTTTTCCACAGGTTAACATGTCATGCTCTAGCTGTGACCATAGCATGACTTGCCAGACAATGACCAAGCAACGGACTATACACCAAGCCTGCAGGTACTTGAATACAAGCACACTTTAACCCCTTCACACTCAAAATTGCCCAATAAGGCCAGAATATATATATATATATATATATATATATATATATATATATACACATTTTTTTTTTCTGATTCAAATTTTTTGCTTAAATTTCATGTAAATAAAAAAAGAATTGTAGATAAGGCCTGTCATGATCACATGATCACACACCTCAGGTCAACAGCTTTCCCTTTTGCAGGTTGGGCACACTGTGCCCAGCACCTGTGAGGGAAAGCTGTTGACTCCAAGTCTTATTGCAACCAGGAAGGGGTTAAGCAGACATTGTGTGTGCAGTCCAGCAAATGTGTGCGGAAGTCGGAGGGACTGGCGTGGAGCGAGTCGAGTCAACCTCCTTGGTCGGGTTCATTTATTAAGCATGACCTTGCCCTGGAAGAGCTGGCAATGGGTCCTTAAGCACAGATGTTATGCCAGCCATCAAAATTTGTGGTCAGCTGGTCAGCAAGACACCAGACCCAGGTTTCCAAACTGCACCCCCAGTGGCGGACACACATAAATATTTACAGTGTACACTGGTAGCTGGATCAGATGGTAACAAGGCCACATCAGTGAGCTGATAGCTGTACTGGCCATAGGATCCAATGGAATACATTGGACACGCTTTTATAATTGTGCTTAATTGTGTGGTTTTAGAAGATTTTGCTGTCTGTACAGCAGAGAAGATTTGCATCAACTGCATTTGGTACATTTTATCATGCCTACACATAGTTCTATTACGTGTATTTCTGAATCAAAACAGTCTTAAATTTCAACTCAGAGATTTTTTTCACCATGTCTTGAAAGCAAAAAGGGTGCCATTTTATTGGAATTTTAATTGACAATTTTCAATCTTCAATGAGAAATCCAAGTGCCCAAAGTTACGGAACCTTTTTAAGTGCCTGACAGATAAATGAGTGGTCCTGTGGAGTGTAGGAGGTAGAGGTGACCAGTTAACCACACATTAACCCACTCTGCTCCAAAGGATGCTTATCCCATAAAAGTTCAGGAAATAAAGAAGGTGTTTTCCTGACCAGCCATACTTTAACCCTTAAAGTGCTGGTTTAAGACTGAGACAACAGCTTTCCTTGGAGCAATTACATGCAAAGTGCCCAGAGGAAAGCTGTTGACTAAGACTACTTTTTGCTTTAGACTAGGCTTGCTGGTATTTGAATGAAAGGTATCACCGTGAGGAATGTGAATCTCTTAACCAGTAGAGGTTTAACAGTAATGAGAAAACGACTATAGCCATGATTAGCACTTTAAGGGTTAACCCACTATATTCCACAGGATGCTTGTAGCATAAGGTTCATGGCATATCAAAGTTTTTGGGACCATGCACACATTAACCCCCTCTGCTTCAGAGAATGCTTATTTGACAAGACTTTGGGATAGGCCAGTGTTATAGTGAGTGACCAGACATGCATTGACCCCTTGTCGCTGTAAATTTGCTTATTCTGGTGTGTATAAATTTCAGTTGGTTTTTTTTTCAGGCATTAACTGAAATTAAATTCCCCATTTTTGGATGTAGATCTAATGGAATGTGTGCAAAGGTACTACTTCGTTTTGTTTTTGTTTTCCTGCTTTTGTTTCAGAATCAAAATAGGTGAAAATCAAGTGAATGTACAACATTTGTCAATTGGTAATGAATAAAGATAAAGCAGTGTACAGTGTGTGCTGCATTGTGACACAGTCATTCCAGATACTGCATTTCCAATTCAAATGAAGAACAAAAGTAGACCAGGTTTGCTTCATGAATTTCAATCCCGTGTTACAGACATTTCAGCTTAACTGAAAAAAAAACCAACAACATCATTAATGAATTTTTGAAATGTTTGACATTACTCTGTCTGGGAGAAGGGAGGGAGGCTTTGGAAAAGAACAAACTCTCAGTGCTTGTTCAAAGATGGGGAAAACACCTTCTTTTGAATGAGCATCTGGCTTGAGAGACCACCTTTATCAGGAACTTTTGGACCTGTCTTTAAGGTGATCTGGCATGTACAAGACAATGGCTTCCTTCTTATTTGCCCCCCCCCCACCACCACCAACAACAAGCCACCTCCTCCTACAGAGACCACACTTTTCCATGCAGCAACTCCTGTATTTTCCTTTTCTTTTCACCGTGTAGAAGAGGCCACTTCTGTTATAAGGCCACATTCCGGTGGGCACACTACGCCCAGTTGTCTATAACCAATTCCCCCTTGAATTAAGACCAAGCCAACAGTTTTTCTTGGCATGGGTTGTGCACAAAGTGCCCATGGCAAAAGAAGCTGTTGACCTGGGGCATGTGATCTTAATAGACCTCATCTACAATTCTCTGTCAAATTGTTTTTAATTGCATTTGAGATTAATTGAAAACACTGATGTAGACGACATTTTTGACCACCAGCCCTTTTTGGCTGGTTTAAGGGTGAAAGGGTTAAGATCAGGTTGTCCCTAAGTAGGTGACCATTTGACCTGTTGATGCAAAAACAGTATTGCACTCAAAACATGTTCTTGACTTTGGCATTAAGTTAGGTAAGCTTGTTGCATGCTGACTTCCGAAAATATCGGGAACATGTTTTAGAAACACTGATGCATTGCCTGTCACTCTGCCAAGATAAGCAACCACTTAGGAAGTGAAAGCTCAGTACAGATTTTGACAAAATTAACAAGCCCTTGATCCTTGAGCCAAGGGGCCATTCATTGGGCCAGATTTAAAGATATGATCCTTGATTTAAGGTTCACTGCATATGGCCAGATTATCCGCTGCCCGATTTCTTATGGTGGAGGCACTAGCCAAAATGTCTGTTGTCACCCATTGTAATCATGCCTTAAATATGTATGAACAGAGAGAGAGAGAGAGAGAGAGAGAGAGAGAGAGAGAGAGGGAGGGAGGGAGGGAGGGAGGGAGAGAGAGAGAGAGAGAGAGAGAGAGACAGAGAGAGAGAGAGTAATCTACATGTAAACATTCATGCAGATGATATGGATAAATTTTAATTTCAGATTGGATTTACTCCGCCCCCCCCTCCCCCAAGAACAATAACAACAAAAAAGTCACAGACCACCCCATACATTGTGAAAGTATTTCCTCACATCCCATGCTTGGCTGGTCCCCCCTGGCAGCCAAACAAATGGCAGGTCAGGGGTCACTCTTTAGCGGCAAGTGCCTCGTTCCCTTGCCTGATGGTAACAGTGGCAGATCAAGAAAGCCTTTTAAACCTCCTCGTAAAATATTCCGTAAAAAATTATATTGAAGTGTCACAGGTCACGAGTTCTTCCCATGAGACCTATTAGAAGACCATCTAACTGCTGGGAATTTAATAGGATTGGGGCAACCCCAATTTTCTAAGTGGAGGCCTTGTGTACATGTACCGCTGGGTGGTATATATTACATGGTGTATTTGTGTGATTTGTGTTTTCAGCGATTCTCTAAGTCTCTGGTTCTCATAAATCAATTCCAGTCTTCCTTTGCTGATCTTTGTTCACTAAATTGTACAACAGAAGAGTATTCTCTGTCGTTTCCTTTGGCTTAAATGATTGTGACATGCATCAGTTGATGTGACTTTAGCTTCCACCGGTCCATATTGGAGCTTGAATTAATGTGAGTTTGTCCTGTATTTGATGGGATCTATGAGAGAACTTAAAGGTTTGTATAGTCAGGTTGATGATTTGTCTGTGTTGATGTGTTGACACATAGTTTCTCTTTTCTTTCCCCTTCATTTTTTGCCGGCCTCCCATAATGCATCTGCAGCTGTCTCTCAGCTCATTACTGGATTTGATTTGTGTGTAAGTTTTGACTCAGGAAATATTTTTTACATGAAGTGGAATTAAGGATTTTGAGGGATCCCTGCTCCCATACATATCAAAGAAGCCTGCAGTTTTAGCCTATGTATTATTCTTGTAGCAATTTGTAAACATTATGTTGTATCCAGTTACTCAAGCACCCTGTAGTACCCCCTAAGGGATGGGTTCTTAAGGCTCATGCACTAAGCAGTCTGGCCAGGCAGTGATCTCATAGCAATCATGTCTCACTAAAGCACAGGAAAATTTTGAAAAATAAATTGCTGGGTCTCAGGAATTAGTCTCATGTGCATTGTTTTCAGGAATAGGTCTCACAGTTAAGAGTAGATTGCATTTCAGTTTTTACCTTCGGCACAAAAAGTGCCGGAGGGTATTGTTGTCCCTTTCGTCTGTCCATCCGTCTGTCCGTACGTCTGTCTTGTCCACATTACCGTGATATATCTGAAAAAGTATTTACTGTAGCTGTACAGAATTTTTATGAGGAGTGCACCTTATTATGGAGCAGGATCCTATTGAAAACCAGCTTTCTCTGATTATTTTAAAACTTTTTATGAAACATTTAATGTGTTTATTTGAAGGCTGTCTGAGTGGGGTCAACTGTGATGACATGACCGCGATATCTCAAAAAATATTCATCCTAGCTTTACCAAATTTTTGTCAGGGATGAACCTTATGATAGACCAGGCTCCTGTCAAAAACCGACTTCCTCTGATTATTTTTAAACTTTTTATGAAACTTTTAAAGTATTTTATTTGAAGGCCGTCTGAGTGGTGTCAACCCTGACAATCTTACCTTGATTGCATATCGGTTTTTGGACAACTGATCTCATCTAGGACCCTATATGGAAAGAACAAGCTATTTCAGACATATGAAATTTTCATGCCGCTTTATGTCCGCTGTGAAAAAATTATCAAAAATTTATTCATCTAAGAATAACAAAGTAATTTCACTTTTCTTTGCACCATCTTTGCGGCAGATGTAGCATGACATGCCAGTAAGCGTATAAACCACTGACTTAGTGATAAGCTCTTTTTTTTTTTTTTTGATTGTCACTGATAAGAATCCTGTAGATTTTAAACCAGTCTGGCTGTTCACCTATTCCTTGGGTTTTCTGTCACTAGTCTTGCCAGGTATTTACTATTAACTCTTTCAGTGCCAATCAAGTCTAAAGTCGATCTACTAAAGTGAAACTAGTCTGAATTATCATTAGGATCTCAGATTTGTATTCCTCGTAAAAAAAAAACAAAAAAAAAAACATTCATTCAGGTACCAGCATGCCTGTAGTTCCAGAGAAAATATCCCAAGTCAACAGCGTTTCTCGGTGTGCATTGGGTGCAATGTGCCCAATGCACACCAAGAAAAGCTGTTGACTCAGTCCAAAATTTGGCATGTGAAGAGTTAAAGATAAGCAAGTCCGTACTTGAATGAAAGCTTTTCTCATGGGGAGTTTGAATATGTAATCTTTGTTGTAAAAGATACCTTAACACATAGAAAAATCAGGGACTGGTATGGGCTGAATTATAAACAGCACTGGCTTACGTCATGGAAAAATAAAAAAAAGAGGTTTGTCTGAGACCTCCCACATTTTAAAAGTTTTGGGTGACATCTGATACCAGAAACACGTGGCCATCAGCTGTCAGTGCCTTTGAGTCTTTTGAAGTGGTGTACCAGATAAAAATGATTTGACACATTTCATGGAGGGAAAACAGAAATTAATTTCACTGTTTATTGAAAGTGCGTGTGTGTCACAATCAAGACAATCAGACTGGCCAGCCATGAGTACTATTAAGCCGAGCATTAACCCTCGTAGTGTTTAAATAGCTGGAGTGGAAAGTGTTCCAATGAAAATGTAGCATGATCTGACATAGATTAGAGTGTAATCATAATTACATGTATGTTGCTTTGTGTTATTGAAAAGTACCAAACGTTCTGGGAAGATTAACAGAATGTGCTCTTCACATTGCATTCTTTATCTTGCACTTGGAGATAAAATTCTGACTTTTTCCCACACACACACGCACGCACGCACGCACGCACACACACACGCACACACACACACACACACAAATGATGGTGAGAGGGATTTTCACCAAATTTTACTGTGCTGGCTACATTTCAATGCTTTCTAGCATGTCTGAAGCTATGCTGCAATGTTTACTACTGTGAATTGCTTTATTTTCGTGTGTATAAAATTTTTTACGTTTTTTGTAGTTTTGACCATTCACTGTAGTTTTACATGTAATATCATTGTTTTGGACATAATTTCTCTTAAAAAATGTTAAAAATACTATTTCACTGTGTTTTTATTTTCACAGTTTTGTGCCATCAGGGAAATAAGCAAAATAAGAGTACAGTGAAATTAAAGCAATTTTATGGTATATAATGTAACAGGATGCATGCAGATACACGTATATGCACAAAGCTACCTGTATCACTTGCGTTTTGTCCGGTGGTGAGTACCAGAGTCTGAATGGCGCATTGAATTTTTATTTTGGTGCAACTTTGTCAAACAATTTCAAACTTTTCCAGCTGTATTTGCATATGAACGTTACTTCTAAAGAAATACCTATTGAATGTGGCTTAGTGCTCCTTGTAGACATAGTTTGGTGCTTGTGTCCAGTCACAAATTTTACCTTCACACTGATTATGTCCCCTTCCTAACAGAAGAGGAGAATATAGTAATCACTTTTTCTGTGCATGTTCGCATGCATCCGTCACATTCTGTATCCTTGCTATAACTCGATTGTCATTTGACTTAGAATCATATAATTTAGCACTTGTGTATATCTGCAGACAAGAATGTGTCATGTACAAAGAGTTGGTCATCTTGGTCACAGTGACTGCCTGTCCCACAAAAAGTAGGTCAAATATTAAGGTCACAGTGACATATCCTTCTTGTATGTGTCTGTGCTGTAATTTTGATCATCAGCTTAGATTTGTGAAACTTCACACACATTTGTATCTGGAGACAAGGATGTGTTATGGACAAAAAGTAGCTGACTGTAAGGTCAGAGTGATTTATCCTTCTCCTATTGTGTCCGGACTACAATACCTTTCATCTTTAACTTAGTTTCATGAAAATGAAATATTTCTGGACCTAATGGTGTAACATAAAACAAGGTCACTAGGTCAGGTATCTGGGTCAAAGTGATACAGTCATATAAAACTACAATACATTTGTGTTTTTCCTCTTATTTTTTCCTCAGCTGACAAGTCAGCTGGGGTTATAATATGGTCCATTGCCCGTCGTCTGTCTGTCTGTCTGTCTGTCCACAATTAACACTTTGGACTTCGTCTCTGAAATTGTCAGCCAAGTTTACTTCACACATGGTGGGAATGTATCCTGGGTACGTCTCTCGAGTTTCTTCAAATGATCCAGCTGCATGGGATTTTTGGATTTTTAATGATTTTTAGCTCAGTTTACATGTTATGATTCTCTCTCAGACAGTACATGAGTGACTTTGACTTCATTTCCTAGGTCACAGGACAACTGACATGAAGTTTATTATTCACTTGATAACCTAAGATCTGTTTTGAGTTAGGACCTTGATGTTGCACAAGTTAATGGTTCTCTATGAAGGTTATGCTTAGACAGTACCTGAGTGACCTTGACCTCATTTGTGAGATCACAGTGCAACATATGAGTTTTACTCTTCAGTGCTATAACTTGAGAACTACATGAACTTTAACCTTCATGTTGCACGTATTGGTGTCCTTCCATAAAGTTCAGACATACTTAGTATATGGGTGACCTTAATCCTATCCCAAATTCACAGAGCCACAAGTGTGATGAATCTCTAGATAGGCTCAGCATGGGCTGCTCTTTGTTTTTTCATTTTTTGGGCAATATTAAAAAAAAACCCCTTCTTCTCTGAAACTGCTCAGCCAATTGCTTTGAAATTGCACAGGGACATCTCTGGGGACCTTTAGACCTTAATATGTTCAAAAGGTGGGGCTGCAGTTTGTTTCTATGCTTTTATGAATTTTTGTATGTTAAGCCTATTTTCAACTCCTCCAAAACACGGAGATTGCTCTGAATTGTAGTGGATATGTAGCTTGTGGGAGGGTAAAGAAGGTTGTTCACCAAGTAGTTATACTGTGGAGTCTTGATTTTTAACAAACTTTTTAATACGGGTACTTGTTAGTTAATGCATGCATACAATCCTATTTATTATTGTTTAAGTCTGGGGTTGCAATGAAGATTCACATTTTCAGTTTCTTCTCCAAAATTTTGAACCAGATTCACTTCAAACTTTGTAAGATGTACCTTGGGTGGGTCTGTACCGATTTTGTTCATATAGTCATGCTCTATTGTTTTTTTAGTTTTTTTTTATGAATTTTTTGGTTCATTTTTGTGCCAAATCTTAAAAAATC
The DNA here is from genome assembly GCA_964020975.1 of Hermodice carunculata. Taxonomy (NCBI): domain Eukaryota; kingdom Metazoa; phylum Annelida; class Polychaeta; order Eunicida; family Amphinomidae; genus Hermodice; species Hermodice carunculata. Next base: position 70,001,343 of record OZ026626.1, on the reverse strand, counting down.
TTCCATCTCTGAGACTGCCAAGCCAATTGCTCTAAAATTGCACAGGGACATATCTGGAGACCTCTGCACCTTAATTGGTTTAACAGGTGGCACTGTTATTATTTTTCGCCTAAGGAATTTTTGTGTGCTTTCACCCTTCTGGCCTTTTTCGCGTAAATTGTGAGTTGGGTCATCTTAAGACTTATTTAAAATGTATATGGACTTGATCTCCATGAATTTGTTCATTGCATAGTGGAGTTGTCATTTTCTGATTTTTAACAAATTATCAAAATTTGGAAAAATCAGTAAGGGGAATATCTTAATGTTGGCAACAGTGATGATGGTCTGAAATGAAGGTGACCATGGTGTCATTCTAAAGTTTACAGGACCACTTCAGTTTGTGCATGTAAGGTCAGCTTAGCACAGGACTGTCACAGTCCTCTTGTTCCACTTCATCCTCAGAGCCAGGTGAGAAACACTGCTGTCATCTTTGTTGGTGGAAATGCTTCATCTAAAAAAAAAAAAAAAAGAAAAAAAAAAATTATGATAATCACAAATTGCATGCATATGTACATACATATACATGACTACATTTGTACTTAAAGAAAAATGTTTTGTTCAGTTACCAGGGATTGTGTATACATGGATTCTCTTCCATCTGATACGGACCTAAATATAGTTCTTCCAGTCTCTGGTCACTTGTTCCAACACAAGTTTCATTTTGCTGCAAAATGAGTTGCACTCTGACACAGAAGAGCTTTACATGAATATCAAGTTTGACTTGATATCTGGGCAAATTATCAGCAGACTGTTTTTATTTTATTTTTTTTCAAAGTACAATTAATATGGCATTAACCCTCTCTGTTGTTGTTGCTTTTTTTTTGTAGGTTTTTCTGTAGAGTAGGATCATAACAGACATTGTCTGGTGGTTAATTGTTTGACATGCTGTGGTCTTGGCTGTAATTTCTAAAATTTGTCTGTGCTATTTGAAGGGCACTAAAAGATTATGGGAATGCTGTTGAATTTGGATATGAGGTTAACATTTTGTACTTAAACTGGCCAAAACCTGTATAAACTGGCCAAAACCAGTGTAAAATGCTACCTGCTTCAGCATTTGCCATGAATTCAGTTTTAAAAGAAATTGAATGACAATGATAAAAATCGACCAGGGATGTAAAGATGTGCTGCATATGCCCCTGGACTGACCAGTCATATTTTCAATTTTCATGGCTTAGGTGCACAGTCATAGTGTTATTTGCATATTTACCAGATCTTATGCCCTCCCTTTCGGAAAACATACACCTGATGGCCTCTACCACAGGTGTAGGGCCAGCATTATGACAAGACTAAAAAGTGGCCATATCAGGTGTGTGTGTGTGTGTGTGGGGGGGGGGGGGGTCCCTGTCAAGGGAGACCTGTTATGGAAATGACATTGTTAAATGCAGATGGTGTCTGTACTTGGGGAGGGTGGGTGGGGAGAGTGGGGGTGGGGGCATAGTATATGCAGTGGTCTTTGTATATATATATATATATATATATATGTGTATATAAGCTTTATTTATTGAGGGTGGCTTGGTTGGGGAAATACCTCAGTATATCCCTAATCTTCCCCAAGGCCCTTGAAGTTCATGGTAACACAAAAGGTGATACAGTCATATTCAAGCATACATACAATAATGCAGTTATAACAATATCCGAGTGCATAGTATATACAGAGCGCATAGTATACATTCATCATTTGATCATTTGACACACATTTAACTTTAACTAGGTGATGGGTCCATTTCTCATAATCTTTATGTACTTAGTACATTCTTCTGTGAATTTCTTCAGTGAAGAAGAATTCCTAACACAGCGGGGTAGGGAGTTCCAAAACATGGCTCCACTATAGGCAAAGGATGACTTCAAATAATTTGTCTTAGGCTTCACTAGGTAAAGTTTATCATCGGCTGATGATCTTGATTGTCTTTGACATATATCTTTCACATAAACAAACATTTCTTTAAGATAAGAAGGTGCCATATTGTTCATTATTTTATATATTTCTACTCCTTGTTTGTAATGTATTCTGTCCTCAATTGACAACCAGTTTAGTTTTGAAAGTAAATGTCTGTAACTAACCCTACCATGGACCTTCAAAATCTGATATGCAGCAAACTTGTGTAACCGTCTTAACTTAGATAGTAGGTTTTTGTTGCATCCTCCCCATATAGCACTGCAAAAATCAAAATGTGGCAGAACATATGCATTGAAGTATAGTTTTCTTACCTGAAGTGGAAGAAAGTGTTTGATCTTTCTCAGAATACTTATTTTACTAGCAATTTTCTTACATGCAGTGGATACTTGCTTCTCCCAAGTCAAGCATTTGTCAACATGGAGACCAAGTATCTTATGATCTGAAACATTTTCCAAAAGTTCACCATTTACTTCTACTTAAATATTCTCTTCCTTTACTTCCTTGAATTTTCCCTTTGAAGATAGCAGTATTACTTTACATTTCTTTTCATTTAAGAGCAATCTATTTTGAGTACACCATGTTTTGGCACCATTTATTTTTTCTTGTAACCCTCTTTCAGTGGTCCTGACTGACTTCCCAATCACATGACATGTTGTGTCATCTGCATACATAAATATATCCTGTACATGCAATGGAAAATCGTTTACATATATCAAAAACAACAGTGGACCAAATTATAAAAAAATGGTATAAAATTCATACCCCTCCCCCCCTCCCCCCAAAAAAATATGGGGAAAAATAGTATTGAAGAATGTGGTCATGTGACCAGAGGACACAGTCTTGGTAACCCTAGGGGTCATTTGCAGGTTAGGAAATGTTGTGAAGCAACCCCTTATTGTAAGGAAAACAACCCTCCAGTGCAATCTGATGAGACAGAAATGGAGTTGTGTGCAAAACATATAAATTTCTACATCTCAGTATTTTGATGACCTTGTAAGCAGACAGGGTCAGATCTAAATCAATGAAAGTTGTTAAAGCAGAACACAAGTACCAAAAAAATGTGAAAACTGACGCACTAGAAATGGATTTATGACAGAGAAAGTGTGTCGCTTGTGTGTAGAGGTTGTTACCTATGTACTTAAAGGTCAACATCGCTTTAAGAGATCAGGCTCATATTATCATTACGTAAACAGAAGTTTGGAGAAAATCCAAATAAATATCTGCAGTTGTTTTTCAGACCTCATGCAAACATGAGAAGCAATTTTGCAAGGTCAGGGTTGTGTGAGCCTGACTTTGATGTTGTAGGTCACGTGTGAAATACCAAAATGAAATGTGTTTTGGCAGATTACATTTGTAACAAAAAGGAAAAAAAAAAAGGTCTTTGGTCAAATTCTGGGCAATAGAATTGGACTTGTGCCTAAGGTCATCCAAGGGCAAGAATTCAGGGGTGAGTGACCTTGACCTTGAAGAAAAGACCTGCTCCCCTCCCTTCCTTCCTCCCCCTACCCCACCTTCAATTTTTTATCTGAACAATTTCGAGAAAGATTTCTCCACATAGGGGGAGGCTTAACTAAAAATAAAGAACTGTATTTCCCCGTAATTGCTACCCAGGGTGATTGTTCGAGACTTCAATGTCTATGAATTACTGGAAACAGTTTCAGGTGAACTCACATGATATTTATGGGAATTTTGTGTGAAAAAAAACAGCATGTCATTCCCAGAATTCCTATTTCTGTCCAGACCGTGAAGGCCATAAAGGAAGGTGCTCATTATATCAAGGGCACTAACTAGAACAAATATGGCACATGGGGAATTAAATCAAAGAGTGGTGTGGAACCTGGGGTGAAGACAGGATGATGCATGGGACAAGAGATGTGGGAATGCGGAGTTGTTACAGGTCATGTTTTGTTACAGGTCATGTTTTGTTACAGGTCATGTTTTGTTACAGGTCATGTTTTGTTACAGGTCATGTTTTGTGTCACTTGATGAGGTTACATGGACTTGTTACGTTGCAATGAATTTCTCACTGTGTTTGGATGGGGGGGGGGGTAAAGCGGGGAAGCAGAGGTACCCACCACACCTTGTACAAGGAAAAACCAAGGCAAAACAAAACAAAAACAAAAAGAAAACAATATCCTGCTTTTGTATGACATTAAATGGAAGTTTATACCATCACAGATCATGGCTAAATCACCAAAAAAAAATTGAGAACACCAATCACACGTCCCACAGCCTTCATTCAATAATATATCACATGACATACCTCTGTACCCTTCCACACACGCACACACGCCCCACCCTGCATGCTACCCCATCCCACTGCTCATTAAGGACAAGCAGGATGATGTACACCCTTGCAGGGTGTAGGTCCCACTGGCACAGAGAAGCTGTCACTGTCAGATTAAAGCCAATAGATTATGTTGCCCCATCAGGCTGGTCTGAAACTACTGACCTGTGGCCACCTTGTCCAAATACATCAAGATGAGATTGCCAGACTGGTCTCGGATTCACATTGTCTGGAAAAACTGTATTTTGAGACTGAAAGTGAAGACAAGAGGTGGAGGTGCCTTGAAAAAAGTGTTAATTGTGTGGACGACAAACGGAACATTCTCTTAAATTTGTGTACATGTATTAAAAAATTAATTAGTTCAGATTTAAGACAAGCATCCTTTGTGCAGGGTAATGCAGTGTTGTTCAGGTCATGGACCTTTAGATTGGTGTATAGTATAAATTTTCATTCTTTGATGGGGTTTAAACACAAGGTTGTATAAATTTTCATTCCGCTGATGTAGGTAAAGTCATTGTGTGTTGAAACTTGGCTGTGCCTGTTGGTATCTGGTGGCACAGAATTAACACCTTGCATACCAGTCGGTGATTTACCCCCAAAGCTTAGGGTACTAGCTGTTGCCTGCTAATCACATTAACCCTTTCCCCCTCAAACCGGCCAAAACCGGCTGGTGGTCAAATGTTGTCTGCTTCAGTGTTTTCAACTAATTTCAACAGTTATGAAAAACAATTTGACTGAGAAATGTACATGAGACTTATCAAGATCACATGCCCCAGGTCAACAGCTTTCCTTCCTTGGCATGGGTTGGGCCCTTAGTGCCCAACATATGCCAAGGAAAGCTGTTGACTGAGTCTTAATTCAAGGGGGAAAGGGCTAAAGCTGTGTTCATCTTATGGGGGATGCTATGTAGGGGCTCCTAATTTCCAGGCCACGCCACTTCCTGCTCACAGGTCCTGAAAATTGAAGGCCAATGAGGAGAGCTAGGCTTTTTATCCTCCAGGTGTCTCTACTAACAAGGGTGTCAACCAGGGCAGGGGATATGTATGAGTGCTGCCACCTACAGTCAGCATGTTCTATTACTATAATGATTGTAGATTAAGATTCCTTGTAGTGAGACCTTCTATTCAAATACCACCAGGCATGTATTTTTTTTGGGGGGGGGTGGGGGAAACAGAGTTTCTCAGGTCAACAGTTTGTGCTGTTCGCACCCAATGGAGGTTCTACAGAAGGCTGGTGACTGATGAAGACCTCACAGAAAAAGAAATTATGATAGACACTGCTTTCAGATTCCTCGTAAAAGTGATTTTCATTCGATTATCAGTGTCACCCTGCAGCCAGTTGTTTCTGCATTTTGCAGCAAGTCATGCTACAGCTGCTATCAGGAAAGCCGCAGCATGACTTGTCAAGCATGAAAAAAAAAAACGTGGCCTCATCATTTACTGAGTTAACCCTTTCCTGGTCAGAATGAGGTTGAGTCAACAGCTTTCCCTGGTGCTGTGTGGGTGCAAAGTGCCGCACCCATGTCAAGGAGAGCTGTTGACGTGGGGTATATTATTATGATAGGTGTCATCTTTGAATCTCATTTTAAATGTCTTGTGTTTATAGTAAAGTGTTACAGAAACGTAACAGGGAAGACATATATTTTAGAATCCAGTACTCATTGCCACTTTGAGCGGGGAAAAGATCCAAAGGGTTTCGTAATTCACAGCTGATTTCCGTCTCTCAGCATTTACGACCCCCTCCCCCCCCCACCAAAACTGATCATCATTGTGCATATATATAATGTAAATTGCTTTAATTTTGCTGTACTCTTATTTTTGCGTATTTTGCTGATGGCACAAAACTGTGAAAATAAAAACAGTGAAATAGTATTTTAACATTGTTTGAAGAGGAATTATGTCTAAAACAGTGAAATTAAAACTACAGTCAAATGTCAAAAATACCAAAATCGTGAAAATTTATGGACGCAAAAATAAAGCAATTTGCAGTAATGCAAAAGGTGTAGACAGTGGTGGAGCCACTGTGCTCTGTGAGTTGACTCACTCTGAACTTGAATGCCCTGTGATTACTCCCTGGGTGTGTTCAGCTGTTAGAATGAAACGCAGGCTGCAAATGCAATTGGTTTGAGGTTAAGGAAAAACGAATTATGCATCTAGGAATTTGTTTCCTTTTTCATGGACGGTGAAGTGAGTGGAAGTCAACAAAATATGGTTTCTTGTGTTTTCAAGATGTATAAGGTTTCGTTACGGTCACATGTTTTTCAGTTTCATTTCCGTTGCAATCTGAGTTTGACCAGGGTCTGTTTTGTTGCTGTTTATTGACACAAGTAGCTTACCCTACAAGTTGCTTGCTATGCCCACTAGAGGCAGGCTATGTAGACATTTGGACATGTGTATGTCATGAATTTATATGTTTATCAACAAAACCTCAAAACCTCTGATTGATCGGATAAACACAAGAGCCTCCACTCGGGTTGTTTAACCACATATTTTGATGACCCAAGGAAACTTTTCAGTGGAGGGTCAAGTTGGTTTGCCCTTTCATGTGTTGGTTGAAGAAGGGTAATACATGTACAGGTATTGCTTGGCCTTTTGTGCTGTCTGTTTGGAAATATATCATTTATTGATGGGTTGTAAACTGAATCAACAGCTTTTCTTGGTGTACGTTTTGATGAAGTGTGCCCGAGCTCAGGAATGCTGTTGACCTGTTCTGTGGAGAACTAAATGCTTGCCAGCACATGTATGTATGTATGTATTTGTGTGTATGTATGTATGTATGTATGTATGTATGTATGTATGTATGTGTGTGTATGTGTATATATGTATATATATGTATATGTATATGTCTACACATATATATATATATATATATACATATATATATATATATACATATATATATATATATATATATATATATATATATATATATATATATATATATATATTAATGAGAATACATTTTATAAATGTTGATTATGCAAGTGGCTGTACAGGAAATGAGCTTCCTCCATTCAATTTGTTAAGTTACCATGGTAACCAGAACCAAATTTCTCTTCTCTTTTTTTTTTATGTCACCTGGCTGAACCAGTTTCATAATGAACGAGGAGACATCACAATAAGCAATTTTATGTTTGTTCAGCTGAATACAGAACCCAATACACAAATAATTGGGCTGGACTTGTATCATCCCTAATGGACTGTATGTCAAAGTAACCTTTCATATATCTTGAAAACTGGTCATTTTTGAGGCTAACTGAAGAAAATCTTTGGAATCATTCAACTGATACACCTACATTTACTCTGACAAATGTTGAGTTTGTAAAGCTCATCCGGAGCTCAGCCGGCCCTGCTTAATAAGGGAATCTGCCCTCCTTCCTGTCAGGTTCTTTGCTATATCCAAGATGGCAGCACAGAATCCCTTTGAATATGAATACCTCCTATTGAGAGACCACAAGTTGGGTGTACCTAGAGATGGTCTATGGGGACAGCTTCAGCTGTACAGTGGTCCACTGTCGTGAGATCACCTGTCTTGAGAGACCACCTGTCTTGAGAGACCACTGCAAAGAGATACCACCTGCCTTGGAAGACCGCCTTTCCAACATACTTTGCTTAGTAGTTTCTTGTTATTTGTACCTCCTATGAGAGACCACCTGTCTTGAGAGACCACAATTTGGTCATCCCTAGAGGTGGTCTTTCAAGACAGGTTTCACTGTAGCAAAATAGGGAGATTATGAAGATCTGGCTACCAAAACCTCAAGTGTTGGAAGAGATGAAACGGGGGAAAAAAGCGAGGAAAGAAAGCTGAAAAAAAGTCTGTTTGTATGCAGACATAATCAAATGAGCAGGGTACCACTGTGCTGTTGATTAGAGGGCAAAAGAATAAAAGTCCTTTCATTCTGCAGCGTGAGACTGAACGATATTATTGTGGAGATGTAACAAGGTACAGATTCCAGGACAGGACACTGGACTCCATGTTAAACTGGATGAGAAAGGGTTAAAACTGGTGCCGAGAAAATTAAGCTATTGATTAATTCTTGCTCTGACCAGGAAAGACTGGAAACTTTTTTCTACAGGAATTTGAAAGCAGTTCCCATGATAATCCCAACTACAGGGGAAAAAATTACCAGCATTGAACAAACTTCAAACTAGACTTGTTGACCCACAGTTCTTCTATTTTTTATTTAAAGCCTGTATTGTGTTGTGTGTTTCAGGAAGTGAGTTTGAGCCAGGCACTGGCATCAGCGGACGAGACAGACAACAATGCAGGGAACCTCAAGATGGAGGGCTACCTCTTTAAGAGGACCAGCAATGCATTCAAGACATGGGTCAGGTAGGTGCTGCCAGCTGGTGGTAGAATGGAGAACCACAATTTTTTAATCTTTCTTTTGAGACATTGATGCTGATTGATAGAAAAGGCTGTCAACGAATTTATTCACATGGATCTTGATATCAACATTTAGAAACGAAAAGTTAGTCTTGATGGGAGGTTCAGTTGTGCAAAACGGACAGATATGTGTAGTTGATGTAACTACATTGATAAATGCATGGCACAGGTATTACGTCACTCTAAAAGAAGCAGTACATTTCTGTTTAGTTAATGTGGACATGCAAGTCCTCAGATGTACAGAGTATCAACATTAATGCAGTGGATAAATATTTTCCTGTATTTTTCACTGGATACTTGGGCTTTTGCATTCTTTCCTCCTTAGCCAGAGTTTCCAAGTCAAGTGCCTGTAATTTCTGTTGAAGGCATAGGGCTTAGTGCATGACCAAGCAGATGAGCTGAGCAGGCAGCCTTGACTTTGCTTAAGGTAACCTTGACTTAGCTTACCTGTACATATGTGTACATGTATGCCAAAGAAAGATCATAGAATAAATAAAATAAAAAAAAGAAAAAGCAAAAAAACCCCAGGCTTTAAAGGTTATCATTTACATTTACACAGGTCAAACATCACAGGTACTTTGAAGTCCAGATTCACAGTTCTATAAAATGGCTCGTGTGTGTATTAACAAATCAATGGAATCATATACCTGTCTCTAGCTTCCCACCCAAACCTTTTCAACATCAGACATTTGATGACATCTGGATCATTGTTTAGTGATTTGGTAAATCAGTTTTACTACATAGACGTAGAATTTTGCCTGAAAATTGTCCGTTAAGAATTCAGGGCGGAGTAGGGTTAAATGAGGGTGATTTTGCCTTTTATGAACCGTTGACACCATGTGCACAGTGAATACCATATTCATCTGAATAAGTGCACACTCCCTAATAAGCGCACCCCCTTTTTCCAACCCCCTTAATATCCCATAGTTTTCAAATAAGTGGTGGAATTTATTATTATACTTATGATCCACATTTTTTTTTATCTTTTGTGGATGAAATTTTTTTATAGCGCACTGTGCACTTATTAAGATGAATACAGTATACACACTTTCAGAGTGTTCTTCATGATCCACCGTGCTTTATGATATGTAGAACAGTTCCTTGAGACATGTAGAACTGCAATGTTACTTCAGAGTCCAACATACTTAATAATCACACAGTCTTTACCACAGCAAGATGTGAGCTCACTCATATTATGACAATGAAAATTTTGGACTGGTGGCATAAGGCCTCTCAAGGTTAACCTACCTTTTCATACTCATCATGTTAAACTGACTTTTGAAAAAAAGCTTTAACTCTTTCAGTGCCATTCACGTCTGAAGTCAAACTAGTATGAATTATCATGAGGATCTCAGATTTGTATTCCTCTTCAAAAGACCTTTCATTCAAGTACCAGCATGCCTATAGTTCCTATCCCAGGTCAACAGCTTTTCTCAGCGTGAATTGGGCACAGTGCACCCAATGTGCTCCTAGAAAAGCTGTTGACTCAGTCCAACATTCGGCACCTAAAGAGTTAAGCTATATATCATTACCAATCAGGGGTAATATTGCCGTGATTTCTTTTTCAATTATTCATGCTGTATACAGACAAGGGGTTACTAGGTTAAGAAAATAGAATGTTAAGTTTTTGTGGCTGATGTATATTATTTAGCCAAACAACTTATGCATGACTATCATGGATCCAGTTTTTATAGACACATTACACTGATTTTAGAGGATATGTGGTGATATGTGAAAACAAATGAAAACAACATCTTTGCCATATTTTAAAGAGGGATAAGTTTAAAAAAAAACGAAAAAAAATCCACCCTCTCCATTGAAATTATTTTGAAACAGTACTCGAGAAACTGAACATTAGCCTTGTAAGGCCATGCAGTGCATATATGGTTCCTGGTCACCTGTGTCTCGTGGAGCTAAGAGATTTTCTTTTTGCATTTTGCACAATTTGTTTCATGACAAATGGTTGTATGGCACCGTAGTTGGAGAAGTGGGAATGACCTGGAGAGGTAAAAATGACAATTTTTTCTCCAAAAAATCTGGCCATCCTTCTGTTTGCTTGTCACATTCTAGGTCTATAGTGTCTATTAACTGTCCTTGCCTTTCTGTCACCTCCTGTATATAATCATTTATTTTCCCAAACAGTTAGCGTCCCCAGCTGGACACCAAAACAGAATTTCCGGGGCTCTGTATTCCTGAATTAAGCCTGAATTGGATTCAGCTGCTTTAAAGAAAAAAAGAAGGTTCCTGAATCAAATATTCCTGAATGCATCTCATCCTTGTGGGGGGGGGGGATTACAGTGAAACCTCGTAAAAATGACACCATCTCTTCCATGGAAAATGTGTCACATATTTGGATTTGTCAAATGGAGGAATTGGATTTTTTTATTTTTTTTGTCCCTCAAAACTCATGTCATTGAGTGAGTATGTTGGATATTTGAGTGTTGTTGTAAAGAGGTTTCACTGTGTTTGTCGTTTGGGAAAATCAATGCTTATACAGTATTTAGTCAACTCTTGATGGTAAAGACATGGGGGAGTATTTGGGACTCTGCACCTTATGCATGGGGGTATGTCACTGCATATGTACTTGTCAGCAATGTTTTGGCAGAGCATTTTGATTGGATTTTATCCTCTTCGGTATCGTCAGTCTGAAGCACCAGTTTTCCGGAGACAAGAATATTGTCAGCAAAATTGACAGGACAATTTCTGAAATGAAGCAGTTACTTCTAAAATTGTTTTTACCTTAAAATGGTATTTCTTTCTGAAAACAGGTAAATATAACAAGAATTCTGAGAGAAAATTATGTTTCACATTTTTTTTTTCATGGTGAATCAAAATTTTAATCCTTTGTTGAGAATACTCTTTTTTTTCTTTTCACAGAAGCCTGTCTTATTTGTTCGGTTAAAAAAATTCTAACAATTTCTCTTAAACGGCTCCAATGGTTGTGTTTAGAAAAACATTTCTTTGCATAATGAACAACATTACATGTAAGAAACTGTCCTGGCTAGGATGCTCAGTTTGTGCTCTGTTAGCTTGTCAGCCAGCAGAGTGTGTGATGGTTCAGTACCTGTCATCCATCCATCTGTCCATTCATCCATCCATCCATCCACATAGACTAACAGAGTATGCTTATCTCCTTCAGCCAAGATGTGAAAAAGCCATGAGGCTGAAGATTTTAGATTTTCTATTATTTTTGTTGTGGCTTGTTACCCTTGGCACATAAAGTGCCGTAGGGTATTGTCGTCCCCTGCATTGTCCATTCGTCCATCTTGTCGACATTACTGCTATATCTCAAAAAACATTCTCCATGGGTATACCAAATTTATTTTTGTCACGGAAGGACCGTATGATGGACCAGGTTACTATGGGAAACTAGCTTCCTCTGCTTATTTTAAAACTTTTTATGAAACTTTATATGTATTAATTTGAAAGCCGTCTGAGTGGTGTCAACCCTGACAACATTAGCGCGATATCTCAAAAAATAGTTACCGCAGCTTTGCCAAATTCATATCAGAGTTTTGTCTTATGATGGACCTGGTTCTTTTGTAAAACCAGCTGCCTTTGATTATTTTCAAACTTTTTATGAAACTTTTAATGTATTTTTCTGAAGGCTGTCTGAGTGGCATCGACCCTGATGACATTACCATGATATCTCAAAAAATATTGACCTCAACTTTGCTAAATTTTTGTCAGAGATGCAGCTTATGATGGACCAGGTTCCTATTTAAACCAGCTTTTTCTTCATACTTATAAACTTTTTATGAAACTTTAAAGTGTTTGTCTTCAATGTACTGAGTGGTGCACAAGGGGACTATGTCTCAAAACAAATTGTGGCGGCCGAAGGTAATCTGTTCTCTGAACGCTATGCTTTGTTTTTGTTTTTGTCTTTTTGTTTTTGTTTTTTTGGGTGGGGGGTCATGTAGTGATTAGTTCTATTATCAGTCACTAGGTGGCATACGATACTGGGTAGCAGTATCTCCTCTATGCACTGGGTTATGAGAAGCCTGTCTTGAGCATGGCTTGGTAGCTATATAGGGAATGTTGTCCTTTAGAAAGGGAAAGGTTTGGTGATTGAGATTCTGATCATTATCAACATTCCAGCTCTGTTATTCTAGCATGTATGCATACACACTGTTAGAAGGGTTGCGAAATTCACCGGCTGCGCTATTAATCATGTGGTTACGGCCTAAATGCTGATAGTATGTACATGCCCTCCATGTGTGTGGGTCATGGGAAGAGTTCCACTCTGGGTTTGCATAATGGGTTACAAGCCAGCATTGCAGGCACCTCAGTCCATCAGGAAGGGAGGGAGAGAGGAAAGAAAGGTCGAAAGAGGGAAAGGGAAGAAAGGATGGAGAAGGGATGGGAAGAAGGAATGAAGGAGGGATGGTTTATTGGCATTTCAGTTCTCTAAAACAAGTACAGTGAAACTTTCTGATAATGAAACCATTTGTTCCATACAAAATGTGTCTGATATCTGAATTTGTCCAATAAATGAGTCATAGATCAAAGGAATTTGGCTTTAGGTGCTGCAAAACGTGTGTCTTTTAGTGGATATGTCAGATATGGAAGTGTTGCAGTGAAGATATCACTGTATGTGTGCACACAGCCTGTTGTAACTTACTGGGGAAATTAAAAAGCCACAGAACAGGTGCTTGTTGGAAACAGTACTGAGATGAAGTGCATGTCATTCCTGTGTGTGAGTGACATGAGTAGGACATGAGTAAGACATGAGTAAGACATGAGTAGCTCCAGGTCTGTAAGGATGTAAACAGATCTTCCAGGAATAATCATTTAGGCCAGATAATTATATTCCATGTACATGTAGCCATACCTTGTATATCTTTATGTAGTGGTCCCTCTTTCACATGGCCATCCCAGATACAGCCTAAAAATGGCCTTATAAGAGGGATGGTCTCTGGAGACGGGACCAAAAGGCAAGTTGACATCTCAGCTGGGCATGCCCAGTGAAGCTTGGCCTCTGTTTGGGTGAGAGGTCATTAGGGACAGGAAGTGACCTTTTCCCACCCAACTGGTTGTTACCCTGGTTACCAGAATCAAACTTCTGTTTTTGTCACCTTTGAGGGCTAATTTTAATTTTAAAAAATTAACAATATTGCTATATTAATAATAACAAACACAAGGAATCCACAAAATAAACCAAGGTTCCGTCCATTGCAGTACTTTCCCTTATTTCAAGTTTGACCTCTGTACATTTCTATGATCAGTGAGACAATTTGGTTATCCCTAATGACACCTGGCCCAGATAGAGGCTGGGCTTCACTGGGCATGCTCAGCTGAGATGTCCACTAGGCTCGTAGGAGTGTCACAGTGTTGTGCATAGGGAAAGTGGTCTTTAAAAAGGGTGTTCTCATCTGAGGGGCCTACCAAGAAGGGGACTACTGTACATATACAAGCAGTTGCCTGTGCTCATAAGTTCCTGGAATGTGATTCGGTCCTGTTGGAGGTGTGACCACTTTAACCATGTTAACACCCCCCCCCCCGAAAAAAAAAGAAGTTAAAAATTGAATGGAGACAGAACTTGGAAATTGCTTGTAATTATGGTCACCTTAAACTTGAGGCCAAGAAAAGAAAGTAAGAATATAAAGTTCACCACCATTGTGTCCAGTATGGACTAAGTTGTCATTGTCTCAATAAGCCATGGCAAGGTTGATACAGTATCTTCACTGATGTAACAAAGCTTGCAAGACTTGGCTCAGCAAAACTTTTACGTTTATTGGCAAGGATGTCGAGCATTGCTTCTGGTTGAGACCAAATGATTCTGGGAAGGAAAACATGAGCCGCGAAGCAGCGAGTGGTTTCCTTGCGCAGAATCGTTGAGTCCCTACCAGAAACATGCTCAAATGGTGGTCTGTATGCATCCCATAATGTTTCTATGGAATATTCAGTTTAACTCATTCCATACTATGGTCACAGGCCTTGGTCAGTGGTTCTGGTACTGCCTGGCAAGTCATGTTGCAGCTGCCCTTACGGCAGCTGCAGCATGACTTGCCAGGCAGTGCCAGAACCACTGACTTAAGACTATAGGCATGTTGGTACTTGAAGGAAAGCTCTTTTCATGAAGAATTCAAATATGCAATTGTCTTCTTAAATCGAGGTACATATATGGAAAAATCAGGGACTGGTATGGAATGAGTTAAGTAGACAACAAACGATAGTTTGTAAGCAAAACAGAGGCCAGAAATTTATCAAAAAGCACCCAACACTGCCATGCGCGGTTGAATCAGTCTTATTTTTCTAGAAATGTAATGCGGTACTATGTGATATGGAAAACAGACCTGATAGCCATAACACATACCTTTATTACCCTCCCAAGGGCCCCATTGTGGGATAAAGTGGAACATCAGATTCACAGTGTACACCAATTTATAACCTGAATGCAAATGCGGAGCTCGGGGGTCTTTTCTGTGACTGTGTTTTCAAGGTGTTTGAACTTTAGGACCTGACATCTTCTCATGTAATGGTTCAGAGGCGGTATACCATCTCTTAGGATCCAGGGGGTTAATTGAAGAACTGTTTTGGGGTATCGAGCTAGAACCTTGAAATTGCACAGGGTTGTGTATAGCTCTCCTGTCTATAGTATCTATGTTGTAGTGGTGGATTCAGAAAAATAATGAATCAAAGGAATGGGGGGGGGGGGCTGAAAGTGTGGACCAGGGGCCAGGCTGAGAGGGCTCTGAATTTTAGCGTTTCTGTAATACCTTTTTGCCCTTTCCCGCCACCAGAAAACCACATTTTCATTTACTACGTTGTTATAAAATTTTATCAACATGTGGCTTATTGAGGAGAAAAAGTAGGCAAACCCTTCTTAGGGTGTGTGGGTGCACCCTCCCACCCCCACCCGACACACCCCATGTCTGCATCAATTGGGTTACCATGTTACAGTTGTACAGGACATAACTCTTTACTGCATTTCATGTAGATGACCAACTTGTTCGTGAGGTCATGGACCAGAATTAGTTGATTTGTTTAGGTTTTTTTTTACATTATAAAAGCACAGTTTGAGTTGGGACTTTTATAAGGTGAAATTTAGTTTTCCTCCATATGGTTATGGTTAAAGGTGACATTTTGGTGACTGTGATCCTGTTACGAGCATCAGAGGTCACAGAAAGTGAAAAAATTAATTAAGCCAGCAAAAAAGTGCTGGCTACTATATGTATGTGTAAACAATACTTTTCAGGTGAAACTAGGAATTGCCCAGAAGCATACAAGACCTCCCATGTGTTGTAAATATATAAAATATACACTTGTAGTCTTGTTGTTTCTTCGTTTGTGTCACTTAAAAAAAAAATAGAATTTGTCATAGTTGTTGTTGGACATATTTAACTTTTTTAGCAACACTCACAAAGATAATTATGCTTTACCTGAATCATTATCACCTTCAAATTGCTTAGTCAGAGGCCTCTCATTGAAGTATTACCAGACCTAGTCTAACGTTGGTCAATTCCATAGAAAAAGAGTGACTGGTCTAGGTCAACAGCTTTCCTTAAAGACATTTGTTGGGCACATTTTGCTTAAAGTACAGCTGAGAAAGCTAAAAACCCAGTCCTGGCACTTTTAGCTATTTCAGTGCCAACTCTGACTAAAGTTGAACTGCTTAGAACAAACTGCTCCGGATTATAATAAGGATGCTAGAGTGTTGTTCCATGTAAAAGACCTTTCACTCAAGTAGCGGCATGCCTGTAGTTACACAGAATATAAAAATCCAGGTCAACAGCTTTCCTCTGCATGCTCATTGCACTCAAAGCATGCTGCGGAAAGCTGTTGACTGAGCCCAAAATTGTGTCACTGAAATAGTTAAAGGCTAATTGTGCTACCAGAGTAGTCATTAAAATATGCCTGATAATATATGCTGATTTTACACCAAATGAGAGAAAATTAATTGTGGAATAGGCTGGAGAATCAGATGTAACTATAGTAACTGACAACTGTGATGTGAACAATCAAATCTTGTAAACACTGCTGGTCCTGAAGACTATAAATGTTCTTGCAGGTAAATAGTGATGCCATGTATTTTGCATCTGCACTTTAGTGGTTTTAGTTTCTGTCTCCATCATGTGTCACTTTAGTGGTTTTAGTTACTGTCATTATTATGTGTCACTTTCGTGGGTTTAGTTACTGTCACTATTATGTGTCACTTTCATGGTTTTTGTCACTGTCTCCATCATGTGTCACTTTGGTGGTTTTTGTGACTGTCCATCATATTACACTTTTGCATTTTAGTTATCGTCATCTTCATGTGTCACTGTAGTGTTTTCAGTTACTGTCTCCCTCATGTGTCACTTTAGTGATTTTAGTTTATGTGATACTCTTGTAGTTTTAGTTACTATCTCCATCATGTGTCACTTGAGTGGCTTTAGTTGTTGGCTCTGTCATGTGTCACTTTAGTAGTTTTAGTTACTGTCTCCGTCATGTGTCTGATTATTGCTTGTGTTTATCTTGTGGTAGCAGACAACTGGTGCCCTTCATTATCTTCAATAATCCATCAGAGTATATCATCTGTGTAGAGATCAGTACTGTGAAGGAGCAAGTAAAAATAAAACTTCAATTGGCTGACTCGATACACATATTTACCTGTAAATTATTGGCTGTCCCGCACCACAGTAAGACATTGATTCACCATTCTGGGGAATTGTCAGGCAATATGTCTGTGAATTAGTCCTAACTTTTTTTTCATCTTTTTTTTTTTTTTTTCTTTTTTTTTTTTTTTTTGTGGGGAGTCAACACCTTTATCAACAATAGTTAATTACCTGGCTCCTTTTGCCAACAAGATGAAGAACAGTTGATGAAGATGAACACCAATGCCCAAGAAATGCTGTCCATTACATGCACACATGATGCTCAGTATCTGGGTCAAAAAGATCAATGATACATACCTGTGTGTAAATTTATTTTAGCTTGTGATCTGACGTTTTGAATTTAATAGTGTAAATAGCTAACCACACATAGTCTTCTGTCTTAGAGACAAATTTATAGACATACTTTCCTGTTTTTCTATCTTAGTCTGGAATTTTCTGTGCAAGAATCTGAAGAAAACTTGTACACATGTACAGTAGTTATTGCATAGCTTGTGCTACTTATATATGATATGAACATAATTACTCACTGCAAATAATGACTAAAATTAGAGAAACAAGCTTGGAAAACATTCACACGAACACAAATCACAAATCACGCCATATACTTGTTATCAGCAACAATTATTGCAACTTCAATTCAATGATCAAGCATCAATAGTTAATTACCTGGCACACGGCAAGCTTAATGCACAGTCGCAGCAAATTTGGTTTGGTCTGGTTCATGGAACTAAACTATCATATTCCAGCTTTTACACATTTACCCTTTCCTCCGCAGTCCTTTCCAGAACCAGCTGTAAATTGTTGGGTTATTTTGCTGATTGTAGAGAGATTGATATACAAGACTGTGACATAGTGCGTATAAGTGGATTATATTTGCAAAGTTTGAAAATACTTGAACTAGATTTGTTCAAATTTTAAGTTTTGACCCTTTAAAGTGTGTGTGTGTTTTTTTTCCTGCATAGTTAACTGTATTTGAAGGGGGGCAGGGGCTAATATATGGAAAAGAAAGCAGAAGAGTGGAAATGAGTGAAATCAGACACTTTTCTAGCATAATCATAGCACTGATCAGGGATGTGACTTTTCCTGCCTTCAGAGGAATTCCTCTTGTTGCCTTAAAAATAATTGCTTCAAAATGTCGCAAATTTTGTCTGAATAGTGCAAATGTATGATGGGTTTTAGTGTTTGTGGGGGAGGGGGAGGGCTGGGGGTTTTTCATCACTTCCTGTTCCCATGTCAGTCACATCTTGGCTAATGTACGAACCTCAATATGTGCCAGCTGTGCTGGTTGTGTCAGGCATTTTAAATTATATATATGTTACACATTTTCAAGGATATATTAACGTCCTGGTTTATGGTAAATACAAGTGTCTGCTGGCTCAGCTCATTCCACAGTACAGTACGTGGTTAATGGCTCTGGCTGTGGTTTCTGCAGTGCCTTGAAAGTCATGCTGCGGCTGCCTTAATTGCAGCATGACTCTCTGGGCTAAGTGGAATTATTACAGGAATTGCATGTTCAAATTCCCAATAAAGTGAGCCTTCACTCAAGGGACAACATGTCTTGTCTTTTGGTAGTGCTTTCTGCAGTGGCTTGAACGTCATGCTTGGCCTGCCTTTCAGCAGCATGACTTTCAAGGCACTGCATGGACCACTGACGAAAGATTGGGCATGTTGGTACTTGAATGAAAGCTCTTTGCATGAAGATTTTGAATGTGCAGTTACTGTGACAATTTAACTTAAAACAGGGGGAAAAAAAAGAAAAAAGAAAAAAAATCCACTTTAATGTGTTTGGAGGAAAAACAGATAGTGTGGAATGAGTGAAGCAAATCAGTTACCACTCACAAAACCACAAGTTAAGTCTTTCAGTGCCAATATTTGACTGACACAACAGCTTTCCTTGGCAGACTTTGGGCACATTGCCTTCGAAGCCTGCTGAGGAAAGCTGTTGACCTGGACCCTTCTTATGGTCTTTGAAACTGCAGACATGTTGGTACGTGAATGAAAGGTCACTTTACAAGGAATATGAATCTAGTATCATTCTGTTAACTCTGAGCAGGTTGAGCGTTGTCAAAAATTAGGAATGAAGGAGATAAACTGGTGTCCTAAATGTGTTGTGTTACGGTTTCTGCAGGCGATGGTTTATGATCAAGGACAACCAGTTGGTGTATCGCAAACGGTCAAAGGACAACCTGACGGTGATGGAGGAGGACCTGAGGCTTTGTACTGTCAAGCCAGCCATTGAAATTGACCGTCGGTTCTGCTTTGAAGTGGTTTCTCCAGCCAGGTACGTTGAACATCAGCAACGGTGTTGACAGTGTCTCCCAAACAGCAAAACTGTAAGTTAAACATAACTGATCATGAAAAGTATGCTGTCTTGGAAAGAGCACATCTGTGAAATGCAACTTCTCTGTCATTTTTAGCAAGAATTGTGGTCCTTTAAAAGATGGACACAAATTGATCTTAAGGAGTGTAGACCAGTATTTAGAAAGTTGTAGTCATGGTTATGTGTAGCAAAAGTTATGAAAAAGCAGAGAATATTGAGGGTTACACACTTTGTTTGGAGTCAGAACCAGCCGGGAAACCTTAACTGACTTTCACTGCTACATTTTGGACTGAGTCAACAGCTTTCCTCAGCACTTTTTGGCTGCAATATGCCCAAAGTGCGTTGAGAAAAGCTGTTGACCTGAACTGTTATATTCTGTGTAACTACAGGCGTGCTGGTACTCAAATGAATGGTCTTTTTACAAGGAACTTTTGTAGCAGTTGGCACTGAGAGGGTTTAATAATCTGTTCCTGGTCAACCTAAGATTGGGTCAGCAGCCTTCTGTGGTGTGTTTTGGGTGCAGTGCCATAGCAAGGAAAGCAGTTGACCTGGGACAAGCTGTAATGGTGGTCTTATTTATACCTCTTGTTCAGTGGGATCAGTTGTGTGTGAATGCCACAACATAATGGCTGACTGCATATAGTCCAGGACAAATTGACTGCATGTGGCGCTGTCTCAGATTGGGGCTTGAAAATGGGCAGCACTAAAGGAATAGGGAATTGATTTTGATGGTAGAGTGGCTGGGTATATGTTGTTCACACGTATATTTGTGCATTTTGCAGAAGTCACATGTTGCAGGCAGATTCAGACAGTGAATGCCAGGCTTGGATAAATGCTATCCAGGCTGGTGTAACCAACGCCTACAGGGAATCTTCACAAGAAACCGAGAAAGAGTCGTGTGAACAGACAATGGCTGCCAGTGCTTCTGCTGATTCCATAAAGTCCCCCGAGAAGGCAGCACTCCCAAAACCACCCAGGTAAGAGTTGGGTGGATTGAGATTGAGATTGAGATTGAGACCCAAAATAAACTTTCTCAAAGGCCAAAAAACAATTTGTTTCCAGAGAATTGTTTTTGTAAGTATCAACATGACAAGCATTTGTGCAAGAAACATGAGACTTGCCATGTGAAGGCAAAACCTTATCTATAGAAGTATAATTGTGCCAAGTTTGGAGTTTCTGTCTAGTTTCCAAGAAAAAAGGCAGACAAATTTGCTGCTAAAGAAAGAAAGAAGAAATAAAGAATTTCTGGGAAAACAGTATGTCTGTATTGGCACACAGGCATAATGAGTAGTGTAGATGAGATCTACAGAGGTCAACATCTTTCCATGGACTGGGTTGGGTGCATTCCATCCAACCCAGGCCATAGAAAACTATTGAATAAGTCTTAGACCGAGCCTTGATTCGATGGGGCAAGGGGTAAACGTCACTTTAAGCATCACAAATGATGGTATTGTACAAACAGTAACCAGAGCGCTAAGTAACATTTTCCAACATTTTAACCCTTTTAGGCCTAAGTTGGAGACTCCATTGACAGCTTCCCTCATTGTACTTAGGGTGCAGTGAGCCCAAAGAGCACAGAGTGGAGTTGTTTACTGTGACCCCTCTCTCCTTTTTTGTGGAAAGATAGGCGTGTTTTACTCAGAGAGAGGTCTTTTTATGAGAAAACTTGCATTGGAAATGGTTACAGTACGTCGTGGAAGCGTGATTTTTGTAGCGATAAGCAGTTCAGGAGTTGACGCAAATGAAACATTTGGAACTTCATGTTTAATGCATGATAGACTTGACAAGTGCCACAATGACAAATGTGCTGGCTAGCAAATTATAGCAAATATTAAAAAGTGCTCAGCAATGCAGGCTATGAATGCAGTGAATACAATCTGACTGGTTCACCCATCACAGGCTGCTCAGAGACTTAGATGTAACTGACACAGCCACCAGTATTAAAACCCTAAGGTCACTTTGGCTACAGTAACCTGCTGTTAAGTTCAGGTGTGACACACCAGTGCTAGTACATAATATTGGCTACCGGTCGTACAGATTTTCAATCTGGCCAGGCAGAACAGTTTGGTTGCTTCAACTTCATAAATTTCATTCGACGTTTCTTTTACAGCCGCACGGAACAGATCCTCAGTATCCCAGGAAATAAGTACTGCTGCGACTGTGGGTCTGAGGAACCGCGATGGGCCAGTATTAACTTTGGCATCACCCTGTGTATAGAGTGCTCAGGAATTCACAGGTTTGTATGAACGGAAGCTTCATCTTGTATCTGCTTCAATCACTGTCTGTCCTTGCGTGCTACATAAAGTTACATTATTAAGAAGTAAGTATATTTTCTTGTAAATCAAGAGCATCATTCATATATTACTGTAGTTCTAGAAATGTTTGCACTCTATTTAGTTTCGTCCTTTTCGCCCTACCACCCAAAGGGCGAAATTAAAATGCGCAAGAATAAGTTGCATTGTATTTCACTACATCATATGGCATTGAATTGTGCGAAATTAAAATGCTCAAAAATTCTGTAATTTAAGAAATAATGCATTTGCCCAAAATTAAACACACGCGAAAATTTCTATAACTACAGAATCTAAAAGAAAGTATGTTGTGTTCTAAAGTAACAAACCAAAGAACACTATCTGCATGTTGTCCAAAAGAAAGTGTATTTTCTTCTAAATTGATATGCCAAAGAACATTATCCATATTTTATCCGGCAAAAAAAAAACCTTTGACATGCCAAAGAACACTTTTTGTACATGATCCAAAAGAAATCATATTTTCTTCAAAATGAACATACAAATTAAAGAACTCTATCCTGATAATAATCATATAAAGGAGAGAGCATTTTCTTTGAAATAACACACCAAGAACAGTATTATAAACTAAAGAAACCCCATAATTTGTGAAAAGAAACTTCAGATGTGTGTGATGCATACTTTGATAATCACAGAGAAAAATGTATATTTTTTAAGACACAAAAAAAAATGAGCAAAGGAGTTTACATGCAAAATTTAAATGACAAAACTATGTACCATCCTTGATAATAATGTTCTAAACAGGTCTTTTGAGTTGTTCTGATTATGTGCATTAAACCTGTACATTTGGTGAATTACTGGCTTTGAATAAAGTGGTCTGTGGTGCAGAAGCTAACAAAATGTTATTTGCAGTTTAACTCCTATATTAAGATTTTATTTATTGAAGTTCTATATGATCACACAGTGTATGAAGTCCCTAAAGTTGCCCGCTTTACTAGATTTTTGTATTTGTATATTCACTTGGATATACTTTGATATGTAACCTGCTAACAGGGGCCATACTCGAAAGAATATTACGGACTTTACAAGTCCTCACGGCATCCTGTCTTGTCATGCATTGTTATATATCTGCCATGTTACAAATTTTCTCCTTTATATCATGTTTTGTACGTTCACTTCATCAGTCAGCTGACTTGCTTTGTGTTGTTCAGGAGCTTTGGAGTGCACATGTCCAAAGTAAGATCAATCACGCTGGACGCCTGGGAGCCGGAGTTACTGAAGGTGATGGGGGAGCTTGGAAACAATGTAGCGAACAGGATATTTGAAGCCAATGTGGATGAGAACATTCAGGCCAGGGCCACACCACAGTGCAACAGGTCTGTGCAGGTGCCCTTGTCTCAATAAAAAGGGACTTTTGCCCACAGTGGAGCCACTCTGCACAGTTGCTTTCTCACCTTCATTCCCCAGAGAGACTCCCTTTGTAGTTTTTTTACCTCAGCTGAGGTTATTGTATAGTCTATTGACTGCCTGCCCATTTGTCCGTCTGTCCACAATTCATATTTTCGACTTCTCCAAAACCGTCAGCCAGATTTACTTGAAACTTGGTGAAGATGTGCCTCATACAGGTGTCTATGAAGTTTGCTCAAATAGTCATTGTACAAAGATTTTTAGATTTATTATGAGTTTTTTGTTCATTTTTGTGGGCAAAATCTTAAAACATCTCCAAAACGGCTCAGTCAATTGCTTGGAAATGGCATATGGACACACACTTCTGGGCACCCCCAGACGTTAATTAGTGCCACATGTGATGCTACAATCTTCTTGCTATTTTTTGTGAACTTTTTCCCAATGTTCAACTTCTTCACCAAAAGTGCCACTCAGATTGTTCTGAATCTTGGTGTAAGTGTAGCATGTGGGAGGGTGAAACAATGTGGTGATACTGTGGATCCCTGATTTTCAGCTCAGCTGAGGTTATGTTGTGGTTAAGCATCCTTGGTTTGTCTATCCCTCATCAGTCTGCCGTGGTTTGTCTATCCCTCATCAGTCTGTCATCCATCGTCTGTCTGTCAGCGTCCACAATTCACATTTTCCACTTCTTCTTGGAAACTGTCAGCCAGATTCACTTCAAACTTGGGGCCAATGTACCTTGTGTGGGTCTCTACCAAGTTTGTTCAAATGGTGACACGCCAGTGATTTTTGGATTTCTTTTTGTTTATTTTTTGGCCACATCTTAAAAATTTTTCTCCAAGACCACTTGGCTAATTACTTGGAAATGGTGTATGGAGACTTTTGGGGACCCTCAGACCTTAATTTTTTCAACTGGTGGTGCTGTGATATTTCAAATACATTTTATGTAAAAGAGTATGTTTTTGCTATTTTCGACTTCTTCTCCAAAATTGTCGCTCAGATTATGTTGAAACTTTGTGGAAATATTCCTTATAGAAAGGCCAGACAAAGCTGTTCATAAGATGGTGTTGATTTGTAATTAATTTTTCAATTTGGGTACTTATCAGTTAATATTGATTACCATACAAGTGAATGGGGATTGCAATGGTACTTCACATTTTCGACTTCTTCTCCAAAACCACTAACCAGATTCACTCTAAACTTGGTAGGGACGTACCTTGGGTGGATCTCTACCAAGTTAGTTCAAATGGTCATGCTCCAGTAATTTCAGGATTTTTTATGATTTTTTTGTTTAGTTTTTGGCCAAATCATAAGAAATCTTCTTCTCCGAGACCACTTGGCCAATTGATTCAAAACTGCTTTCGTAGACTTCTGGGGACCTTGAGACCTTAATTTGTGCAACAGGTAGCACTGCGATGTTTCAAATATGCAATATTCTTATGCAAAAAAAGTGTGTTTCCACTATTTTTGACTTCTTATCCAAAACGGACACTCAGATTATGCTGAAACTTTGTGGAAATGTTCCTTGTAAAACGGCCCACCAAATTGTGCACAAGATGGTACCACTGTGAATCTCTGGTTTTTGATGATTTTTTCAATTTGGGTACTTACCAGTTAATACATACAGTCCTATTAAGCACTATGCAAGTGAATGGGGATTGGTAATTCACAATTTTGACTTCTTCTCCAAAACCACTATGCAGATTCACTTCAAACTTGGTGGGGATGTACCCCGGGTACATTTCTAATAAATTTGTCCAAATGGCCATGCTCCAGTGATTTTTGGATTTTTTAAGATTTTTTTGCCAAATCTTTAAAAATCTTCTCTAAAACTGCTTGACCAATTATTCAAAATTGCATAGGAACACTTGAGGGCATGACATCGGGAGTTACATAGTACATGGGTGACCTTGACCTCATTCTCAAGGTGACAGGATCACTTACATGTATTGAACTCTGTAGATGATAACTTCAGGACTATTTCAGTCCAGACTTTGTGATGTTTTACATGGTTATGATTCTCTTGGAGGGTGACACTCAGACAATATATGAGTGACCTTGACTTCATTCCCAAAGTCACAGGACAACTGGCATGAAATTTACTGTTCACTTGATAACTTTAGACCTATTTTGAGTTAGGACGTTGATGTTGCCCATATTAATGTTTCTCTATGAAACTTGCTCAGTCTAACACTAAATTTTTATTGTCTGAACTTTTTTCCCGATGTTATGTACCGCTCAATTAACATGTAAACGGCTAGTTTGAAGAAACTGCATAGTTTAACCACTTTAGGAAATGTTCCTATAAATTTACACAAGCCCTATTCAGGGCTATTGGAACATCTATCCTGTTGTTGTAATTCTAATAACCCAGCGATAAGCACCAGTTGACCTGTAGAATCGCCAGCCTGTAAGAGTTTCCTTATAAGGAAAACTGCTTTTTTCAAAGAAAACCCCTTTGAAACAAATGTCATATCAAGCAGGATTATGTATGTCCAACCAGCATTGAAACGTAAACAATAGCAAGTGTTTTATGTACCAACATGGTGATCCCAACGTAAATAACAGGTAAACGCAGTTTGTTTCTAACAGTTGGGTTTCGTAACTGATGAGGAGAAAATATATCCAAAACTAGTTTCATGTCAACAACCAGAAGCCTCTTCCATCTACGGCTTTAGTCCCGTCAGATTTGCTTTCTCTATGAAGGTCACGCTAAGATTGTACATGGGTGACCTTGACCTCATTTCTGAGGTCACATTGCAACATATATGAATTTTACTGTTCAGTGCTATAACTTGAGAACTACTTGAACTGGGACCTTGACGTTGCACATGTTAGTGTTCTTCTATAAAGGTCAGACATACTCAGTACATGGGCAACCTTGAACCAATCCCAAATTCACAGAGTCAGAAGTATGATGAACCTGTAGGTCAGCTGAGCATGGACTGTTCACATAGCCCTCTTGTTTATTTTATTTTTTGTTCAGAATAACATTGCATCAGTTAACAGCTTTCCTTGGTGTGCACATGATGCCCAGAGTGTGCCGAGGAAAGCTGTTGACTCAGTTTCCAGAGGTTAAAACTGTTACTGCATTTGGGCAAATATTAATACCATATTCGTCCTTATAAGCACCCAGGGCACTCAGGAAATTGCAATTAATTTTATGTTTTTATGATTTTTTGGGGGCCATTTTTCAGAACTATGCGGGAAGCATGGATACGTGCCAAATATATTCAGAAGGCTTTCATCAAAAAACTTCCTGATTCTGAGGAACCCAAAGCAGAAGAGAGTGTAGAGCCGTCACTACGTAAGTGGACTGTCTCCAGACGAAAACGGAGGTCACCAGCAAAAAGCATACTTCCAAAGAAGGGTGAAGTCTTTGACGAGGACGGAAAAGATTCCCCTGGTGCTGAAGGCGGGAGTTCTCTCATGGTCCAGGGTAAGTGGCATTATCTGGTGGAAAAGATGGGAACTACACAGTCTTGTGGCAAAAAGTATAAGGGGAAAAAAAATCTTTTCTCGTCCTAGATGTCTCTGTTTTTCCTATAAGAATATGATAATACTGGAAAAATTTTTTAATAGCTTGAATCAGGTGACAGCTGGATATTTGAATCTGTTTGAACAGGATGAGAGACGGCCTCTGTCTTTTATTAGATGGCTTTGCAGCTTGAACTCTTTCAGAGTCAAGTTTTGGACTGAGTCAACAGCTTTCCTTGGCAGGCTTGGGGCGCTGTGTGCCCAATGCATGCCAAGGAAAGCTGCCTGCCAGGACTATTACACTATATATGTAACTATAAGCGTGCTGGTACTCGAATGAAAGGTCTTTTCACGAGGAACATGAATCTAGCATCCTTATCATAAATGAGAGCAGATCATGTCAAGCAGTCTCACTTTAGTCGTGGTTGGCATTGAAAGGGGCTAATGAGAAGGTTGTAGGTGTAAAGAGAAATTTCGTAGTTTTTAGGTAAAAACAAAAATTCTCACCTAAAATGACCAGAAGCTGTGGAGAGGGACAGACTGATAGGACTTGAATCTGTGAGCACCAAACACCCAGCACTGAAAGAAAGCTAAATGTACAGCAAAATCAGTGTAAGTCACTGTGTAAAAACACGTATATGTCTGTAATGGGACTGGACACTTCCATTTTGCACATTTGGTCATTTAACATTGTTTTCTATTGCTTTATTTGGCAAATCTGCCATCACAAAAAAATTGTGAGTGTTTAATGGTGTTCACTTTCACATTCATTTTCAAATACTCACAAAATTCATTGAATCATGTACCCTAGGAAATGAAATTTTAATGGGGGACAAGGGGGAACCCGTGATGTCTCTGTGTTGTCCATGGGTGGTTCCAACCATCCACTTGCAAACACAATATCTCAAGACTGACCGGCCAGCTGAAACTCAAATTTACCTTATTTGTACTTTGACATCATTTCTTGGCTTGCTTTCATTTTGGTGACCTTGACCTCATTTTCAAGGTCACAGGAGCTGCGTATGTGCAAAGCCTAGACCCACCAGTCAATGCTACATGTTGAAGTGCCTCTTGTATACGTGTTTGTTGTTAATACGGTGATACTTTTTGTGCCTTTCAGGAGCGAGTCAAGACAGTGGTCTAGGGAGTAGTACGCCTGACGTCATAGTGTTTGGTGCTGGTATCAACGACGAGGAGGAGGCTACGTTACGAAGTCAGTGCTATTTAAGTTGTCCTTGACAGCATCAATTATAGCCGTTTTGCAGTTGAATGGCTTTTTGGAAGCTAGGCAAATTAGCATTACCACCGGCATTGAAATACATTTTGGTGTGTTGAATCCCCAGTGAAGGAACTATAAAAAAGTAAACTTCATGTATCCTCCAAATAAAATAAAGACAAAGGCTTAGCTGTAAGAAGTTTGAGAAAAATTTCATGTCTGTATTTTTATATGGCATATGATGTTTGTAATAGGACATGGGAAAATATCATTAAATGGCTTTACAAGATAAGAATATGCTGCAGTGAAAATACATTGACTGTCAGAGACACATTTGTGTACACAAATTAAACAGGTTTATCTCCCTTACATACCTGATGGAGGACTTACATATGATTTGAATAAAGAAAAAAACTCTGTAGAAGAGCCTATGCCCATTTTGACATTGTGAGGTTCAACTGCAGCCAGTGGTGCCTCAAGCAGGTCAAGGTAGACATTTGAACCAGCCATTTTGATTGGCTGGTCAATGGCACTGATACAACAAATTTGATTGGTTGCTTGATGATGCTGTTACAACAATGGCAAGATAGACATTTGAACCAGCCATTTTGATTAGCTGGTCAGTGGCACTGTTACAACAAATTTGATTGGTTGCTCAGTGATGCTGTTGCAACAGACAAGCCATTGCATGAATTACCCATTTTAACATTGATTGCATGCAGTTTCCACTCTGTATTTCTTTCAGCAGTTCACCAGGGTCGTTCTGAATGTTTTCAAAATATCTACGGTCGATATGTCCCTTAATTTTGGTACTTATGTGAATTTGAAAATGTAAAAGTACCGTTGGCTTGAATGATTGATTCCACCATGCTTGTTTGTTGAAAGTGCGCACTGCGCATGCTGGACCATGTGCAAACTTACATGTATTTGCACATGGTCAAGCATATAAGCCATGATCTGCTCGCCAATTAGTGCACGAGCAGGACAAGAATCTTGCTGAAGCAGGATGAGATGTCGCTGTCTTCTGTTCTTAGATTTTTACCTCCAAAATAGTAAATTTATACATGATAACAGCATTTGGTAGGTGCGATGAAAATATAAGTGAATAGCAGCATGATGATATTGACGAGCTTCTGACGTTTCCATTAATACCAAACATGTCTGGAACAGGCAAGAGAATTGTACAAAGTTTGAGGCCACAAAATATGTAAATTTTGCCCCTGTTTTGCAGATATTTATTGGCAAATGTACCTAAAACAATTGATCTGGTGTTTATTTAGAAGTCTGTATGAATAAAATCATCACATTTATGCAACAAAATTTTTTTTTGCAGCAAACAGTATGCAGTTTGATTGACTGGAAATGATCATACAATGTCTTTGTTTATCTAAATAAACGTCAATGTGGGTGCCCTGAAGATCATGTTTGTGGGGCGATCCCATGAATAAATTCAGCATGATAGACAATTAAACCCAAAAAATAAATACCAGAGGAAGGGTTAGACCAGGGAGGTGTATGAGAGGGAGAGGGCACTTGCCAACTTCAAAGGTTCCAGGCGAGTAGACATGAAAGAGTTAATCTGCTCACCCAAAGTCTCGCGGTCGCGGCAGCTTGCCCAGCTGGAAGGACAGTATCTGACGAGAAGACGTGTGAACAGCGCCATTTTGGTTCAAGTTCAAATTGTGCAGCACGTTGTTAACAAATTTTATACACGGATTTCACCTTTATTGAACATAACTTATCAGTATTCTTGATCTGTGTCATGCACAAGTATATATTAACTTTCTTTTGTGTAATTTTGCGGTGGTACGATGTACGCTGTTGTGTAGAAAATGACGATTCAGTTTGGGCGCTACGATTTGTTTGTGTTTGCTTGTCGCGGGTAAACAAAATCCACAAAATGCGACAAAACTGTTGAAAGTAGCCGACTTTTCATTCTAAAAACTAGCTGAGGGCGATTTAGGCATGGAAACAAGTTGTACAGTTGCAAAGTACGAAGTTTGGTCATTGGAATGGCACTTTTGGTTTGTCTTGATGAAGTACGCGAAATTGTCTATTTAACGTGCAAACTCCACCAATTTTAGGATTTGCTAGGTATGAATGAAATAAACATGCAAACATCACTGTAAATAATCAGCAAAGGCTCCTTATTGAGCCAGTGCACATGTATCTGGTAATGATGGTCGGGTACAGTAGTAGTTAATGTGTGGCACTGGCCGAAGAAAAAGTAACCAGAGTGTTAGATTTTTCCGATTCTGGCCGCTAAATTTGTTTATTTGTCAAGCACTTTTGTTTATTTCGTAAAGAGAAAATGTTTTTTCAAGTGATACGCTGTTTCCGGGAGAATGAGCATGCGCAGTGTGGCCCTTTTCGCCCTCGACGGCAAAATAAACACAGGGTGCTCAGAAAGTGCAGTAACAACACCGAGACACACATAGCTTGAAAGGACGGCCGCAAGTGCCCTCTCCCTCTCATACACCTCCCTGGTTAGACTCAGACTTTGACATCCAGAAATAATTGAGCTAGGCTTGCCAAATTTATAGGTAGTAAATACCATGCCTAGGATTGAAATCTTGTGCAAGGTGGATGATCTTGTCCTACTTTTCCAAGGTCACTATAGAGGTTTAACTAATTTCACTCACTGCTTTCTTATTGATTGGATTTAAAAGTTCTTTGGCGTGGGTGGGGAGAAAGAGCATGAGTTATGGTAGTCTGAGTTCATGTGAAGTTGGTCCCCATGTCTAGTGTCACAAAGAGGCACTATAGGCCCATGGGCCTCTTGAAAGCAGAATTCTCTTGCCTTCTTTTCACACTTCACGTAACCTTGCATGAAATACTTTTTTGATAATTCAGGCATGGATCTGGATGACTCGGAGGAATCCACGAGTGAACCCGAGGCCGACCAGGACACTCGATCTACCACGTCTTTTGAGGAGTTCACCAAACTGCATCCAAACATGTTATTGTACAAAGCGGCCCAAGCCCGAAATTTGCCAGTCATGTTAGAGGCACTAGCCCAGGGCGCAGACCCCAACTGGCATAATGATGATGAACTGGGAACTACAGCACTTATAAAGGCGGTAGAAAGTGTGAGTGATACTGGGAACATATTTATTTTCAATTGTTTTAATTGTCACAGTTTTTCTGCATTTTGAAGTCTTCACTGAGCCTTTAAATTCACTAGTTAGACCTGTTTTATTCAGATTTCCTGTTAAGGACGGGTAAGACACCAAAAACCTTTGAATGGCCGATTTTGAGATTTTAATGGTTTTTACAAGATGAATGTCCTTTCTATTAGTTGTCAAAATTTCAAGCTTTTAACTGCAGTAGAAATATGAGAAAAACGCCAAAAACCACACAAGCATGTGGACATCTGAAAGTCCATGTGTCATTATTTTGGTTTTCAGCCGCCAAACGGAACAATGCCACCCGTCAATCATACTTAACAGCCTGTCACGTGGCTGCAGGTAGCAACAGCCCATGGCAAAAGTAGAGTGGTATCAGGGCGGCAATGCGAAAAAAGGCCGAAAGTATATTTGTGGGCAGGGAAAAGATGCAAACATGCTAACATATCATAGCCTTTAAGTTAGTGGTTTACTTTATAGTTATCTTGATTGTTTTGTGTTCTAACGAAGGGAGACGTAAGTTTAAATGAAACGTCAGATGGCAATCGTCTGACGATGTCCCTTCAAAGGCCGTGCCGCGATGGATTACCCCAGTGGTTCTGCACACCAAAGAGAGGCGGGGAAAAAACCTGACACTTTAATCAACAATACCCACGTACATGATAATATTTTATCGAAACCCAGGGATGAGGAAATAAAAGTAAAAATAAACACATCGAAATAAGCATAAACGTGAACAGCAGAGAAAACACACAAAATAATGTTACAAAATTCAGGTTGGAAAGAGAAATGAAACTCATTGACAAAATAACGACAAGCTAACTAAGTAAAGTGTACAGACAAGTCTAACAAGCTAACTACATAAAGTATACAGATAGGAGTAAATACAATAAAATACTGTCCCTAAAAACGGGATGAAGACGTAGGGGGCGGAAGACCAAACCCGCCATCTGTGCACAGACCCCGAGCAGCCGTAGGCCGCCCACCAAAGCAAGGCAACACAACTTTCGTTGCCAGGCTTGAGGTCACGGGGCCCGCAGGGCCGCCTCCATGACGTCACCCTTTGAAGCCAGACTGTTGCTGTCGCCGTTTGACAGATCGCTGAATAAAGCTTTCTGAACTTCAAAGGCTCTTTTATTCATGTGATTGGCCAAAAATTGATTGACAACCTCACCAAATGTAAAGGGACGATGTTTTCTACGATTTGTACAAATATCAGCTCAACTTGAGCAAATGGTATTGTTTTAGAGGCAAATAATCAACATCAAAGGCCTTTGAAGCTTGTTTTCTCAGAAAGGATAATAGGACGAGAACCCCACCTAAGAATGGTTATTCCAAGAAAACGGCTGGGCGAAATTTAATCCGGTTAACGGCTTTTGATTCTGTAATGTCTGATTTGCAAAAACGATTCAGTGATTTTCATAATTTTGCTTCGTTCCTTTTCTATGGAATGAAGAAAATAAACATCCTGAAAATCAAAGGGAAAATTGAAACGTCAAACTTTGAGGATGGATAACAGAAAAACGAAACCAAACATAAAAAATCGTAGGATCGTTTTTTGTTGCCAATATGTCAGGATTAAGATGCAAGTGTAATTATAATTTTATCACAAATAATTAGTGACTTATTTCGACATTTATGGAGTGGATGCTTTGCGGTCAACTTTCAATTGTTTATTCAACAATTAACATCACAGACACCCAAATACGGGCCATATAAATTCTTTGGAGTATGACAATTACGCACATATATGATCTGTTATCCTAAAGGAAATACAATTTGAGCTAGGATTGACTAAAGTGGGATTTATTTTTGGTGTCTTACCTGTCCTTAACGCCACGTGAAAACTTTTTTCAGTGTATTCTCAATCTCATAGTTTTGAAAGCAAAATAAAGCAAAATATGAACGTACCAAATTAAAGTGTTTTTTAATTATAAAAACAAGCAAAATATGAACGTAGCAAAATTAAAGTGTTTTTAAATTATAAAAACAAAGATGCCAAGAGAACAGGTTTAACTCTTTCCTTAGTAAGACTGAGTCAACAGCTGTCCCTGAGGCATAAGACTGAACCAACAGCCTCTCAATGGCTGTCCTTGAGGCATACGACTCGGGCAATAGTGACAGCTGTTCTTGAGGCATACGACTGAGTCAACAGGTGTCCTTGAGGCATAAGAGTCAACAGCTGTCCTTGAGGCAGGTTGGGCACCATGCACCCAGCTTGTGTCAAGGAAAAATGTTGACCTTGGACATGACATCATGCTGTTTACAATCCATACACTCCCCCTCCAATAAAAATCTGTTTACTAGAAATTTAATCCTTTCCTGCTCAAATTGCCCAAAAGCACCCAGATGTATTTGTCATGTGCCTTAATGTGTTTACTGAAATTTGACATTACTAGAAAACATTTTTCGCAGAGATTTATAAGTAAGACGATTCATGGTGGCATTCCGTAGGTCAGTAGCTTTCCTAGGTGAGTGTTACGTGTTACGTTTCAAAATGTCAGGACCCAAATGCTGGAGTACAGAACAGGAAGCGATATTGTGCAGCAGTTTGCAGTATTTGCTGACTGAACGTTATGTCCATGATGTCTACGAAATGTAAAATTTGTGTTATGCCTCAAACAGGGTTCTATGGCAGCTTGTGAGTTCCTCCTTCTCAATGGTGCTAAAGTTGACCGGAAGGACAACCGAGGTCGGACAGCTCTCCATCACTCGACCATCATGGGCCATACTGGGTAAGAGACTTTTTGATTTCTCTGGCGAAACCATGTTAGCCCACTTCTTCATTGAATTAAGACTGATTTCAAACTGATTCAGCAGCTTTCTTTGGCATTGGTTGTAACTGGATGCTAATGCTGTTGGTCTGGGTAATTTTACCTTCATGGGTCTGCTTTGCAGGCAATCTCATCCACATATCTCATTCAAGGTATTTTTCATGGCTGTTGCAATGAATAAATTTAACTGAAGTGGATGCCATTTGATCACCTGACAATTCAGTGCCAATGTCAGGGAGAAAGGGTTAAAGTTCCTGAGAAAGTGCCACAAAGCCACCAGATTTTAGTTAACTCTTTCAGTGCCAATCACATCTAAAGTCGATGTACTTAAGTCAGACAAGTCTGAATTATCATTGAGATCCCAGAGTAGTATTCCTCATAAAAAGACCTTTCATTCAAGTACCAGTATGCCTCTAGTTCCAGAAAGAATACCCAGGTCAACAGCTTTTCTAGGTGCACATTGGGCACAATGTGCACCGATGTGCACCGATGTGCACCGAGAAAAGCTGTTTACTCAGTCCAAAATTTGGCACTGAAAGGGCTAAATGTCAGGCAGGTGAGAAATTTCATCTGGTATCTGAAACCCAGTATTTTTTAACTATCTCATAACAAAAGGAGGATAACATTTATACACACGAAATCTTGATTTAAAGCACACAAAAATATACACAAGGCCATAAATATATGTAAAGTTACATCAATTTTTATCCACTCCCAACAAGTATCAATGCATGGATCATTATAAAGACAAGGCTCAATAATATGTTTTTCATAGCGCCCCCCCCCCCCCCCCACACTCATCAAGATTGGGGGAATATACTCTTTTTGGCTTGTACAACTGCAGTGTCCACCTGACTCTGTGTGAAGCTTCTTGTAAGCGAAATATCTTAAATGTATGTCAGTGGTACCATGACACTATTTCTTGACCTGATTACATTTTGGTGACCTTGACCTCATTTTCAAGGTCACAGGACCCATGTGTGTGCAAAGTGAGGGTGTCTAGTGTTCCAACACTGACTTTTTTAGTTTAACTAAAGAGGCTTATTGAATTTAAAGGAGTAGATCGGTAACATAGTCACACATTACATAGAAGTTGTACCATGTAGGTCTGCAACAAATACATGTTGGATCTCGGATGACTTTTTTTTTCATTGTGTATCTGATATACAGTGGTCTCTGTCTTGAACGACCCTCTCATTAGGATACTTTGCTCAGTACCTTTCATTTTAATCAACCTCCTATAGAGGACCACATGTCTTGAGAAACCACAATCTGGTCATCCTTAGAGGGTGGTCTTTTAGGACAGGTTTCACTTTAGCAGAAGAAGACTCGATGTGTGTGGTAGGCCATGGTCGGTATGCCCCCCATGCAATCCCTAGCTTTTGCTCGATACTTTGCTATTTAGTAGAAAATACAATCGTGAAACTTGTATCTGATGTAAGGTGTTGTGGTGTGGAATCAGTACCATGTATAACAAATCTTTATTTCTCTGGCCAAACTGGTCACTTTGCCCGCAAGGCTGCAGAGTACAGTCTTAGTGATCCTTAATCTTTTGTTTTTCAGGCAAGTGTGTCTCTTCCTAAAGAGGCGAGCCAATCAGCACGCAGTGGACGTGGATGGACTGGTGAGGGCCTTTACTTGCAAACACTCTTAACCCTTTGATGTGTACTCGTGTCAGGGGTCACTCTTACTGACATTATCAGGAAGAGCCCACCTTCATATTCCTCATGCAAAGGTCTCTCGTCCAAGTACCAAGGCGCATACATGTTGTCTGAACTCTCGAGATTCCAGTGAAAGTAAATGGTCTTGGTCAACAGCTTTCCCCATATCACTCTGGGCATGGGGAGGAAGGTTGTTGACTCAGCCAAGCAATTAATGCTTTAAGGGGTAATTTGGCCTATTCCTGGTCGGAGTATGACCGAGTCAACAGCTTTCCTTGGCACAGGTTAGCACATTGCAGCCATCTGCACCTAGGAAAGCTATTGACCTATGACATGCCATCATGAACGGTCTCATACAAATCTCAGCGAAAATGTTCTCTGGTCATGAGAAATTTAAGTAAAAAACATTATGGCAGACCACAATTTACTTTCAGATGCTTTTGGGTAGTTTAAGTGGGAAAGGGTTAACGTAAAATGAAGAGAGTTCATTTTAAAATCGGGGAAACAAGCAGTCAGTGGGGCTTGATATCGAGAGTTTTCACTGCTTCTCAACAACTTTTGTTTCCAGTTGGGAAAAATAGAGGGCTACATTTTTAGAGTTTCAGAAAATTAACTTGCCCTGACTTAAGGGTGTGATAGACTTTTATGGTACTTTACCAAAAAAAAAAAAAAAATGACTTTACTCCAAAAATGTCCTTTTATATACACTAGACTTTGCGGTTGAGATCATATAAACTACATATTTTCTAAAAGTATACTTCTGGATTAAACTATTAGAAATAATGAAATCTCTGTAAGTGTCAAGAAATTGAATTGTAATTGCTTAATTTAAAACTTTAATTTTACCTGTTTTTGTTGAAAAACTAAAAAAATACCACAAACACCAAAAAACGGGAAACAGTATTTTCTTACGGGAAATGAAACAGTGCACTTGTAGCAACAAAAGTGTATTTCAAATTTGGATAAGATTTTTAGTTCCAAATTTACAGAATGTTTGA
The DNA here is from genome assembly GCA_964020975.1 of Hermodice carunculata. Classification (NCBI taxonomy): domain Eukaryota; kingdom Metazoa; phylum Annelida; class Polychaeta; order Eunicida; family Amphinomidae; genus Hermodice; species Hermodice carunculata. Next base: position 69,964,910 of record OZ026626.1, on the reverse strand, counting down.
ATTAAAATTAAAATTTTAAAATTGTGAGAAAAATTAAGTAGCCATAAACTTAGAACTAAGCCCTTTTTCAAAATATTAATATACAGTTTTGGAGAGCATTATGTGTTCTTCCATATGACAATATGAACTAAATCTGATTTTTGTTTTTTGAAAGTGCTTTTTGAATTTTTAAGCAAAATTGAAGACTTTAAATTGAAATTAAATCAATTTAATGGCAACATTAAACTTTTATATTCAGTGCCAGAATCAAACTTGATGTTATGTTTTATTTTCAGAAAAAAAAAAATGCTATGTAGGATATTAGATGGTAACCATAGACGGAAATTAAATATTAATACAAGAGAGTCATAAAGTGTACCATTCCCTTAAAATTCAGTGGTCCTTGACCTGGAACTTGCCTCAATATTAACGTGGATTGTCATGGTGGAGTGAAGGAATTGGGTTGGATTGCAAACAACAGAAGTTGATTTGGCCTTTTAACTGAAGGCATTTTGATCGCAAGGATACACAACATATACAAGGTATTGGCCCAGTCAAGGTACATATCCTTCAATTCAGAATTGCACAAAAACTTAAACTTCAACTTGAGGTTGAAAATGATGAAATGCAACAGATGTTGGAAATCTTATAGTGTGCTGCTGACTATTTTGTAGGATGCCCTGTCTATTGCCATCAACAATGCAAATGCAGATATTGTCACATTGTGAGTATGCTATTATATTTTTCTTACCCTTTGCCATTTCGTGACACCAGTTTTATTCCTGTAAATTTTATTGATTCCAGGTTAAAATTCCTCGTAAAAACACCTGTCTTTCAAGTGCCCATTTGCCTGGACTGAAAAATCAATGCATGAGCAAATGAGACGGGGCAAGGGCCTTGGTGACTCGAGGCACACAGAGCTATAACCTCCCCCCCCCCCCCCCCGAAAAATCAATGCATGTTGTAGTTCTGGAAGAAACTGATAGTTCCAGGTCAATAAGTTTCGTTGGTGCATCGAGGAAATTTTTGAGTGAGTCTGAAACTGAGGGCTAAAAATCTGTTTTGGTTTTGAGTTTAACTCTTTGATTCAAAGGGGTTAAAGTTTCCATCACGTCTTTTGACACCTGTAACATAGGACTGTTGTGGGCTTCATCATGCAGTGTGGGAATACAAGAAATTCCTTGTCTAGCTGTGCTGTGATTTTTATTTTAGACCACAGGAAAAAAATAGATGAATAATTCAATCAAGATAATCAAACAGGGTTCATGCACAGCTTGAAAAGATTATTGTTATAATACCTCATACAACCAAGAAAACGTCAGAGCAAATTGTGATGCTTACCATATACATTTATTTTGAGCCGAGCTTTGTGGCTCGACAATGGCAGACTGTAATCGTAATCCTAGCGAAACACCAGTATGCATATGGCGGACTTTCAATGTGGCCCTACCTCACAGTATAGAAAATATTTTTCTTCTGTAAATTGATAAGTTATATTTATCTGTATATCCATCGAAATTAAATTATGATAAAAAAGTCAAATAGTTTTATTTTTCCATTAGAAAACAAGGAAAGGGAAATTGTTCTAAGATGTAGGGAGAGTTGAACACAAGTTTCTGCATGATGAGATCGGACAACATTAAAAATCTGCCACATTGGTTTTTTTATGCCGTAATTCTGCTGGAATGGTGATGTTCACTGTGTTTCGAATCTTACTGCTGCAGATTACGACTTGCCAAGCTAAATGAGGAGATGCGCGAGACAGAAGGTCTGCATGGCACAGGTAACCTAGCTTGTTACAACTGTCTGGGGGGGGGGGGTTCTGGGTAGCATATACACACGTAGTAATAAGAGGAAACACCAAGTTTGGGAGCCAGCTCAAAAAGCATATGACTTACTGAGCTTGCTACCTACATTATACCTATATTGTATTTGTGTTCTTTTGTCCAGAACCACTTCCTAGTAGTCATTATCCTATTCCGCAGTCCAAACTCTTTACTCTCCATAAGCTAACTTGTCACTGTCAATCTGTAGGTACTGTAGAAAAAATACGTATGTGCATGTACCAAAGGACCTTTATGTGGGCGGTACTGTTGAACCTACAAGGAGGTACTGTAGAACCTACAAGGAGGTACTGTAGAACCTTTATGTGGGTAGTACTGTAGAACCTACAAGGAGGTACCATAGAACCTTTATGTTGGTACATGTATGTAGAACCTATATGTAGGTACGTTAGAACCTTAATGTAGGTACAGTACACCCTATTTCTAGGTGGTACTGTAGAACCTATACAAGGGTACTGTACAACCTTTATGCAGGTACATGTACTTTAGGACCTATATGTGTGTACTGTGGACCCTATGCATGGGTACTATAGAATCAAAAGAATTGCTATGCATTTAGCAGAGCTTCATTTCATTTTGAAAATTTTTCTTTTATCTGATTGGCCAGTTTGGCAAATTGCACTGCCAAACATGGTCGCATGACCGCCACTCAACATTAGCTGATAATAGGTATCTATTCTGTGTTTCCGTTGATTTAAAAAAGTTCATAAAATTTCCAAAGCTCAGCCATTAAAGAGAAACATGTTTTATGAGGTAACATCTAGTTTTAGGTATCGTCAGTTTTTCTTCGCTAGTTAATGCATTTTAAGCTGATGAGTTTTATCATGCTTGCAGAGTATACTGATAAATAAAAATGCAGTTTTTTCGTTCCGTGCCAATTGGCCTTGGGATGGAGTTTATTTGCATATATAGAGCTTTTTAGCACGTACTCTATGGCTGACAAATACAATGAAAGCCCTATTATAGCTTGCAAGAAATTCCAAGTGGCTCGAGACAGTGGTTCAATGAAACCTGTCTTGAAGGACCACCTAAAGGGATGTCCTAATTGTGGCCTCTTAATATAGGTGGTTGTTTGTAGGAGGATATAAATGAAGTGATGAATTGAAAAAAATCCTGGTCGAGTGTGAGTCCACTTAGATCTGGGCAGGCACCCTGATCAATGTGCACTGCAACTTGCTCCATTGTCTTGAAAAAAAACTTTCATTTTTTTTTTTAAATTTTTTTTTATTTTTGTCTTTTCTTGCAGGAGATGAAACGTTTGCAGAAGTATTTAGAGACTTTACCCAAATGGCAAATAACAATCCAGAAAAGCTGAACAGAAATAAATAGTAAACCAGGCATAGCTTCCAGGGACCACCAGAAAGAGGACTGGAGACTGCATTCCAAATGTGGAGCTGGCAAACCACCAACTGGATCAGCCAATGAGGGATCAGTTAGGAGTATCACCTGATACAAACTGGCCAATTAGAAGCAAAACTGCCAGGATTAAGCCAATCAGAGGAGTCTGGGTTCCATGCTTGGCTAACTACATATTAAATACATCTTCCATTGATGGATGGTCCTTTGAGGAGGGTAGTTTGCAACAAATACTCAAAAGAATTTGGGGGGTAAATACTTAGGTATAGTTATTTATGTGGAGAATGGGGGGCCAGGCTTCTCATTATTTGAACTTCCAGAAGGTATTTAAGTTTTTAAGATTGGCGGTAAGCTGTTACATATATATTTTTTAAAAATTGTCTTATTTAAATCATTGTCCTTACAATGAACTGATTTAAGTCTTAAGTGTTCTTAAAACCAAGTTGTTTTGAATCCCAAAGGCAAACCTTGTGCATAGATTTTACGTGTATTTGTTGCCTAAGGGGCAACATGCTCCAGGCAGCCTTTGCTATTTTTATGAACTGTAAACTTTAAAAGTATCAGAAAGGTTTAATTTTAATGCAGGGTGTGGCGTTTTATTGTGTAAAATGTAAAAATGGCTGTTGGCATGAGATTGGTGTCCATTTTTAAAAAAGGGCACTTTAAGTTATAAAGAATTTCGTCCTTAATCATTTTGCATTTATTGGACGAAGAATAAGAATAATGTTTACCTGTAAGTCCCATTGTCTGATGCAGTGATTTTATTTGCCGCTTGTTACTTTTTTTGTTTGGCCATCTGGATGTGACAGAAAACATTACAGGAGAAAATGAAGCTGAGAATATACATAAAAAAAAAGGATTAAAACGACAAATTTTCCCCTATTTAAGACTTCCTTTCAACTGAAAGTAAGAATTGACAAAGGCTTACTGAGAATCACTGGCAAGTAAGCTGAACTTGCGTATTTATTTGCTTGACAATTATACAATGTATGTTTGCATCCTGTGAACAGCAGGAAAATTAATTCAATTAGACTTGCACAGAGAAACCATTGCTTTGTATAGTGGAAAGGTGACTAGAAAGCATTTAATTTCTGAATTTATAGTTATTAAAGCACTTTTCTGGTCATTTTGATGCGAAAAATCAGCAGTCATTGTGATTGATAGAGCAGCCATGTTGTTTATTTTTATCAGATCATGAGATTGTGTTGATTGGACTGGTCTCATATACCATATAAGTGAGTAACCACATGCAAGTTGTTTAAATGTAGTGAAAATCAAAAGTTTTGATCTCAACTGATGGACAGGGAACACGCTTTATTTTGGCACTGTTTAGCTGCGGGTGACATCTGTAACACAATATGTTCTTTGATATTTTGTAACTTCTCATGGACGTCCCTTTGTTAAAATTAAGTGCCAAGTTTTGGACGGAGTCAACAGCTTTTCTCGGTGCCCATTGGGCACAATGCACCCAATGGATGCCAAGAAAAGCTGTTGACCTGGGATATTTTCCTTGGAACTAGAGGCATGCTGGTACTTGAATGAAAGGTCTTTTTACGAGGAATGCGAATCTGAGATCCTAATGGTAATTCAGACTAGTTTGACTTTAGCAGATTGACCTGTGCCAATCACGTTTAAAGTCGATCCACTTAAGTCAAACTAGGTTGAATTATCATTAGGATCCCAGATTCATATTCCTGGTAAAAAGACCTTTCATTCAAGTACCAGCATGCCTCAAGTTCCAGAGGAAGGCTGTTGACTCAGTCCAAACTTTGTCACTTACTAATGTGATGAACCAGTACTGTATAATTGTGTGTATTTCCAGGCATAAAATTCCCCAAATCAACTTCTGAAGATAATTCAGTGAGTGATGTTTTGTGAATTGTCATTGAAAAAAAAAGAGGTAGGAACAAAGGAAATATAAATGAATGGACAAACAGTACAGGATACGAAGGCCACGGTGAAGTTCATTTAATCGTCTAATGTGCTAAAATTTTCACAATATTCGTGATCTGGATCTCTTTACAGAAATGCTGGAAATTTCGTGATAATGCAGTGCTCAGAACAATGTAGCACTGGTACCATCATCTTTGTCGTAAATTATACGGGGGAAAAAACCTGTCATTTTCCTTTTTTTTTTTTTTTTTTTTTTTTTTTGTGATGAAAATGTGGCCATGAATCTAACTGATGATTACACAGGATTCGCTTTCTAAACCCTTTCCCCCTTAAACCAGCCAAAATCGACTGGTGGTCAAATGTTGTCTGTATCAGTATTTTGAACTAATTTCAGCAGTAATGAAAACAGCTCTCCTTGGCATGGGTTGGGCACTAAGGGCCCAACCCATGCCTAGGAAAGCTGTTGACCTGGGTCCTGTTATTTTGATAGGTCTCATCTACAATTTTCAGTCAAATTGTTTTCCGTTACTGTTGACATGGGTTGAAAACAATGAAGCGGACATTTGACCACCAGTTGGTTTTGGCCAGTTTCAGGAAGAAAGCATGAAACAAGTTCTTCAATCTTGTAAATTAATTTGTGTGAATATGCATCAAATTGTACCATAAGTTGGCAAAGAGGAGTCCAGCATAATGAAACTTATATATGCATGTGCTGTTTGTTTTTATATGGTTTAAATTGTACATAGGCTTAACTTGCGAGCTATCATCCCGTTTACAATCTAGTCAAATGCATTAAGTAAATATGCGTCTCAAGAGACTCAGTCATTTGGGCTACCAATGTAGGGCCGTATAATGTTGTAATAAAATAGACACACGACCCCTTTAGTTGCCTCAGTAGGATCCCCCTAGATCGCTGTTGCTTCTGATGGGCTCTCCCCAATGAGCGCTCTGAACAGAAAGCAATAGCGAGTCGGGGGGATGTTTAGCAGGCAACCCCTGCAGACACATGTACTGTAAATTGCTTTATTTTTGCGTGTATATATTTTCATGTTTTTTGTATTTTTGACATTTCACTGTAGTTTTGATTTCACTGCTTTGGGCACAATTCCTATTCAAACGATGTTGAAATACTATTTTCACATTGTTTTTATTTTCATGGGTTTGTGCCATCAGCAAAATAAGCGAAAATAAGAGTACAGCAAAATTTAATCAATTTACAATACCAGAAATATTTGAAAAAGGGGTCCCGTGAAACAGAGTCAAGTGAACCCTTTGTGTGATGATTTCTTATTTTACAAACTTTTTTATTAATTGTCCATACAAATGGATATTAAAACAATGTGGATGGTTTTTAGAAGATGAACTTTTAGCATTTAAATCTTAATCATTTTTTTGTGTAAGAAAGACTTCAAGCTGGATATAGTTTTCCGTTTCACATTTACATAGTGACACGATGTAAAACCTGCCTTTCAAGTTTTATGCATTTTGATCAAACTGATCTAAAATATGGAGGACTTATGTTTCTTTTCTTAAGTATTCTTGCTAAAGGTTATTCACAAAGATGAAATATTTTATCAATTTTGCCACTTCAATCTTAATCGCCGGACAGTAAAGTTGGAAATTATTTGTAAGCAGTACAATTTAGTGATTAAGAAGCAAACCTAAGACAAATGAAGGGAAAAGCGAAGAGATTAAAACTTCTCCTGAAAGATCACGCAAAAGGAAGATCAAAATGTGTTTTTTTTCAGAGAAGTTGAATTCAACATAAAATACAAGGTATGGCAGGAGGTGGCCCTGACCTGTATAAACAGGGCCACCATGATGTTTTCAGCTTGTCTGTTGTTTCTTGTGTATTTCTTGTGTTTTGGTTGTGTTTTGTATATGCATGGTCAAACTATGCTTTCAAGGGCTGTCTCGGTGATGTGACTAGCGCCATGTATTTTCATTACGACTGAGCTTGTTGAGTTATGAGATTTGCCAATGTTTGAATCGTGGCCTGTGGCTAGTTTGACCACATGACCAATTTGGACTGTCATGCCCATGAGTACTTAGATCATGTGACCAAAGCTATTTCAGTCATGTGATGTCTGGCTACTATTTAGTCACATGATTTGTGGCTATTTTGCTCCTGTGACCTGTAACTACATTGGAATCATACAACCTCGGACTATTTAATCATGTGACATCACTGTGGGTCATGTGACCTGTTGCTATTTGTATAGTACATGTTAGTCTGGTGACAGTGTGGACTTGTCTGTGTTGTAGCTCAAAGCTGCAGTAGTGGTGATGTATAGTAAATGTAAGTTTTGGCAGTCAGTTGGAGCACCTGGTACTCCAGGTGTCATAACCAGGAAGATTGTCTTCCCCATAAACAAGTGGTCCCATATCAGGAGGTAATATGCCATGTACGCGGCACCCCCATCTCTGGTGTTGTCCGATATATGTTTCCTGTGATTTGACCTGTGAGTAAAGATCCCAAATTTGAGCAGCAGCATCAATGTATAAAAACTTACAAGAAAGTCACGTAGAATTACGAGCTAGTGAGCTTTGTGTACATGAAGTCCTGTTACAAATGTGTATATGTAGACATAAATGTCACTACATGTTGTAAACATGTATCACACCTTCCATGGCGAAAAAAATGTCTCGAGTCTGTGGAAAAGTTACAACAGTTTTTACCGTGAATACCAGTGCTTTTAAAGGTAGTATACATGGTGAACGGTCCTCTTATGAGTATTGTTGTATTGCATGGGGGTCGAGTCACAGAGCTATGTACAAGTAGGTGTCTTTTGAGCTTGATAGTGTAACCAGGTTGGAACCAACTTAAAGCTTAATTGGTTAAAAACTGTGATGATGGGAAGATTTTGCCCTAAAAACCAATGGCATTGTCAAAATAATAGAGTGATCTGGATTTTTTATATATATACAGGCACCTTTGTCTGCCCTCCATTCCCCCTTCCCTCCAAAAAAAAGGGGCAAAAAACTTTTTCATTTGCTACTTTGCTGAAGTAACTGCAAGTTTATTTTGTTTGGGTTAAGGAGATAAAGGCGAAAAAAGCCTCACACATTGACAGTTGAAGTATAGGAATCCTATAAACTCTGTTGTTATCCTGGTTATACCCCAGGGGTTACATGGAATGTACATGTATAAATGTTATGTGTCATATACAAGTTGGTAAATGTATGCCTCCGTGTATCAGATTGTCATATTTACTTTTCGGTGCATGTGGGAGTAGCGTGTCAACACATGCTCTAGACATGGACATAAGTACATGTTGCAAACAACATGTACCCATTGCGTTTTTAAAATCTGTATATTCCATAATAGAAACTGTATAATAAGCATGTAAATATGCAGTTCTACATGAAGGTGTTTGGGAAAATGAATGGGTGTAGGACAGTGCATTAATGCTCGGAGAATTCATTAATAGAGAGACGGTGGATTAATGCAGGGAGAAATCCTTTGTACAGGGAGAGTGCATTAATGCGGGGAGAGTGCATTAATACAGGGAGAACTCATTAAGACACAGCTGGTGCATTAATGCAGGGAGAGTGCATTAATGTGTAAATTTACTCTGTGCATTGTAAGTTAATGTTTATTTCCCAGCTGGGAAAGTAATTTCTGTAGTAGGCTATCGCATAAAAACACTTAACTGCAATGATCCAGAATCTGGGGTGGGGGTAGGAGTGATGATTTTAGACTTGGACAAGCTTAATCCAGAGGTCTGTGAGTGATGATGGACAGATTTATCTCGTGATTCAAATGGCAAGACAGATGATTTTACAGGTTGCGATATTTTTTTCCGAGGAATACATGTTGCCTGAAAAGATGACCTCTCATGCCAGTTACAGCGACACCTCACTGTAATGACACTATCTGTTTCCAGCAAAATGTGTCAGTAACGGGAACATGATCAATGAGTCAAGTAGCAAAGGAATGTGACTTTATGTCCCTCAAACTTTCCATTTTTAGGTAGATGTGCTGGATATCAGAGTGTCATTATAACGAGAGTTCACTGTACATATGTCTACAGCCTAGGGACCTTGAAACAGAACACTTTATGCCGGCATATAAAGCAATGAGGTCCATCACTGGTCTGTTTTTGAGAGCTGAGTTGCACATGATTTGTATGAAGGTTCCATGGTTAATGTTTTATACAGAAGATGGTAAGAAGCATACAAAAACAGTATTATTTATTTGTACACTATTTTCAAGTCCGTGCCAATATATTCTTACAGGCTCCAACACCATTATTTAATATTTTGGAGGCTGGGGGTACACTACAGTGTTACTATGGCAACAGATCTAGACAGAGCAAGTGATGTAATTGAGTCATGGAATACTGTTATGTAGCTGAAAATAGTGTCCAGTGATTGTAGAATTTTTAATGGTCAGTTCAACTTCACGTTTTTGGTATATAGAACAACAAAGTATGAAATTTAGGTGTCTCAATATACAGAGATAGAATTATGAAACTCTACATCTGACAAAATGTCAAAGTTGGTGCAGACTGCAGTGAGCCTAAAAAATCCACGTTATAAATGTATGCCCCTGATTAACTCATTCCACCCTGATAGAAGACCCAGTCAACAGCTTTCCTTGGCGCATTGCGCCAACAGCACGCCAAGGAAAGCTGTTGACCATGGGCATATAATTTGGAATGATCTTCCATTCAAGTTTCATTCAAAATTTTGAAAAATAATCCCTAAATTAGTAAAATACAATTGCCAGATGTCATTTGATATTAGCTGGAAAAAGGGTCATTAGGGTGGAATGAATAAAAAAAAAAAGGCAAACGCTTCCATTTGGTTAACATGTAGCATGATAAATACAATGTTAAAATGGATGTACCACTGGAATTTTGTGTGCAGTGTGGTCAAGGAAGACCAGATCATGCTTGAATGAGTGTATTACAAATTATTGTCCTTGAAATGGGATAAAGTTCAGGATTTGGAGATCATTGTGTCTGGCATTGAGGTTCACAGGGGATTGAAAATGAACTCACTGGCAACATGTGGATGCATAGATAGATGAGACTAGGCAAGGCCAGTAGCAGTTCAAACTGAAATCAATGAAGATAGCTCCGACTGGTTTCGCTCTAAATACTGAGCTTATCAGGGAGTGAAAAGAAAACACCTTTAATTATGCTGCTCACACAGCAGGGAGTAACATTGTCCCGGACCGTTCAACAACGTCACCTAAACATTGACGCCCATGCATTAAGGCTGATCTGCCAGTCTAACGGCCACATTGACGTGTTAGTATGATGTGAAAATATGGATACCCCACATCATAATAGATCCCACATACCTCACAGGTGACGTGTGGTTTGGTAAACCTGTGTCACCAAGCCTCATTTAATGCAAAAAAATTAAAATAAAAACCTGTATCGATGCCTTTGAAGCCAACATGCTCCAATGTGCAGCTCACTGCAAACAGACTTACCAGTTTGATGTGTGGGGGTGTGGGGGTGGGAGAGGACCATTGCTGGTAAGTGATTGAAAGTTCTTTTTTTTCAGTTGAATCTGCGATCCTTATGAGAATACAGATGAGTACACCTTTTTATGATTAGCACTAAAAGCCTTTAGCTGAACTAGTCGGGGCTCACAGAATGCAAGTGTTGCCACAATGCCAGCTGTATCCTGTGTCAGGTATGAATAGAAGACACGTAGCATGTAGAACTCTGAATGTTGAACATACGCCAGACTGGTTGATGGAAAGAACAAATGAAGGACTGTACACAGCCAGGGTAGGCGGCGAGTGTATATATTCCCATATTGAAACGAAACCTTGTGTAGGGTTCTTGGTGCTGATATATGGTCAATCCTTGGCCGAGTCTGACTTAACAATCAGTTTGATTTGATCAGTTCTTCCGCATTTGTGCTCAATAATAGGTGAAAGGCCGGAAAATGTGAGGCTTGAATGCTTACACTAAAAAAAAACAAAAACAAACAAAAAAATAATAGAACATTACCTTGTGGCAGTCAGGTGAGCAAGCTTGCAGACTGAAGCTGAAACCATCTGGAGAAGTGAAGAACGGACTTTGCAACACATGGGGACACGTCCCGAGCTTTTCCTTCTCATGGCATGGGCCAGAATGTATCCTGCCTGATGACCAAATAACATGGCAGGACATGCTAGAATGGCACAGGCTGAAAAGCATGTCGCTGCATCTTTACTCAGTACAATTCAAGTATTACAACGTACAGCATACTGAGCATTGTCAAAATCATGGACCTGAATTTATAAAAAATATCTGTCGCACATTTTTCTGTGTAAAACCGAGGGTATATTTTTGTGCGGCAAGTTGGGCAGTGAAGAAGTAGCAGGCTAGCCTCTTTGCAAGAAGAGCGATTTATTGAAATTTGAAGTAACTGTTTTTCACCTTTTTCAATACAGCTTCATAGAGAAGCTATATGAACGTGCTGTGTCTTGGATATATTTTGTAACGGGCACAGCATAGGAATACCCCTTGTCCATGTTTGTTCATGAAAAGGAGAACATGAGAGAATAAGCTGCAATTTGGCTTAATCTGCAGATAAAACACATGCCGCTGGTACTTTCCCCTGTCTGCTCACAAAAGAAAGGACACGAAAGTGCAGTGCATCTTGGATATACAGTGGAACCTCGTTATAATGACCTCATCCGTTCCTTGAGAAATGTGTCCGATATCTGAATATGTCATATAAATGAGTCATATAGCAAAGGAATTGGAATTTTTGTCTTTCTAAACTTTTGTCATTAAGTGAATATATGTCAGAGTGTCATTATAGTGATGTTTCACTGTAAGGTGTAGAGGATAGACCTGTCACCCTTTGCTGATTTGTCCCATGTTATTAGATCGTTACATGAGGTCCTGGTCATGTTAACCAAAAGCACGGGAGAAAGTACTTGTACCTTGCCTAAGCCAACAAGCCTCATTGATTCTTCATGAGCCATTCCCAGTGGACTGATAATTACCCCCATGTGGGTCTGTAAGTTTCCACTTGTCCCGCAGCTTTGAGGTTGTGTCTTGACCACACCACCCATGCCAGGTGGGGTTAATGGACACCTGCCATGTTGATCAGAATGCCAGTTTTCCTTATTAGATGGGGCCAGAGAGAAAGTGCCGGGACCTGCACATTCTAAGATTAACAAACCATGGTTGTATATCAGGGTGTTTGCAACTGTCGATCTGCTTAACGGAGAGTGGAGTGCCATGATGTGTATGATCATACAAAGTGGCGCGAATCATCGTAGGAATTCCTGTGTGGTGAACCTCTGTCACTTAAGTGTTGAAAGTATCTAGTCTCAATTCAACAATCGTACAGTCTAATCATGATTACTAGCAGATCCTTGTCTGGTATAGATAAACCTGGTTTGGTTGACCATGATGACAAATCACGTAATACACTCCAACACTAAAGTTGACAGCCTTGGCTGTCGCTTGCCGAATGCAATTGTGCCACGCAGTTTTATTCCTTGGTGCTTCTCCAATACACTCCTGAACAGTGGCTGGAACTTTTGTAACTTGAACCATAACCGATGCAGATTTTAGTTGAAGATTATGCTTCCGTCATTGAATAAGCTGTGCCCATGTAACCAGCTAGCTGTACAGAAAACCGAGCACAAAGTGTCCCGTTTATGTATTCTACGCCTTGTACATGTTAAGTAGATAAGACTTTTGTCAAAAAAAAAAAAAAAAAAAAAAAAAAGGAAAAAAAAGTTTGATCCATATATGGGTTTTGTCCAGCAGATGCGATGGCCGTGACCGTGTGAACTTGATGAAACTTGCGGCCATCCAGGTTGAGGCTTGAGGCCTGCTTGCCTAAATAAAGAATTCCAATGTATTTATATATTATTTATTTTATTTTTTTAATTGTGGTAGGAGTTACTTTACTTGTAATTAAAATGAGTGGTTGATGGATGTTCAATTACTGGTATTTATTTTAGATGAAGTTAAAACAATCAGATGGGGAAGAATTAAATGTACAAGACGATTTATGGTTTGGGGATGAAATATGTGTTGACACTAAATGATGTAGAAGTTCAGCTCTTGTAAATACTTAGCTGCAGATCTATCCACTTTTTTTTTTTTTTTTTTTTGGTCATTTGGGTACCAATACATATATTGTACAAGTATAGTCAATACCTGCGTTCTCTAGCCGGTGGTAATGCTGTGCTTGGTTCACACACACAGGTGAAACCGCACGATGCTTGCAGGGAATGTGAAAAAGTACCCACTGTCACCAGCAGGTGACACTACTGTGCTTGACTGTGTTGGCACAAAGCTGAAGCTGGTGCATATTATACTTGTAGGGAATATGACTTGACTGAGTGCTAGCTTTCTGAGAGTCCGTTTGACTGTGAATAAAACTTGTAATGCAGAAGTGATTTGTTGGTTTGTTTTACAGCAAAGGGACCTGGTAGCCTAATGTAAAAGTTTCAGCCAATCATCAAGCAAACACTTTGGATTTGTTAAGTTCACAGGCAACACATTTACAAAATCCTGATGTTTTCAACAACCTAATTGTTTTTAAAGGGTGCTGGCATTCTTATTTATTGTAACAAAAGTCAAGGGGTTTAGGGTCTTGAAGAGGCTTCCTAACTTTGAGGTTTTGCGTAAAGTCAGTTACACTTTATCATTTGTGCTATTCTTTTGGTTCTTCTCGTGGTCTCTGGTAGAAATCACAATGCTGGGTGTGAACCCAAACATTTTGTTTCTCTCTCTCTCTCTCTCTCTCTCTCTCTCTCTCTCTCTCTCTCTCTCTCTCTCTCTCTCTCTCTCTCTCTCTCTCTCTCTCTCTTCTCTCTCTCTCTCTCTCTCTCTCTCTCTCTCTCTCTCTCTCTCTCTCTCTCTCTCTCTCTCTCTCTCTCTCTCTCCAAATTTGTCTGGTGTTTTTCTCGGACACTATTATTCTGAAAACCACGAAACTTGCCATGGTGACTGACCAACCAGTTGTGTTTATCATTTGGAATAGTCATAATGCTTAAAATTGTGCAAATATGGGGCAATTTAAATTTTAAAAGCTCCATATCTTCCAAACTATTGCAGATGGACAGAAAATTTCAATATGCATATATAGGTTTTAAGATGAATATTCAAAATTTAAATCTTGAATAGCTTTAAAGCTATTATAGATAAAGGTGCCATTCCAACTTCAATTAATGGTTTTGTAACATCATGGCGTCCAATGAACCAAAATTGTAAAATTCTGATTTATGCAAATTTGGTGTATACCCAAAAGTTCAATCTCGAATAACTTCAAATATATTATACATAGAGGCACCATTCCACCTTCAATTTGTTGGTTTTTTACATAGATGCATCCAATGATTTAAAATTATAAAATTTAAATTTATGCAAATTAGGTGAATACAAAAAATTTAAATCTTGAATAACTTCAAAACTGATTTACATAGAGGTGCCATTCTAACTTCAGTTCGTAGGTTTGTGACATAGCTGCATCTAATCCATCATGAACCAAAGTTGTAGAATTTTAATATGTGCAAATTAGGTGAATACACAAAATTCAAATCTTGAATAGATTCAAAACTATTATAGATGGCGTTGCCATCTCAACTTTACTTTATAGGTTCGTGACATAGGTATATTCAATGAGCCATGAACCAATGTGATAGGATTTTAATTTACGCAAATAAGGCAAATTCACAACATAAATATTCCATTCCAACTGCAATCTGTAGGTTTGTGACATAACCGCATCAAATGAACTATGTACCAATGTTGTAGGCTGCTAATTTATGCAAATTAGAGAAATACACAAAATTAAGATCTTGAATAGCTTCAAAACTATTAGAGACAGTTGTGTCCTTCAAACTTCAGTTTTTCAGTTTGTGACATGGCCACATCCAATGAATCAAGAACCAAAGGTTTAGCATTTTCATTTATGCAAATTAGGCGAATTCTCAAAACTTCGATTTTGTTGAACAGCGACAAAGTGTAGCATTTCAAATTCTTCTCACTTTAAAGGCACCCAGACAGATTTGCTGTGAAGCAAATCTTGTCTAGTTTTTGACTTTTTTTTTTTTTTTGTTGCATTATGGTCTGGGGACCCTATTTGGAGAACGGACCCCAATTGAAAAGCTGTGTTGATGATTACAATGCTTGAACCGGCAACAAGCTTCACGCACAAAATTTTGACCCAGTCACTATAGGCACTAGTCCGAGACCAAGGAATGAAAAAATTCGATGACCCTACACAATTTGCCCACAGCGATTTTTTACTTTTAATTGAAAGATACACTATTCTAGAGTATGATTCAAGAGTACGGTCTGCGTCATAAAATTCTGGATGGCGAACACTGTCAAATTTGATGGTTTCCATGGCGACCCTTTTAATTCTTATACTCTGACATTGTAAGACTGTTTCACGGTGTACAGGCATACCTCAGTCTATGCACATTTTATGCTACTTGATCTCTATGCATCTCGGCATCACCTTCTAGTCAACAAGACCACCGCACAGACAACATTTGGAAAGCAGCAAGTGGTAAGTAAACAGCTTTTAAGTATCTCGGTCATTAGTAAAATTAATATGTACTACCTAGTTGAGTGTAGGGAAGTCTCCTTAACAAAATTGAATAAGTTTTAACAAGAAACATGCAGCCATATTGCTGTAATTAATGCCCCCATAGCCAAGTTGTGTCTGATGCCAGCCCTCAGTCGCTGTCCTCAGGTCACAAATACCTCAGTATCTTATCTAATGTTGGCTAACTTGCTACCCAAACAGAAGCAAATGCACACTGTTATCCAAATACTTATAAGCACACCGCAAAATGTAATCCATGTGAATGAAAGTGGCAAAAACACAACCTAATATTCAGATTCCATGTGAAATCCATGGCCACGGCCAACACTGCAAATTGACAGCTCAGTCTATGCTAAATGCTCCAATGATACATGTATAAGTGTCTCCAGACTGATGTGTATTAATAGTAACCTTTCAACTTTTCTGATCCTTTGACACTATCAATACAATCATGATGATACATGAAAACAGGACAAAGTCAGCGAACAATTATGGGGCATAAATTTATGATTAAATTTAAAATTAAAATTTTGCCCATGCAGTCAATTCTACTGTACTCCCAAAAAACCACCCAATCTCCCTATTGCAACCACCTTTCAGTCCCATTTTATTTTTTGTGTAATCTACTTCATATAAAGACCACTTTCCAATTAAGACCATTTTTTGATAGTTTCTTGGATGGTTTTAATTGGAAGATTCCACTGTCTTATCTAATTAACTCTTTCGAACCCTGTAATATAAATATGGTACTGGATACATGTGTATTTGGTAACAGTTTATTCATTAGATCTTTGGCAATTTATAAATAAAAACTATCCCAATGCATCTTACTCCCCTACCAAATAGTGGCAGATAAAATATTTTTTATTTTCCTATCAATTAAAAAAAGAGTGAGTTTTTAATGATGATGAAAAAACTAACACTTGAAATTTTAACTAACATTGAATTGATGTTTTGAAGACCTTTTAATTATATATATAATTTACTTTTATTTAGGTCTGAAGCACTATGGACCTTGAAGATCTCTTGGGTGTAGGCCTGGAGTTATACAGTGAAAATGTATCTGATCATCAGGAATTGGAGTATCAGCAGGAAGAGCATCTGTAGTTTTTCCCTGAGTGTGCAGTCTGCGTTTTTTAATGCCCTTCCTTCTGTTTAGGGAGAGACGGTATCTTGGTCTAAAGTAAATAATTAAAAAAAATCAATCTAATGATTTGCATTGTAAAATATTAGAAACACTTTTTATTATTAAAACATATGCATCCTTAGGGTTGATACACAACTGTTTTATTAATACTGTGTGTCGAATATATAAATAAGTAAAGTTAAGTACCTAGTGTTTAATACAACTTCTAATGCATATATGGTATTTGCATGCCTCATGTGCTGCAAGTTTAGGCGTGGTATTTCTGTTCCAGCAATATTCTACTTTTCTTACAATGTAACACATTTTCTATTACTTCAATCAGTCCATAGCAACCTGGATACAAAATATTTCATCCACAGAGGAAAATTTTGCTACATTAGGCCATACATTTTAACAAACACATCAGTTTGAGTCCATTATATTAACAGTGCTTGCATATACCTTGAACGGGGGATTGTTATTACAGATAATTGTGCCATGTACTTCAACAAATTTGCATCAATACTTATAAATTTATTTGTTGGTCACTAAATGCACATGGTTCTGATAAAATACTGAAACATATTACCTTTCGATGATGGTTTTTTTTCTTTGCGAGGTGCTGTCATCTTCTTGTCAGACTCCATTATTCGCTGCAATATCATGCATTTTGGCCGTTGCCGAGCCATAAATTTGCATAGACAGAGGTATGCCTATATAGGGTGTCTTTCTGACATGCTTTTCTGAATGTTTATATTCTGGATTTTTGGTTAATAACAATATGTAGCATATTAATGTGTCTTTCGAACAGCAACAAATATTATGCAAATTAGCTAATTTACATATTGTAATTGTGCGAATTTTGACCTTCAAAAATCCAAAATATCTCAGTTTTATCATCACATCAAATTGGAAAGAAGCTGTAAAGACCGAAATATGTATGAGACGCTGAACCGGTATTTACTAAGCATGTTAATGCAAAATTTATGACAATCCTTAGATTTGTGATGATTCTACAGATTTTTTCCAACCAATGTACATACTTTCTTAGAAAAAAAACCTTGATCCAGATCTTGTACAGTATTCAAAATGTCAGTATAATTCTTAATTATTCCTTCATACAAATACCATGCGGAAATGTGTTCATATGAAACCACAGATCAATATTTACTAAAAAAAACAAAAACAAAACAAAAAAAAAAAACAAAACAAAAAAAAAAAAAAAAAACAACAACAAACAACTACCTATGCAGATTAGCTAATTAAGGTTAAAATCATTCTGTTGGAAATAAAAATGTATCGGAAACCTGCATATTTTTATGTAGACTTTCTAAGAAAGTTACGACCGCTATAGAAACTTCCCTCAATTAAGTCGTTATTCGACAAAAACATTTTGTTGTCGTGAAAACAGGCCGGATTTTTTGGCAAATTACTTCTCAAAATTGTAATTGTCTGTGACAAAACATATGTGGCTTAAATATGCTTACACAGTGTTTCCGTTAACCTTCGAATGGGGGGGGGGGGGGGTATATTACCCTTTAGAAACCTGAAATACCCTCTCAGAAAATTCTTAGGGGTCACAAGTCTTGTTTAAATGCATGTAAAATTGGTAAAAATCTGATCTTCTCTCTTAAATTTCCCTTCTTATGACCCCCTGAAAAAATTCCTAACGGAATCACTGCTTACATATCAATAGACCATCAGTATTCATTTTTAATACACCCACATATATCATGTACGTATGTTTACATACATACATACATACATACATACATACATACATACATACATACAGTGTTAGTCCGACCTTTCAACAGCACAAGGAAAAGAGAATCACCCAAAAATATTCATTCATCAATTCATAACAGTTTTATAAGTTTAATATATGTCAAACTATCACTTTAGCATGGTAGTACATTTGATTTCATTTAAAGTATGATTCAATAAGCACTATAGGTGACATGTATTTTAAATATTCAACATCAGGATGGGACTTTTCAATTTTCAACAAGTGTATGCATACACACACACACACACACACACACACACACACATACATACATACATACATACACACACATACATAAATACATACATACACACACATACATAGATACATGCATACATGCATACATACATACATACATACATACATACATACATACATACATACATGTAACTAAGTGAAAAAACATGCAACACAATGAAAAGATCTGGCAAAAATAACAGGAATATCTCTTCAAACATTTAACAGTATGTGTAGCTTGATTACAGATGCTGGGTACATTCTGGTCCATAACCTGGCTTATATGGAACAATGAGTACTTTTGCACTTAATTGCTGTTATCATAATATGCACGTGACTACATGAATCTTTAACAATGATATAATCAGTGTTGTAGAAATAAATTTCATACCATCACTTAAGCATGTTAGTACATTTATTTCATTTAAACTATGATTGAATTAGCACTTCAGGTGATATGTATTTTAAATATTTAACATCAGGATGGACCCATATATATATATGTGTGTGTGTGTGTGTGTGTGTGTGTGTGTGTGTGTGTGTGTGTGTGTGTGTGTGTGTGTGTTACATAATTAAAAAAACATTAATTCAGTTTCAAGATAATGAAGAGATCTGGTAAAAATAAGAATATCTGTTCCAAGAGAACGTTTAACCGTATGGTTAGCCTGATTCCTGATGTCCATAACCTGGATTATCTGGAGCAATAAGTACTTTTGCATTTCATTGCTGTCATCTTAATAGTTATGTGACCAGTTCAGCAATCTCTGTGAAAAATATCAAGTTTGTAGTAATAAATGACATTATTCTATATTATTGCTCCAAAAATACGAAATCTCACCATGACTTCAGCGTGTATACAGTATTTCAGACAGACACCATAAACAAATAGTAACATTACAGTTCAGCACAATACTTGTTTCACTGTATACAAGTATTTATAAACGCCAGTTACTCTAAATATAATTGAATAGTGCATAACACGCTTAACTTGTGAGAAATATGCTTTACAAGCACATAGATTCATTCATCACGGAAGTGGGACCATTAAAAAGTTACTATTGATTTGGGATTCGTTGCCATTTTGTACAAAGCTGAAGTGAAGTTCATTATAATATTCAATTTTTGCATTAATAAATTGGTTAGCATAGCAACAAAATCATTTTAAAATGAAATAAAAGCATTCATTCTTGATTATTTTTGACAAATCTCTTTGACTTGTACTTTTCTTAAGGGGTCACCCTTAGTGGCAGACCCCCTTTTAGTGCCTTGTGTTTCACGTGCCTCTGCCGTTCTACCTTTAAAAAATGCCAAACAAACTATATATTTTCTGAAAGTGCTTATTCCGCAAAATTTATATCCATTTTAAATGAGACAAGCAGACTGAAATTAAAACGCTAAAAGCATATTTTGAGTCGCTATTCCTGAAACAAAAATAATAATAATAATAATAATAATAATAATAATAATAATAATAATAATAATAATGATGATAATAATAATGATGATAATAATAATAATAATAATAATAATAATAATAATAATAATAATAATAATAATAATAATAATAATAACAATAACAATAACAATAACAATAACAATAACAATAATAATAATAATAATGGACAACACTTTGGCGATTTTTTAAACCGTAAAGCAACAGAGGCAGAATGAAGGTCATCTCAAAGGAGCTTTGAGATGACTGTGTTCAAATTTAATGAGCTAAAAATGGGCACTCGTTTAGTTGTAATGTAATCATTGCCATCAACTGACATCATGAAAATGTTGAATGAAACTCTGGTTTCTTGGCTTTCAGAACATGTATAATTTTCCATATCTTATATTTGAATCCAGGTTATATTCAACAATTTGTGAAAGTAACTGCTAACTGAATGTACATTTTATCCTCAAAATGCCTTGGAGCTGAAAGTTGTTGGACATGAATTTATGAGAAAATTATGCCGGTTTATTAGCATGAGTGTTAGAGTGCATAAAAATGATAAACTAGTGTGTTGCGTGAACAGCCCGTGCTGAACTGACCTGAGCTTGTTAACAAAAATCAAAGTTGCAACGGAACAGACCTGAGCTGAGCTTAAGCTGTGTGCATATGGCATTTTAGAAACATTTCTAAGATTTGCCTGAAGAAAAATTCATTAAAATGTGAATGAGTATTAGAATGTTCATTGACTTACATAGTAATCAATAGGAAAGGTGCATTTACCGATGAGTACCCGAGTTGAAAAAATCGTGAAAAATCAGAAATCCACAGCAATCCCACCTGGTGAACAACTTTGTTTTACCCTTTTACAAGGAACATGTCCATAAAGTTTCAGCTTTATCTGAGTGATGGTTCTGGAGAAGAAGTCCAAAATAACGATTAGGCACAAAAAATCATTAAACAAAATCGCAAAAATTTGCAGCAACAAATGAAATGGGGAACAAATTAAAAACAAGAGGGCTGTGTGAACAGCCCGTGCCTCAGCTGATCTTGACATTCATCACACTTGCAGCTCTATGAACTTGGGAAAGGATCAAGGACACCATGTTCTGAGTAAGTCTGACCTTTATAGAAGAACACTTACATGTGCAAAATCAAAGTTCAAGTAGTTCTCAAGTTATAATGAAGAGTAAAATTCATGTATGTTGCACTGTGACCCCACAAACGAGGTCAAGGTCATTCATGTACTGTCTCAGCATGACCTTCATACAGAATAATTAACATGTGTAGTTAACTCAAAACAGATCTCAAGTTATCAAGTAAACAGTAAATTTCGTGTCAGTTGTCCTGTGAATTAGCATTAGAATGCCCATTGACTTGCATATTAATCAATAGGAAAGCTGCATTGAACAATAAGTACCCGAATTGAAAATCCTTAAAAAATCAGGAATCCAAAGCAGTGCCACCTAGTAAACAACTGTTTGACCCTTCCACAATAACATATCCATTACATTTCAGCTTAATCTGAGGGACGGTTCTGAGAACATGAGAAAAATCGCAAAACCATACAAAAAATTCATAAAAAAATTGCAGCGCCACCTGGTGAACAAATTGGGAACTAGGTGTCCCCAGGAGTGTCTATGTACGATATCAAAGCAATTGGGTGAGCGGTTTCAGAGGAGAAGAATTTTTAAGGTTCCCCCCCAAAAAAAGAACAAAAAATTCATAAAAAATCCAAAAATCAATAGAGCGTGACCACTTGAACACACTTGGTAGAGATCCACCAAAGGCTCATCCCCACCAAGTTTGAAGTAAATCTGGTCAATATTATTAAAGTTATGACCATTACAAGAAATTCACATGTTAAACTTTCCTATTAAAACTTTTGGAGAGATTTTTGGGAAAAAAATCATAAAAAAATCCAAATTCATTGGAACATGACCATTGCAACAAACCTGGTAGACACCCACCCAAGGTACATTGCCACCAAGTTTGAAGTAAATCTGGATGATGGTTTTGGAGAAGAAGTCAAAAATGTGAATTAGCATTAGAATGCCCATTGACTTCCATAGTAATCAATAGGAAAGCTGCATTGACCAACAAGTATCCGAATTGAAAAAATCCGTTAAAAATCAGGATTCAGCAGCATTCCCACATAGTGAACAACTTTGTTTGACCCTTCTACAAGGAACGTATCCACCATGTTTCAGCTTAATCTGAGTGACGGTTCTGGAGAAGAAGTCGAAAATAGCTATAACACACAAAAATTCAAAAAAAATTAGAAAAAATTGCAGCGCCACCTGGTGAACAAATTAAGAACTAGGCGTCCAAGGGAGTGTTCCTGTGTGATATCAAAGCAATTGGGTGAGCGGTTTCGGAGAAGAAGATTTTTTAAGATTTACCCAAAAAAGAACAAAAAAATTCATTAAAAATCCAAAAATCACTGTACCGTGACCATTTGAACAAACTTGGTAGAGACCCACGCAAGGCACATCCCCACAAAGTTTGAAGTAAATCCGGCTGACGGTTTTTGAGAAGAAGTCGAAAATGTGAATTGTGGACGACGGACGGACGGACGGACGACGGACGACAGACCTTCAAAAAACCTCAGCTGACTGACAAGTCAGCTGAGGTAACTAGGATTCCTTGGAAGTGTTCCTTTGCAATATCAAAGCAATTGGGTGAGCGTTTTGTGAGATTTTTTAAGATTTGCCCAATAAATATTTTAGAAAAACATGACCCATATTCATAAATTTCAAATCCAACACTGACATCAAAGAGATTCCAGAGTTACCAAAGCATCAACATTCATCTTCCAATATCTATGCGAAGAAACAAATTTCACTCCTGACTTGAGACGGGCAGTTACCCATAAAAGGCAACTGGTGGTTTTAAACTGGTCCTCTCATCCTTTGAAATATTATTCATTAACTACAGACTAGAAATTCACAAAAAAATCCAAAATTCACTGGAGCGTGACCATTTCAAAAAATTCGTAGAGACCCACACAAGGTACATTCACCAAGTTTGAAGTCAATCTGGCTGATTGTTTCAGAGAAGTCGAAAATGTGAATTAGCATTAGAATGCCCATTGACTTGCATATTATTCAATAGGAAAGATGCATTTATTGATACGTACCCGCATTGAAGAAAAAATAGTTAAAAATCAGGAATCCACAGCAGTGACACCTAGTGGAAAGCTTTGTTTGACCCTTTCAAAAGGAACATGTCCACAAAGTTTTAGCTTAAACGGAGTCATGGTTCTGGAGAAGTCAAAAAGAGCAAAAACACAAAAAATCATTTAAAAATAAAAAAAAAATTGCAGCACCACGCTGTAAATCATTAAAAACTAGAAGTCACTATAAGTGTTATTGTGCCATATCAAAGCAATTGGGTGAGCAGTTTTGGAGAAAAAGATTTTTCAATATTTGTCCCCCCAAAAGAACTAAAAAATCATTTAAAACTCACAGGCGCGTGATAATTTGATCAAACGTGGTAGAGATCTATCCAAGGAACATTACCGCCAAGTTTGAAGTAAATCTGGCTGACGGTTTTGGAGAAAAAGTCGAAAATGCAAATAAGCATTAGAATGCCCATTGACTGACACGGTGATCAATAGAAAAGGTGCATTTACTGATAGGTAGCCGAATTGAAAAAAAAAACGTTGAAAATCAGATATCCACAGCAGTGCCACTTAATGTAAAAGGAACATATCCACCAAGTTTCGGCTCAATCTGAGCGACGGTTTTAGAGAAGAAATAAAAAAAAAGAGAAAACACACAAAATCTTTTTAAAATAGCAGCGCCTCCTGGCGAACGAATTAAGAACTAGGATTCCAAGGGATTGTCCTGTGTCATATCAAAGCAATTGGGTGAGTGGTTTCGGAGAAAAAGATTTTTTAAGATTTGCCCCCCCCCCAAAAAAGAGAAAGAATTACTGGAGCGTGATCATTTGAACAAGGTTGGTAGAGACTTGACCAAGGTACATTGCCGCCAAGTTTGAAGTGAATGAGGCAGGTCGTTTTGGAGAAGAAGAAGCCGAAAATGTGAATTGTGAACACACGGATGGACGACGGACGACCGAGCCTCCTAAAAGCTCAGCCTGACTAGCAAGTCAGCAGAGCTAAAAATACTTCTCTTCTAAGGTGAGTCTTTGCCGTACATGAACATACCATGTACTAGTCATCCTTGCATATAGACGTCTAACCTGTATACTGGGTCAATTCTTTGCCTGATCTAGGCTTCAGACAACATGTGTTGGTCTAAACACAGGCGTGTCATTAGCTTGTTATTGAATTGGGTCATCCCTGACGCTTCAGGTGTCAACGCGAGCCCATTATATACCACTATGGTTATTTATTCCATGTTCAGGGGTTTTTAATTGAATAAGTCAGGAAAATGTATGTATGTATGTATGTATGTATGTATGTATGTATGTATGTGTGTATGTATGTATGTAGGTATGTATATATATGTATATATATATATATATATATATATATGTATATATATATATATATATATATATATATATATATATATATATGGGGTTTTCTGAGCAATATATAATGATTATGCAAACAGCTGTAACTTTGCTGCAAATAAAGACAGTTTGAAAAAAGTGGTACCAAAATATGCATAAAAGATTTGTTTGCTTCATACCCACTTTAGTCCTTTCCATTTGTGACAGTGAAAAATATATGATATTTATGGGATTCTAACCTTTTGTGTCTGCCCCAAATTAATATACAAATGAGCTACTTTGCATAAATGTTTCATTTTTGAGAAAGACAAATTAATATGCTACATGTTTATAATAACCAAATATCCATATAATTGAAATTACCAATATATTTGGCAAAATTAGTCACACAAGGTAAGATTGTAAAATTTGAATAGGTCGCCATGGGAACCATCAATTTTTTAAGCTTTCGCCGGCCAAATTGTTTCTACATACTCTTGAAAATACACTTCAGTAATGTACCTTCCCAATAAAAGTGAAAAAGTGTTGTGGGCAAATGGTGTAAGTTAAACTGATATTTTTCAACATTTTCACAGTTTGGGTCTCGGACTACAATGGGGCAACCAGCAGATTGGTTATCAATCAATCTTAACTACTGGAATTTTTCCTGAAAAGTTATTCACTAGAGACAATATGGTTTCAAATCATTACGTTTAATTGAAACAGATGCATTAGTGTTTTTAGACAAGATTTTCCATTTTCTCGAATAAGGTAAATTGTCCATCCATATTTTTTATCGGGGTTTTTCTAAAGCGTTCGACACTTTGGATCGTGAAATTCTATTTTCCAAACTAAACTCTTCTCGCATTTGCAACACCTCTGTCGATTAGTTCAAAATATATCTTAACAAGAGACGTCAGTACTGTTTTCTTTGATAATAATATACGTTCAGGCTATCGACCTGTCACTGCAGGAGTTCTGCAAGGATCATTCCTTGGGCCTCTTCTTTTTATCGTTTACGACTTGCACTTGCTTCACAAAAATTTGATTCCATTCTTGAGACAGATGATATAACTTTAATCAGTTCCTTTTGCGTCCTTAATTCCTGTATTAGTGCAGAGAACAGTGACAATCTGTAATCAATCATCAATAGTGAAAGTACATGGCTGGTAAGTGTTAAATCAAGCCATGATCTTAAACTGTCCCCAAGGAAACATTAATCTAACTCTGAATATAAAAATACAGTATTCCAATATGTGAAATAAATTATTTAGGCTTGTCAATTCATGAAATATTCACCTGGCAGTCGCATATTGATAAGATAAAGACCAAACTTTCAAAATTAAAAGGAATCATTAAAAGGCTTTATAAATATTCATTAACCAATGCACTGCTCCTCATGTACAATTCATTGTTTTTGCCCCAGCTTAATTACTCCATCCTGACTTGGGGCTATTCATGTGACCATGACCGAATTACCGTTGTTTGCCTAATATTCCATGCGGAATATAACTCACACACATCCATTTTTAAAACTATAAAAACTTTTCAGGACGTCTCAAAACGAAAACCTAATTTTATTTGAAATTCACATAGAACCATTTGTCGGAATACTTTGCTGACATGTGTTCCTTATCACCAAGGACTCTTTTATCAAACTGGATACAGATATACACCACCACTTCTTGTTCCAATATATATATATATATATATATATATATATATATATATATATATATATATATATATATATATATATATATATATATATATATATATATATATATATATATATATATATATATACTTTCATATGTCGAATACACCTCTGTGAGTTCTGACTTCTGGCAATGAGAAATTGGAATGACCAAAAGGTGTCGCGAGGTCTCTCTCTCTGCAGCTTTGGGGGAAGCCATAGGCCAATATCCCGTAGAAAGAACAGGCACCTGCGATACGGCAAACAAGAAGAGGATCCGGCCATTGGTTCCACCCGTTGCTTACCCAATGTATTCTGTAGGCTAGGCCATATAGCTTGTGGTTGGACATGTTGAGAACATTCCTACCTTTGTACACTCTCTGTTTTGTGTGTGTGTGTGTGTGTGTGTGTGTGTGTGTGTGTGCATTTGTTGTCCTTGGCCAAACTCACCAGGCCTTCCAACTTGCCTTTAAACCATTCATGTCTAGTCCACCCTTCATCCTTCTGTTACTTTACTGGGTCCTGCTTTGTTGGTGCGTTAAATTCTTGGCTGTTGAGATCATACAATCTGGAATATCTATCCAGCCCTTTAATTTTTGTGGCACTTTTGCCCTCCAGCTTATTGTAGCAGAATAACATTCCACAGCATAAGCAGCGGAAGAGTGACAGCTTTACCCAGCCCCTCTGCAATTTCCTAGACCAGAGTATTGTTACCTTCTCAGTTAGTGGAGACAGGTTCCCACACGTCTCCAGTTTTCTTGATGCACCTCTGGCAGTCACTGCATTGCAGGGTTGAATCTTCATATAGTTTGTGGTAAATGAACCAGCTCTTGGGGTTTTTTTACATTATACCTCTATTTCCATGCTTCTTTTCATGTAGAATTCAGTTGCAAAATCACAAGCAGACAAGCTTTTGAAATAGCGGGTCATGTTTCTTTTTGTTCCTTCAGACTAAATAGCCATATTAGGTGTTGATGATCATCTGTATCTTACAAATCTGCTCTAATATTCCTTGGTCGTTTTTTTGAAATTACATAGGGACACTTCTGGGTATCCCTAGAGGCTAATTTGTTCAACAGTTGGTGCAACAATTTGTTTTCTATTTGTCATGAATTTTTATGTGCTTTTTGTAACTTATATGATGTTTCCCAAACCAAGAGTTCGATTCTCTGCAAACTTGGTCTAAATGTACTTTGGGTCGATGTCCATAAACCCTGTTCACGTGGTGGGAGTACAATCATGTCCTGATTTTGAACAAATCTGTAATATTATGTAGTGACCAGTCAGAGTACATGGTTACTGTTGGGATACTTGTGTATATGCATGGATTTTTAAAAATGATTTTTAAGTTCATTTTTGGCTGTACCTCAGGGCCCATTGCTTTGAAATTGCACAGGGGCACTTATGGACACACCTGCACCTTACGATTTGATTTTCATTTTCGATAACTTCTCGTAAACGGCAAGCTGGAGTTTTCTTCCAACTGGTAGAAAATTGTTCACCAGTTGGGAGTACTGTCATTTGCTGATTCTAGCAAATGTTTGAAATTTCTTAATCTTCTGTTAGCATGTATATGGTCATTTTGAGGATAAAAGTGTTTATGTATGTAGTTTTTCCAAAAACAATTAAGTGTCTATCAGGTGTCTTTATACAGTCATGCTCCGGTAACATTTGAACTATGCTGTGCAACGCGAATAAAACTGGTGCTCTTTGACTACTTGCGATTTTCTTTCTTTTCCCATATTCACCCCAGAATAGCCAGTCATAAACTTGGGTTTTTTTTGCAGGGTTTCTAAGGTACGAACATTAGATTTTTAGGGACAAAATAGGCCTCCAAATGGAACCTTATTTAGTCATAGCCTCTGGGCTTCCGGGGGCTCTGCCCCCTGGACCCTCAAATGATTTTTTTATGGAACCTCTGTGTTCACATAATATTCTAATGGACCAGACATATTTAAGGCATCTAAAATGCTTCTCTCGACGTTATGTTTCTTACACAATGGTAGCTGAAATATATGCATCCATGGGTTTCAGTATTTAAACAAAAGTACTGTGAGGTAGGGTGGAAAAATACTGGACTGTTATGGGCAACTGAAAAAAATATTAAATGTTTTACTAAAATGCATAGCCCCCCCCCCCTCCCGCCAAGATTCTAATGGTTCGTCCCTTGTGGGGAAAATGCTTCAAAATATTCGACGAAACTGCTTGGCCGATTGCGTTGGAGCTACAAAGGTACCCTTCTTGGCAACCACAGAGCCATTGTTTTCAAGAGTTGGCACCACAATTTCTTTTATTTTTTTAATGAATTTTGAGTGCTTTGTAATTTTTGATGGTATCTTCCGATCAACAAGTTATCCGTTCACAAGTAGATGAAATGTAGTTTGACTAGTTCCCTACCAAGGTTTCTAACCAGATGGGGGTATTGTCAGTACCTGATGTTCAACGGATTTTTGACTTCAAGTACTGATTGGCAAGAGTACATATTAACAAGATAACTATTGGGATACTAATGTACATGCATTTATATTAGTTTTAGTTTTCCGTCACAAACCAGTGACCAGCTCCACTTGCAGTTTGGTGGGGATATACATACATCATGCGTGGGTGGATCTCTATTAAGTGTATTCGATAGGCAGTTCTACAGTGATTGTTTTGCGTTTATGAGTTTTTGTTCAGTTTTCGGGAAAACGTCAAAGTTCTCTTGCTCAGAACAGTTTGATCAATGGCTTTGAAATTGCATACGAACTCATCTGCGTACTGCTACCCTAATAAGTAAATGCCTTCAGCAGGTAATTGTGGGAATGTAGTTTAATTCCATCTTCACTACACATGTACATTTAGTTATGCCGCTATCATTTCCTTATTTTCATCGCGCTTTTTATCACGAACACTAATATACATGCATATTTATGTAACCTCTGCTCAACGGTGGACCAGATTCACTTCAAACTTGGTAAGAGTGTACCTTGGTAGGGTAATACTAAATCTTGATGACCACGGTAAGTATCAATCTTGATCAGTTATTACTGAGATTATCCTGAGAAGGAACTGTCTTCCACATGACATAAAAGTAGCCTACACACGTTTTTTCTAAGATCTCTTTTCAGTTTTACACTGTACCAATGTAGGCACTGCCCCGTGCTTGTGCTGGGCCCGATATTCTGGATAAAATGAAATAAATAATGAACTTTATTCAATTTTGTCACTGCACAAGTGACATTTAATTTTACAGAAACACAAGTACAACTACATACAACATACCAAGAGGGTAATCATGTGAATACAATCATATAGTAAACACACAAAAAGGTCACAATAGAGATGTAACCTAAAAACTAGAAAAGATGATTTGCTGCATAGCAAATCAGTGTGTGTGTCTTCAAAGCATATTGGTATGGCAATGTAAAACTATTCCATAACACAGGAGTAAAAGTTGGAATGGCATCTCTATCTATTACAGCTTTGAAGTTATTTAAAATTTCTAATGGTGCTATTTAGCATAATTCAAATTGCTACAACTTTTGTTTTAGATTCATTACATGCACAATGGTCAGGAACCCTCTATTAGAAGTTAAACTGACATGAACATGAACCAAATCGGATGAAAATTGACCAAGTTATGGCAAGATGAAACTTTCAAAGCGCTAAATGACCTTGACCTTTGCCCTTTCGAGGTCACATGTTCTTATAAAAATGTGCAGGGTTGCAATACCTACAATTTGAGTCTAACATGATTAGAATTGGATGGAAAATAGCCAAGTTTTGACTGGATGAAACTTTCAAAGCTTCAAATGACCTTGACCTTTGACCATTAGAGGTCACACATAAATAATTTTAAAATATGCAGGGTTACAATAGCTACAATATGAGCCCAACATGATCAAAATTAGATAAAAATTGACCAAGTTATGGCTAGAAGAAGGCCACCAAGGAAAGTGGCCTTTAACCTTAAAATGACCTTTGACCTTCAGATGACCTCTACCTGAAGTGAACCTTGACCTCAAAAATGACATTTTGGCTTAAAATTGACCTTTGACCTTGACATGACCTTTGACATCGACATGACCTTGACATTTGAGATGACCTTTACCTTGCTATGATTGAACTCCTATACACTCGGGACCACATCTACTATAGTATACAAGATATTGAAGATTTAAAACTTTAATTAGCCCTCATTTGCATAATTTTCAAAAGCATGACCTGTCATTATAAAAAGGCCAGACTTTATCCATAGAAGTATAATTGTGCAAAGTTTGGAGTTTCTACATGTAATACTTTTCAAATGAAATGTCGGACAAATTTGCCGGTAAAGAAAGAAAGAAAGAAAGAAAGAAAGAAAGAAAGAAAGAAAGAAGAAAGAAAGAAAGAAAGAAAGAAAGAAAGAAAGAAAGAAAGAATTCCTAGAAAAACAGAAAAGTGTGCGTTGACACACACACTTTAATTAACAAAATCCGGGAAAAGCAGTTTTGGTGGCATAAGCTGTAGACATCGTCATGCCAAAATTGATCTCTGACGTAAATATTATCTACGATTGGTTGAACCTGACAATTTTTTTCAACAAAAGTGTTAATCATGGCAGTAAATGCGCATGCCCAGATGTTTCGAAGGTGGTCTTAACCCAGAAGGACGAGTTTGGACAATCCTGTCCAGTATAGGCATATTTTGTCTACTTTGTTAATGGATTACAATCGACAGTGTACTTAATAGGTAAGATATTATGAAACGTTTATTGTATTCACGATGTTCAATCTAATAACTTGACCGTTCATGTTTTAGGAAATTATACATTGTCGTTTAAATTTGCACTTTGTGGCATCAAAGATTGAATTGGTCTCTTGTGGAGAAATCCTCCTTGCCTAGTTTTCGTTCCAATGTTGTGATCAGTAATGCTCACTCCTTAGCATGTTGAATCGAGTGTATCAAGAATATTTTACATTTTAACGTGAAACAAGTTTTTATTGGGCTATTTTATGCGTTTATTCAGGACGCTTATTCATGACATGAATACTACAGTATATGTATAAAACTAGGCCATGTGACGTGGGCATCATGGCCGTTTGGAGGAATAACGAAATCCCCTCCAGAACGATGAAATTGTCTTTGTGTTCAATGAAAGGTTATGGATACATAATGCTTACTGTGAGATAGACTCTATAGTTTGGTTAAATGAAAGGTCATGGCCCACATAATGTTATATGTCAATACACATTGTACTAGAGTATTTCCGTGGATGAAGTCCCCAGTTGAAGACCATATGCATATTATTTCACAAAGTTAAGCATTGCTTTTTCATACCCGAAACCGAAACCAAGTCATGGGCAATATCTGGAAAACATAACAACAGACAAATCTGTATCTCGATACCTCTGGATCAGTTGATTTCTGAAAATTGTATGCTTTGCTATGCGATCGAGCACTCCGCTGGGTTAAACATAATGGACCATAAATTTATGATTCTGACTTATATTGGCGTTCTTTGTAGTTCCTGGCATAATTTATTTTCGATGCAAAGTTATTTCTAGAAAGGTCCAATAGCCCGGTTACTTTCATTCATGTGTCTGAGATGAAAAGGTTTTAATGTTCCATTTTGTTCTTTTTTTTTCTTGGTTTCGAAACGCCACTGGTGCAGGGCTCTGTCTAAATTACATTGTTTTATTTTAGTCTAGCGCCAATAATGACGAAAAAGCCAAAACACCATACACAGAATGTATATATTTCATATAGAATCAACATTTGTCGCTCCATTTATATGGTATTGGTGTCAAATTATCGTTAACTTAACGAACGCCCGGGTGACTTTAAATCATCATTTAGTTGTGTTTGTAAGTGCATATTGAAAAACTGCAAAACTTGCACGGACAATCGTTGAAAAATGACTAATATCGCTGTTTTCAGTGTTAACATCACCCAATAAACCCCTACTATCGCCCGTGGAATTGTCTAACATTGTGAATTTGTACCTAAAAGTTTTCCTTCTAGGAGTTACTTTGCATATGTAACATTTATCCGGGTCTAATTGGCATTGCATAGCACTTGTGTAGGGCTTAGGATTTTTAGGGGTGTGGAAAACAATGTATAGCAATTGTACAAGCATTTTTCTATGGGTATATAGCAAAGTGTGGCACTTGGTAAACGTGTTCTTCGGGATTCCATTTGGACTAAGAAGGCAACTTTTGGACATACGAAAATATATCGCCCAACGAGGAGAAAAAACAATTTCACCAAAAGTGAAATGTATTTGAGCACATTTCAGCAGAAGTGGAAAAAAAACAAAAAAACAAAAACAAAAACAAAAAACCTGACTGGGATAGGGACTTCAAAGCTGTACAAAATTTGGA
>OZ026626.1:69317220-69329720 GCA_964020975.1 Hermodice carunculata | reverse complement strand
AATCAAAACCATACATCAAATGAAACTTGTCCATGTTCTTTTTGATCCAATCAAAAAATGGTATCTTTAACTTTACCTCTCTATATAATCAAAGGCCCAACATTCCGAAAAAATAACATGCAAAGTTCCCACTCAATATTTTACGTAAGCCCTAAGCCAGGCTTATTGGATGTGTTCTTGGCACAACTAGAGTACACATATATGCGTAGGATGTGATTGACAAGCCTGTCGCTAAACATTTCAGTTGTTTTTCCAAACACACCATCAGTCCTGTGACATGTAGAAAAAAGCGGAAATCAGCCAAACACTATCGATTACCGGCGGAGTCTCTTAAGAAACTAAGCTGTTTAAATTTAACCTGCTCTTGAATCTCAATGCAACTGGTAGCAGAGAGGACATCGGTGATAACATTAGCCTAGAGGAGCTCCTTGGTGATAAGAAATGGCCTTGCCTATATAAATAGAATCGCAAGTGATTGCAATACTAAGAACATGATAATGCTTTGGCAAGGAAGAAACGGCATCCCCTGATGGCAATTGACTCGAAAAAATCCATGACTAATTTTCCACCACTTTGCCTGCGCACAAGTTCATATGGTATGTGTCATATATTATTATCAACAACCAATATGGTAGTTATCTTGTTACTCTAATCTCAAATAGTTTGAACAGACAATTAAATGTTACGACATCGGTCAGTTTACATACTTGTGGCCCGTTTTTGTAGCAGCCATCACAGTTGCTCGTGATTCTGTGCCTACAAGGAACCCTCAATACTTTGTGTTCAGAACACGATTGCTTCCCTGTAACTGATTCCTTCATAACGACAATATCATGAATCCAGCCTCGTACTTCTTAAAGAAGATGCAGCAATGGTATCTTATATGCCATGGCCATCTACCCTCATTATTTATTGACCGTACACTGTTTCATGTGTATCCACGGACACATTTTTTCGTACTGAACACTGGATCAGAGTAATAATGCATATTATATATATATATATATACGTACCCGTATGTTTCAGGCTGTACATGAGTTGCGCCAACTCCAGCAACAGTGCCCACGTCGTTAATGTTAGCAGACATTCACTTTGAGCAGACGCGGATTTCCGTCAGTCAGGGTCGCGTTGTTTTTTTTTTTTTCATTACAGTAACGCACACATACTACCACAGTTGTAAAGATTAACATACGCGCTGGAGAAGTTTATATTTCTGATAAAAAATCGGGACATTGAAATTAGAATTAATGTAGGTATAATCATGAAAGCTTGTATACAAATTCGGAAAAACTCGTTGTAGAAGTACCGTTCATATGTGTATATGCGTATCACTTGTGTGAAAAAAATGGCATCATAATTGGCTTGGTTTTGCAATCGCCTTATTATGTACCATGCTGTATTTGTGTGTGTGTGTGTGTTTTTTTTCTTCTTTTTTTTCTTTTTTTTTTTTTGGTATTGTTTCTTGGCAGAATGCCGTTATATTCGTTGATGAACGGTACATTCGGAAATACGCTGGTTTGGAACCAACAAATTGCAGGTAAGAGCAGAGCCTTTATATTTCAGGCTTGTGCTATTCCAAAATTAGACTCGCTGGGAAGGAAGTAAACCATTGAGGTATATGCTAACCGAAGGCTAACAACTCCAATCAAAGTAATGCGAAAAGACGCAAGTGTGAATACACGCTGGCCGCCTCACGTGTGGCTTTCATAGATGAAAAATGCTGACAAACAAGCTAGCTTCTCGATTTTGTTAATAGATGAGAGTAAAGGTGTCAAATGCTATTCTCGAATTGGATTTGGTAAAATTTATTGCAAAAAAAAAAAAAGAGGGCCTTTGCTGCAAATATTGGTTTAACTATAACCATCGTACCTAAATTTGAATCAAGACAGTGAATTACAAGTATATAAATATGGGATCTCTCTCATTAATTAACACATACATCAGTGCTAAACAGTTAGATTTCCTTGAAGTCAACGGGATGACA
Source organism: Hermodice carunculata (assembly GCA_964020975.1). Taxonomy (NCBI): domain Eukaryota; kingdom Metazoa; phylum Annelida; class Polychaeta; order Eunicida; family Amphinomidae; genus Hermodice; species Hermodice carunculata. The sequence continues at coordinate 69,327,736 of OZ026626.1, read as the reverse complement.
AACGCTCCAATTGTAGGATAAAATTCCACTTAGTATCTGAAACATTAACAAGAAGAAGAAGAAGAAGAAGAAGAAGAAGAAGAAGAAGAAGAAGAACAAGAAGAAGAAGAAGAGAAGACGACGACGACGAAGAAGAAGAAGACGAAGAAGAAGAAGAAAAAGCCATGACCGGCAATAACACTAGGTGTTCAAGCCAATACGAAATTGTTATACGCCTTGGCCTCGCAAAAAGAAAATTTAAAACAGTATATGGAGTGTGGGTTGCTAAGACTTCTCGGAAACACTCTGCCTAACGCGATCTTGTGTGCTGACTCACAGGAGCTGTAAAATTAAGAATTAAACGTCCATTCGATCATGATGATCCGCTGGCGGTAAGAACTTGTTGACCACAATTGAAATCGGAAATTCAATTTGTACATTGATGTTAACTAAAGATTGCTTTTCTGACTGGGGCACCAAAAACTAGTAAACTCTTGAGCTTCGTACCGCTAACACAATTACAAACATCCAGATAATTGCCATAAATATCGTAGAAAATTTTATAATTGCAGAGTTAACAAACACAGCTCCTCTCACCCATCTTATTATGTCCGTGTGCCAACACAGACATATTGTCTATGTAGGAATTCTTTCATTCTTTCTTACTGTTCTTTCTTTACAGGCAAATTTGTCCGACATTTCATTTGAAAAGTATTATGCGTAGAAACACCAAACTTCGCACAATAATACTTCTGTAGATGAAGTCTTGCCTTTTTATAATGACACGACATGCTTTTCAAAATCATGCAAATAAGGGCTAATTAAACTTTAAAATCTTCAAAATATCTTATATAAAAGTAGATGTGTTGCCGTGTATACGAGTTCGATCAAAGCAAGGCAAAGGTCACCTCAAATATCAAGGTCATGTCAAGGTCAAAGGTCAATTTTAGATCAAAATGTCATTTTAAAGGTCAAGGTTTACCTCTGGTGGAGGTCATCATCAGGTCAACGATCATTTCAAGGTCAAAGGCCACTTTCGATAGTGGCTTTTTTTCTAGGCATAACTTGGTCAAATTTTATCGAGTTTGGATCACGTTGGGCTCAAATTGTAGCTATATTGTAACACTGCACATTTTTTAATCTTATATTTGACCTCTGAAGGTCAAAGGTCAACGTCATTTGGACTTTGAAATTTTCATCCAGCCATGAGCTTAATGGAATATGAAGTACCAAAGAACAAAGGTTGCAGCTTTTAATATTTGCAACTTTTGAAGGCACACAGTGGCATTTGACTTTGAAATGACCTTTGACCTTAAGAAGGTGTGAAGAAAATTTCCTTTTCTAGTTACATACTGTTTTAGTTTTGGACGCTGCACTGACAAGCTCGATGGAATATGTATTCTTTTTCAGAATACGCATATAAAACACCGGTGATACACATTGTATCATAGAACCGTGACATACTGTATTTTACTGGCATTTACGAAGGCCACGTTTGCACGGTCTGAACTGCCTACTGCAGATAAATGTGCAGACATTTCAAAATTACCATATTAATATGGGGCATATGCCGATCAAGCTAATATTGCTCTGCACAAATAATGCAGCTTTCATCCCATTCCACTTTGTTATGTACTGATGACCTTGTCCCTCAAATTTATAATGAGTGTCCGAATGGTGCGAAACATACTTTTCAATGTAGATCATTAAATTTCCATAACGGGATCTTGCTATTTTGTTATTTTCAGCAAAATCGTCGACTGTGAATACCAAAAGCGTGGAATAAGAAGAGACAATGCATGTACATTGATTCATGTCTCGGGCTCATTGATAGTCAGCCCATTACTTTGATGCAGCTATGCAACACTTGATCTCTATCATTTATGTGTTTCTAACCCGAAAAGTGAACATCATGGTTTGAAACTGAAGAACAGAAAACAGTAGACTAAAAAGAACAAAACAAAAACAAAAACAAAACAAAACACACATACACACACACACACACATACACATACACACACTAAAAACAACCAAATAGCCAAAAAAAAACCAAAAAAACAATCAAAAAACAAAAACAAAAACAAAAACAAAAACAAAAAAAAACAAAAAACAAAAAAAATAAAAACAAACAAAAAGAAACAAAAAAACGAAAACGAAGAAAAAAACTTTATGAGACCACTTTGTAAAAGCCTCATGATACGCAAAATAGGAGTATTTTCTGATGCAGATGGCCAAGTCATACAAAATAGGTCATTACAACAACCATAAACACTTGGTAATTTTATATTTAGCTTAAAATGTGCATAACCTGAGATAGGTTAGGTAGAGATCAACTGATCATGTGGGTTCTCAGAAGGTATTGTATTCAAACGTCCCTGCCATATTTGGAACACTATGTTTACATGTAAAGGTTTTTTTTATAACAGGTATGAGTTAGCAAAGTTAGCAAATTCATCATGTTAGTAAATGGGGACTTGCACTGGTGTCCACCACAGCCTCATTGTGATTTCTGTCACCAGACGTCAGAAGTGTTCAAAATATAGCAGGGCCTAGAGTGTTTTTATTTCATCTAACAGGGATGAAAATTTGAGGACGTTTCCACTTCAGTTGACTTGTCAGTATGCTTACACAGTATATGGGTGACCTTGACCTCCTGTTCAATATCACAGGGTCGTTTTCTAGATAACCAGATAACCTAAAAACTGTTTGAGTAAGGACTTTGAAGTTTACGGACCTCTATGTGAACAAGATTTATACAGTACACGAGTGACCTTGACTTAACTCTCAAGATTAAGGGGTCACTTTCGTGAGTTTAACCTATCGCGTGACAACTTGAAAACAATTTGAGCTTGCAATTTGGCTATTCATACGATGTACCTCAATTTATCGCTTGCCATGGCAAAATGAAATAACAACTCTCACGAACAAGACAGTTTTGTTCAGATTGTTATCTTGTAAAATATAAAAGCACCTCTCTAAAGAAGAATGGCCATCAAGTAAAAATATAATTACAATGGTCGAGTTGTGCTATTGTATCACGAAATTCTGGTACATCTACATTTTTCATAATGGGCAATGAAGAGTAAAAACGTTAGCCAGCAAGAGTAATATATTACCTGCACGTGAAGTTAAGATGTATGAGCAAATCAATGATACTTCGCGTGCAGGTCATACATTACTTGTTCACGCTCTTCATTGTTATTATGAATCCACTAAAATGTACCTTGATAGCGTGGGATTTTTGTTAAATTTCAACAAGTGCATGCAGTCAAAAAAATTATAAAAAAAACTATACAGGGGGATGGGATTGGAGGTGGCGGTTGCGAACATTTCTGCCGAAACTGAATAGAACAAAAGCCCGTGATAGTTGCTATTCTATGCTAGTACAAAGGAAGTTGCGAAAGACAAAGAATTTTAAAAATTGACATGTTTATATAATGAGGAGTAAGATACGAGACAGTAAAAGCATATTTGGTATCACCCGGAGTAGGAATCCTATCCCTGGGGCCCATACGGGTACATTGTACACGCATAACACCGACAGACAGGAGTGGCAAAGCATTTGGTAATTCTGAGCAAGCCGTAAGGATAAGTTATTTGATGATGGAAAGTTCACGTGTACACCATTGGTGAAAATGTTCGTCTGAAATGTTTGCTGGGATGATAAAAGGTTTATTTAATATTAATTTGAGTTCTCAGACGAAATGGGGTTCCTTTCAAAGTAAAAGATCAGCATGAGCTCTTGGTTGTAGTTTGTTAAACCCTCTTTGTTTCTTTTTGAGTTAGGCAGTTGAAAAAGTAAGAAAGGCTTTCCATGATGTTTTCCATTTAACTGCTTATGACCTCCAAAATCACAAACGGTGGAAGAGTATCCTTTTCTTAATGAGTCCAACAGAAAACGATTGCTCATTATTGATAAGACTACTTGAAATGTTTTTGTTTAAATGATGTAATATCTTTTTATTTTTTCAGAAATCTATGTCAGCGATTTCAATATAGCAGAGTGTCATAACTCGATACATCGAATGCCAATCACTGGAGTCACAACCGGGAAGCCTTCGTTAATCATACAAACGGTTCACTATTCTTCACGCGTAAGGGGATGGAGGGCGAAGTTAACTATATATGGAACAGTTCGCTGGAATACAATGAAGGTGGGCTGAACTCATCTGGAGGAAAACAGAGTAACCAATGGTTTCGAAGTGTTTACTGGATAATGGTGCTTCAATGCGTGATCTGTGGCCTAGGAATAGTATTTAATATGATAAATATCGTTGTCTTCTCTTGTGCTTCAATGAGAAAAAAAACTATAAATTTTCTTTTACTGATATTGGCATTGGTGGATCTTTCTTTCCTTCTTGCAATTTTACTATTGAGGATATTTGTCCACATTTTCAGGATTTTAAACGAAGGTAAAGGGATTCCACTTTTTGCCCTTTTTAGCGCAACAGAGATGGCTTGCATATGGATAGCGCTTCTTATCATTACGTTCCGTTACATTGCAGTATGTTTCCCCCTCAGAGCAAGATACCTTTGTACAATGAGGAGAGCCCGCCTGTCTACTTTAACCATTCTGCTTTTGTGTGTGTGTGCGACTACCGTTAGGTACGCCGTAACAGAGCTCTTTATTTGGCTGAATATTTCTGACAGTTTCCTCTTTTCGCATATATTTCACTTTATTTTCAAACTGTTGCCGTGTATTTTAATGTGTATCCTGAGCTCACAGATGATTCGTACTCTGCTGCATTCCAGAACACACCCAATTTTAGATGTTCGTACCGCTACATTGGCCGATGACCACGAATACTGTCAAGCTACAGCTATGTTATTGATCATTACTTTGTTATATCCTGTCTGTCATGGCACCCACAGTGTTTACCTGATCCTGCAATGGACAAAAATCGTCAAATATTCTTTTAACGTCGACTGGGGATTATTTATATTAAGACAAATTAACAGCTCAATAAACATTTTTCTATATTATGGTATGTGTCAAAAATTCAGGATAACCTTCAAGAATGTCTTTTGCTGACGGCATGACAAATGTTGATCAAGGCCAAATAACTCAATTTTACAAGCAAGCTGTATTCATTGGCTTTTGCCATAAAAACTGGTTGGTTACATGTCTAATTCCACTGTTTCTTAAAACATTGATCTTCGATGCCATCAAATTATTATAGATGTCTAAAGAAAAATAGGTCAGCGTCATACGAATATTCGCTGGATAAACATTCTCTGTGACATTGGGGGCATAGATATGCAGCCGTGGCGTATCTCAATAATGCCTCCTTTTTCACGGGTGGGAGGAATTCTTACCAACCGCTTTTTGTAATGTAAATACATAAAAGGAAACATGTAGTTTTTATTGTATATGAATTACATACCTGATTCATGACTCTCTCTGACATGTGATTCGATTGTTCAACATTACAATAGCTGACTATGACTCAGTTATCAACTCTGTACGCTTTGTCACATAACTCCAGAGGCATACCTCTCTACAAAATATGCACCTTTTGCACACAAAAGGTACACAGTTGACTCACTTTGTAAGTAGCGTTACTATACTTCAGAAAGGAATCTAGGGTCTGATTGGCTGATTCGCTAGTTAACATTTTTTCATGTATACCGCTTGGGAAGCAATGTAAACCGTCACCTACCTCCAGGTGGCAGCACTTACAGTAGTAAACCGGAAGTACACTCACCTGTAGCAGGCGACGCATTGGCCGCTGCGTCAAGGTTTGGGACTTTACAAAGTCACAACATTTGTGATTTGACAATCAAAAGGACTCCAACAGTACCAAAAATACCATCAAAACTGCAAGAGAAATTTCCCAGAAATATTTGGTGGCTGGTGCTGCAGATATTAATTTCGAAGCATACTCCGGATAAGAAAGATATGAATGGTTTATTCTTCCCTTCATAAACGCGCTGGAGAAATATGGGAAACTCTACATAAGAGAACTGGACTGGATTCAGTTAAGTATGGACTTGATACATTCCGAAAGGATAACGATGTGAACAAAAACACAGCGATTCTATGTTTAAAGGTTTAAGAGAAACATATGAAGCCGTTGTGAAAGACTTGGAACATAAATAAAGGGGGTTGAGGACCACAAACCTGTCATCCAAAAAGAGGATCTGAAAAAAACCTCTATTACACAAATTATCAAACTTTCGACATAAATTGTCGGGTTGGTCCTCAAAATAAGGCATGATTTGAACTTATGTATTTCATCTGTAAGAGGGAACAGGGAAATATTCAAACAATGACAAAGACAACGTTTCATATCGGGACCGATGCATCAGCCAGGAATTCGTGTATCTAAGCATACACTTTAGTGATAAAAATCACCCAAACTTTATCGTTAATGATGCAGTTGGTGGGGACAGGATGTAGAGTATCCCGGTGAGAGTAACCTGTGTCCCGTGCTTAGTTTCTGAATATATACATGTATATATATATATATATATATATATATATATATATATATATATATATATATATATATATATATATATATATATATATATATATATATATATATATATATATATATATATATATATATATAAATATATATATATCAAAGTTGAATCCTCATGTGCGTGACATTTGGCAGCGTTGCTTAGATTCGTTTGATCCGGACAGTCCCTGTTGGTATCTTAGGGCTTTTTACGGCAACTATACACTGCCAGCAATGATGTCGCAAACTTCTGAGTCTACAGGATTATCAATGATACATTCAAACTAGTCAATCAGAGCGACGGGTATTGCGCTGCTCCATGATGCAGCCATCGACGCAAGACACATCATGCGTGTTTCAGGACACTCAAGTGGGGCACTAATAAGATCATGGAAAAAGAAAGATATTTCTCTTGTGTCTGAAGCTTAGCCTGTATGGGTTATCCCACATGGGTATGAAGAATAAGGTTTTAATCGTAATCTTTCATTTGATTTGTCACTCATTGTTTTTCAGTAGTGGACAAACCGATGAGAGGCCATGGTGCATTTAGTAAAATACTGACTCCTCCCACTTTCAAAATGGCATCGTTTTCAAACTGAATTTTCTATGTCTGCCACTCTGAGCACTGCTGTGCAGGGGTCACAGCTCATAGGCACTGCTTGCTTTCCCAAGGATCATCCAAAATACATAGCCTTATGTTTGAGAGTGAAAGTTGGGGTTACATTGATGATATTGACAATGGACGTTAGGATGGAACATTAGAAATATCAGACAGTCAAATTCTTGGATTTTTGCCAGACCTTTGAGGGCTGTCCAACTTACCATTTTCTCTGCCAATTGTTGCAAAGGTTCCACCCAGAATCAAAAGTAATTTTAGGCCTACATCTGACCCATGTACATCTAAGACCCCCCCCCCCCCCTCCCATCCAAGGGCCTGGCAACAACATTGCTACAGAAATTGCTGGCCATGCGGCTCAAAATTGAACAACGGTACTTGCTTTTTGCACCAAATTTCTATAACTGCGCAGTCTCAATCAATATTAATGAAAACCGATAGTACTACTAGCCCACTAAAATAACAACTATACGCTCAAAAAGCCAAGTCAATATCTCACATGTAATCTAATTTACATTGTCAAGCTAAGTGAGAATGATGCTATGTTTACTTAAATTTAATATTGTGTGTTACAAGTATGAAAGTTTTAAAAGTTCATCCGGCTATAGATAGTAATGTATGGTTACTATAGCCCTCTTTTGTTATTGACTTTACCAATACAAGTTCCTGGTTCATTGACGGCCTATCCTACAGGCATTTGATGTACAGTTGTTCTCAGATCTAGTATACCTATAAATATCTTTGAACATTATCCTGTGATATGTTGTTGATGTATACAATTATATACAGGCCTGTATTTATTACCATGTTAATGGTAATACTATATGTTGATATGCTATTATATGACACAATATGCTTTTGATTCTCACCGACTAAACCTTCCCAAACTGTGATATAAGTTAGATGAGTTTGGTTTTTGATTTACTCTATCTGCTTGTCAGTTGATTCAATAAACTGTAAACAAAGTGGAGAATTTGTTCATTCTATAGTCTTCAAAATGCTGAAAGCAAAGCCATTCCTAGTAAGCTTGCGGTTGTAAAGTGTTTTAAGTGATCTTAAATGATAAAAAAAGAAGAAAATTCAGCAAAGCAGCATTGAGGACAACGCACGAAACATCTATGGACGTACCATATATATAATTTAGTAAAACCCTTAATAGAATAGTGATGTGTGGAGCTTATCGCTTGGAAAAGAACGGATCCTCCTTAGGAAAAAAAACATCCCTTGCATCTGCAGGGTATTAGCCGGGTCCGAATAAAGCAGATGGTACTGCGGACTTTTGAGATATTTGTCACCTTTGCTTGTAAGAAATTGTGCGTGATCTCATAATCTTAGACTGACTTCCTTGTTTCCAATAGAAATCTTCCACAGGAGATCCACTCTTTCAAATAAAATCTGAGTTTCGTAGCAAGAACATCAAGTGTCTCAAACTCTGATATAGTTACCCAGCGCAGTAGGATTTTCGTAGATATGTACAAACTATATCCCAAGTTGACGATCTAGATTGATTTGTAGGAAGCCACTTTGAGGTAGCATTTAGTTTTGTTTGACTTTTTTGTTTGCAGAAAATTAAGTTTTTTGCATATTTTATAAATATAAAACCGATGTTTTTTAATAGCTTTGAGTCATATTATCAAAATGTGTACTAGGCTCCCTTTCCCATAATTTTGTGCACTTTTGAGACCAATATCCTTAACTTCAATCTTCAGTGAATTACGTTTTGGCAGATCACATTTAAATCGATGTGTTTTGTGCATGCTGAACGCTGAGAGTGCAGCAATATTTGCACATTCATGGTATGTAAGCATGTTGGACACCACTCCCGTCAACCATTGCAAACGTTGTCTCGTTTGCTTCACAATATTATACAGACAAAGAATTATCAGCTTATTTTTGCGGGGAGTTTCAACATGTCTGTTGACAGACTGAGTTGAAGATATTCACAGTCAAAGAGGTCAGGAAGCGCTTCAGTCTCCATGTTTTGTACGGCGAGGTACCGCGCGTGATTCTTTACCCTAAGAATTCATACGTTATACACCGAGTACACCTGATCGAGATGCATTCAGGTTACATTCTGGCTAAGTATGAAGAGGATCTGGCCAGTGGTTTTGAAATATGTAAAATAAAGAATAAAATGTGAGATTGCTGAAGGAGTGCGGGTGCCGGTTGGACGGACAAACTACAATTGGTGGCCATCAACCAAGGGGCGATCATAAGATGTCCAACCAATCGCTTTGTCAGATGATAGATGCATGAACCGTGCTTTGGTGCTGTAATTTCCCTCACAATGAATGAACCCCTTCTCACGTGGCTATTTTTCTTTTGCGTGCTCATTAGGGACGGACTATTTTATCCAAATGCTAAGTTTACGAGGAGTATTTCCCTAATACTTTCCCCTGTCAAAACAAACAACTTGTGAAAGTTCATGGAAAAGATTGAGCGGGCTGCCGGTGGGAGTTGGAGTACTTAGTTGTTCTGCAGCTGTGCTTGTTAATTTAGCGACAGTGGCATTATTACCTTCTTCTCAGCATATTAAAAAAACATTATTAAATCGTATTTGCTGCAAAACTATTGTTATTAAATTAGCCTGTTTTGAAACTGCATATATCTACCAGGTCGTGTTGCAATGAATAGTTCTGCATGCGACGGACTGATACCCAGATCTGCAAAATTCAGGCCTTGGCATGGGGGCCCCTGCATGTAAAACAAATATTCAATAAGAAAGGAACTGTTTTTTTTTCAAAGTGTACATTCGTTGGACCGTGGCAATAAAATGAAAAGATAGTGGTTCCTTGATGGTTCACTCTCACTCTCTTTTGTGCCAACGCTATACTACACTTCTATGAGAGAGAGAGAGAGAGAGAGAGAGAGAGAGAGAGAGAGAGAGAGAGAGAGAGAGAGAGAGAGAGAGAGAGAGAGAGCGGCTCAACTTTATCTTGACTGTGCAGCGTTTTTTTTCCAAATTATGCACAAACATGTGGCCCGCGGACACAATATAATGTACCACTTCAGAATTCAACAGTTCCCCATTACCAGTTAATGTGCGTCACAAGCGACGCTTTGCCCACATTCCGACACCTGGAATCCACAAGTTCGCAATACATATATATGTATAGATATACATTATGTGAAATTGATATTTTACGTACTGGAAGATAAGAGTTGTGATTATTGGTATTATTTCATTGGGATGTGTGAATGTCCATCTTATTATGAAAATAAATTATTCATAGATTCAAGCTCGGAACTGTGCACCCATCTATATGTATATTTATGGGTTTTTTTCCGTCATATTCCTATAACATTTGTGTTATCGTTATTAGATTGCCACAATTACAGGTTTTTATTTCTTTCTTTTTCTTTGGGGGGGGGCACAGTTGTGTTAATTGCTAAAAAAGACAGCTATTTCAACAACAGCTATTAACAATGAAACATCGAGAATGAATTATGGTTT
>OZ026626.1:69236520-69317020 GCA_964020975.1 Hermodice carunculata | reverse complement strand
TATATATATATATATATATATATATATATATATATATATAGTATATATATAATTATTATTATATATATATATATATATAATATATATATATATATATATATATATATATATATATATATATATAATATATATATAATATATATATATATATATATATTAGATATATATATATATATATATATATATATATATATATATATATATATATATATATTATATATATATATATTAATATATATATATATATATATATATATATATATATAATATTATATATATATATATATATATATATTATATTATAAATATATATATATCAAAGTTGAATCCTCATTGTGCGTGACATTTGGCAGCGTTGCTTAGATTCGTTTGATCACGGACCAGTCCCTGTTGGTATCTTAGGGCTTTTTACGGCAACTATACACTGCAGCAATGATGTCGCAAACTTCTGAGTCTACAAGGATTATCAATGATACATTCAAACTAGTCAATCAGAGCGACGGGTATTGCGCTGCTCCATGATGCAGCCATCGACGCAAGACACATCATGCGTGTTTCAGGACACTCAAGTGGGGGCACTAATAAGATCATGGAAAAAAGAAAGATATTTCTCTTGTGTCTGAAGCTTAGCCTGCTAATGGGTTATCCCACATGGGTATGAAGAATAAGGTTTTAATCGTAATCTTTTCATTTGATTTGTCACTCATTGTTTTTCAGTAGTGGACAAACCGATGAGAGGCCATGGTGCATTTTAGTAAAATACTGACTCCTCCCCACTTTCAAAATGGCATCGTTTTCAAACTGAATTTTCTATGTCTGCCACTACTGAGCACTGCTGTGCAGGGGGTCACAGCTCATAGGCACTGCTTGCTTTCCCAAGGATCAATCCAAAAATACATAGCCTTATGTTTGAGAGTGAAAGTTGGGGGTTACATTGATGATATTGACAATGGACGTTAGGATGGAACATTAGAAATATCAGACAGTCAAATTCTTGGATTTTTTGCCAGACCTTTGAGGGCTGTCCAACTTACCATTTTCTCTGCCAATTGTTGCAAAGGGTCCACCCAGAATCAAAAGTAATTTTAGGCCTACATCTGACCCCATGTACATCTAAGACCCCCCCCCCCCCCCTCCCATCCAAGGGCCTGGCAACAACATTGCTACAGAAATTGCTGGCCATGCGGCTCAAAATTGAACAACTGTAATTGCTTTTTGCTCCAAATTTCTATAACTGCGCAGTCTCAATCAATATTAATGAAAACCGATAGTACTACTAGCCCACTAAAATAACAACTATACGCTTCAAAAAGCCAAGTCAATATCTCACATGTAATCTAATTTACATTGTCAAGCTAAGTGAGGAATGATGGCTATGTTTACTTAAATTTAATATTGTGTGTTACAAGTATGAAAGTTTTAAAAGTTCATCCGGCTATAGATAGTAATGTATGGTTACTATAGCCCCTTCTTTTGTTATTGACTTTACCAATACAAGTTCCTGGTTCATTGACGGCCTATCCTACAGGGCATTTGATGTACAGTTGTTCTCAGATCTAGTATACCTATAAATATCTTTGAACATTATCCTGTGATATGTTGTTGATGTATACAATTATATACAGGCCTGTATTTATTACCATGTTAATGGTAATACTATATGTTGATATGCTATTATATGACACAATATGCTTTTGATTCTCACCGACTAAACCTTCCAAACTGTGATATAAGTTAGACTGAGTTTGGTTTTTGATTTACTCTATCTGCTTGTCAGTTGATTCAATAAACTGTAAACAAAGTGGAGAATTTGTTCATTCTATAGTCTTCAAAATGCTGAAAGCAAAGCCATTTCCTAGTAAGCTTGCGGTTGTAAAGTGTTTTAAGTGATCTTAAATGATAAAAAAAGAAGAAAAAGTCAGCAAAGCAGCATTGAGGGACAACGCACGAAACATCTATGGACGTACCATATATATAATTTAGTAAAACCCTTAATAGAATAGTGATGTGTGGAGCTTATCGCTTGGAAAAGGAACGGATCCTCCTTAGGAAAAAAAACATCCCTTGCATCTGCAGGGTATTAGCCGGGTCCAAATAAAGCAGATGGTACTGCGGACTTTTGAGATATTTGTCACCCTTTGCTTGTAAGAAATTGTGCGTGATCTCATAATCTTAGACTGACTTCCTTGTTTCCAATAGAAATCTTCCACAGGAGATCCACTCTTTCAAATTAAAATCTGAGTTTCGTAGCAAGAACATCAAGTGTCTCAAACTCTGATATAGTTACCCAGCGCAGTAGGATTTTCGTAGATATGTACAAACTATATCCCAAGTTGACGATCTAGATTGATTTGTAGGAAGCCACTTTGAGGTAGCATTTAGTTTTGTTTGACTTTTTTGTTTGCAGAAAATTAAGTTTTTTGCATATTTTATAAATATAAAACCGATGTTTTTTTAATAGCTTTGAGTCATATTATCAAAATGTGTACTAGGCTCCCTTTCCCCATAATTTTCGTGCACTTTTTGAGACCAATATCCTTAACTTCAATCTTCAGTGAATTACGTTTTGGCAGATCACATTTAAATCGATGTGTTTTGTGCATGCTGAACGCTGAGAGTGCAGCAATATTTGCACATTCATGGTATGTAAAGCATGTTGGACACCACTCCCGTCAACCATTGCAAACGTTGTCTCGTTTGCTTCACAATATTATACAGACAAAGAATTATCAGCTTATTTTTGCGGGGAGTCTTCAACATGTCTGTTCACAGACTGAGTTGAAGATATTCACAGTCAAAGAGGTCAGGAAGCGCTTCAGTCTCCATGTTTTTGTACGGCGAGGTACCGCGCGTGATTCTTTACCCTAAGAATTCATACGTTATACACCGAGTACACCTGATCGAGATGCATTCAGGTTACATTCTGGCTAAGTATGAAGAGGATCTGGGCCAGTGGTTTTGAAATATGTAAAATAAAGAATAAAATGTGAGATTGCTGAAGGAGTGCGGGTGCCGGTTGGACGGACAAACTACAATTGGTGGCCATCAACCAAGGGGCGATCATAAAGATGTCCAACCAATCGCTTTGTCAGATGATAGATGCATGAACCGTGCTTTGGTGCTTGTAATTTCCCTCACAATGAATGAGCCCCCTTCTCGCGTGGCTATTTTTTCTTTTGCGTGCTCATTAGGGACGGACTATTTTATCCAAATGCTAAGTTTACGAGGAGTATTTCCCTAATACTTTCCCCTGTCAAAACAAACAACTTGTGAAAGTTCATGGAAAAGATTGAGCGGGGCAAGCCGGTGGGGAGTTGGAAGTACTTAGTTGTTCTGCAGCTGTGCTTGTTAATTTAGCGACAGTGGGCATTATTACCTTCTTCTCAGCATATTAAAAAAACATTATTAAATCGTATTTGCTGCAAAACTATTGTTATTAAATTAGCCTGTTTTGAAACTGCATATATCTACCAGGTCGTGTTGCAATGAAATAGTTCGAGAGAGAGAGAGAGAGGAGAGAGAGAGAAAGAGAGAGAGAGAGAGAGAGAGAGAGAGAGAGAGAGAGAGCGGCTCAACTTTATCTTGACTGTGCAGCGTTTTTTTTTCCAAATTATGCACAAACATGTGGCCCGCGGACACAATATGATGTACCACTTCAGAATTCAACAGTTCCCCATTACCAGTTAATGTGCGTCACAAGCGACGCTTTGCCCACATTCCGACACCTGGAATCCACAAGTTCGCAATACATATATATGTATAGATATACATTATGTGAAATTGATATTTTACGTACTGGAAGATAAGAGTTGTGATTATTGGTATTATTTCATTGGGATGTGTGAATGTCCATCTTATTATGAAAATAAATTATTCATAGATTCAAGCTCGGAACTGTGCACCCATCTATATGTATATTTATGGTTTTTTTTCCCCGTCATATTCCTATAACATTTGTGTTATCGTTATTAGATTGCCACAATTACAGGTTTTTATTTCTTTCTTTTTTCTTTGGGGGAGGGGGGCACAGTTGTGTTAATTGCTAAAAAAGACAGCTATTTCAACAACAGCTATTAAACAATGAAACATCGAGAATGAATTATGGTTTCTATTACAATTTTGGACCATAATTCAGGTAATTGTCCCCCAACATTAATACGTATTTCCTGAATTTTGTATGGCATATTCTTTGGCATTTACTGCTTTTTGCCCCTTGTTCTATTGAGGCTACTCTTTTCATGGCTCACAGAGAGAGAGAGAGAGAGAGAGAGAGAGAGAGAGAGAGAGAGAGATGAGGAGAGAGAGAGAGAGAGAAGAGAGAGATGAGAGAGAGAGAGAGAGATGAGAGAGAGAGAGAGGAGAGAGAGAGAGAGAGTGAGAGAGATGGAGAGGAGGAGAGGAAGAGAGAGAGAGAGACGAGAGAGAGAGAGAGATACAGTTCTTGGAAAATAAAAATGTCTGGGTTGGCAGCCAGGCATAATGAGATTCAACGAATTATGGGCAATAAAAATAGAAAATAAATGCAGTTTTGTCCAAAATTAACATGTAAGCAACAAAACCGGTAATACATGTATGTCGCCCTTGCAGGTAACATTTACAGTCTTTATATTTTATGCACACTTCTATTGAAAATCTCCATTCAGAATTAAATAATCAAGGTTCCGTTCTATTTTCAGTTTGTTAACACACACGCACAAACACAATAACAGACACAGACGCGCGCATACGCACGCACGCACATAACTAGACATACAAGCAGGTCCAGCCCAACGTTACATTGACGCAAAATAAAAAATAAAAATCCAAATGACGATAAAGGACATTGAATGCAAATTCTACCACCTTTAGACAGACAATGCCACATTTCATTTTACATAATTTACACATTTCATTGTACATAATTTACTAAATGCAAATACAAGATAGAACTCTTGGAAGTCATCGCTGTAGCATTGGCTTTTACTTTACACCGTATTGTCAGTGAACCAAATTCATTTGGAGTTTTTTGGGGGGTTTTTTGACGATGGAGTTGAATACTCCTACAAATTGACGCCACTGTTTCTTTTTTTCTCTCTCTTTCGAATCATCGCAATAATTTCCTACATAACAACATACCGATCAGAAATATAAAATAAACTCTCAGATAACTGTGAATTACATGCATGGCATGCTACTGACCGGTAATATCAAGTAGCTGTGACCACAGAGATGTGTACTCATTCCTACTGCAAAAGCTTAAATGTGGATAAAAGCTTACTTCTCAATTAGCCTTTTCATCGCCAATTTGGAAACCTAGTAGAGGTGCTTTGACATACGATACCAAATTCATGGTCTTTGTAAATCGGCCGTTTATTTCAGCACAGCATTATAGACCATAAGAACGGTCCAGGTCACCAACTTTCCTTGGACCGCTTTGGTCACCCTAAGTGCGCTGAGGAAAGTTGTTGACGCAGACAAACATGGCTGTGAAAGAGTTAATGTCACCAGACGCATGCATCTATAGTTAGGTGTTCGTAGCGTTATGAACGCTGGGTCATTCGCTTTGCTCTCACCGGCTAAACATTTTTCAACCATTGATGTATAATATATAAAACAAGTAAAGGTTGCCCAATATATGACTAACAAAATGAGGCAAGTTTTAATCCATGCTAATTTCATATCTACATTCTCGTTACTTGGCCCATTGCACACTGGCATGGGTCAGCTGTAAAGAGGAAAGATGGATAAACTAGAAAATGAATATGACAAATGTTAGGTCTAACGTATATCATGACGAAAAACATGCATGCCTATTGCAAGTGGGCGTACTTCCTTGCTGGTCAGTGAATCTGCACTCAAGATTTACTCAAAAAAATTAAGCACCTGTAACTTAAGTCGAAGCATTGCAATAAAACTGAACCATGCTATTATTGTCACCAAGATGTGGGTGAAAACAAAGATTCAAGTGTTACAAACCAAACATATATCGCGATTGCCATTTTGGTAGTGGCTTATCGGACTATTTAGAACAATTGGTATATTTATGGTATCATTTTTGCTGGCATAGATTTCAATAATTTCTTATTTTCATATTTAAGACCAGTTTCCGTTCTTCCAAATGTTTGTTTGATATGAAAACTGTCAAAAAAAAAAACAAAACCCCACTGCAAAATGAGGCCACATTGTTTGAAGAGATCACGTACCCATGCAGATGTGAAAAGGAACATTAAATTGATTGAATATGATTTTTGAGTCTTGCATCGAGATGGAGATCGCAAATCACAGCCCCGTCACCTCAAAAAAAAAAAAAAAAAAAAAAAAAAAAAAAAAAAGAAAAAGAAAAAAAATATAATAAGCAAAAATAAATAAATATTTATTTATTCAATATTATTTGTTTTGGTGTTTTTGTTTTTATTATTAATGTTTTTAACTTCTTTACCCTGGTGACCCCTTGCAGACTCGTGCCCTGTTCCGCCAACATGAACTAATAACGAAAAATTACAATATAAACAGTTAGGAACACATCAGAGATGTAATCAAAGAAGCAACTAAGATAAGCAACGAAGCAGCACACGATGAGTCGCAAAAAAAATGGAACCCTAGGTACATATATGACTTTGGCGAAAAGTACGGTGTGAGCACCTATGAGCCACGAGGTAAAGCGTCAAGGGGCATTTTAACCAAAATAGATGCGTTTTTATACAGCAGTGCATTCGGCTTTTATGGTAGCGATTTCCAAATGCGGGCTCCCTCATAAGCAAACCTTTTTTTGTTAAATATTGTAATAGACTTGTGGAAACAAAGCATCCAGAGAATTGGAACTACGAGTTTGATAATTGTTAATTTCTGATATGAGATGTATATGGTCCCAAAGTGAGTTTGTTGCTCGTCCATTTACACACGTAAATATAACGATAGTCCATTAACACACGTTAGTATAATCATATTCCATTTACAAACGTAAATATAATCACATAATCATAGTCCATTTACACATGTAAATATAATCATAGTCCATTTACACACGTAAATATAATCATAGCAACGTAAAGTTTCCTTCTTTGTTGCAAGGTATGCCACTTTATAACATGCATAGAAATCCCACCGAAGATAGCACAAAGCAAATACCCGATGAAATACATTACTTTTCGATCAATAATCTCTGAATGAGTATGGTTAATAACGTTCAATTCTTCCTGAATTATTGCACAGGTAATTACCATTTGCCTGCTAAGACAGACTGAGATACGCTATCGTTTCTGTGTGGGCGCTTCACACCCGTGGAACGCAGTCAGACACGCGGGTCAAAAGTCTGTTTAGCAGGCAAATCACCATAAGCATTCAGTGAATTACATATTTGATCTTTAGTACTGGAGTAAAACGTAACCTGGATTGCAAATTAACACACTAAAATAATAATGTGTTAAACTGACGAAAGTAAGGCTATATAGTCAAAATATGTGTCACTACATTACGAAATAAATGTGTTAAGCCTGGAAGTGCCCCACAGAGTTTCTAATTTTACGACAAAATACCCCTTTTCCCCTGAAGTCGAACAGAACCTTATAATTTAATCTTAAATATGATCAACAGGTGGCGCTCAATATAATTTAGCTAAGTTCACACATCTGTCATTTGATACAGTGAATTGTAAGTTACATAAAATACGATTTGATGAACTTTGTTTTCTGTTCTTTGGCTATGTCTGTAGCACCAACCCATGAACTAAAGCGAAAAGAATGGAGCCTCTAGCTACAACAATCTTAAAAATATTCAAAATTTGAAAATATTAAAGGGTTCCTATACATGGTATAAATTGAAATGACGCAGCCTTTATGCACCAATCGAGCATGCTCGTGTTCCAACCTTTGAACTGAAATTGGAATGACACCTCCATTATAGGCTTGAATGTTTAGAATATTACCGTTTTCATGGTCCTAATTTCAAATTTGACACATTTGATTAATCAACATCAAATGTACAATTTCAGTTGTACAATTGGAATTTCTAAACGTTACGGTGTGTGAGGAAGATGGGTCTCAAAACAGTTTTGAGGGAAGGACCAGATGAAGGATTCGAGCCAAAACATAATTACCTCATTGGTACACGGACTTATAAAAGAATGCGACGAAAGAAATGACGTATTGTTGGAGGAGAACGATGTTTGTGTTGGTTGAAATGTAATCAAGGAAATATTACAGATATGTCGTATTTGGCTAAGGGTATCACAGAAGTAACCTTTGCTCATTATGGGGCTCCTGGTCCAATTCATTGCTTGAATGATTACATTTAAGCAGAAAGTGGTTTCATGTTTATGTGCCATATTGTAAGCTCAAAAAGCACAGCAATCAACTTTATTTGTAAATCAAAGATAAGAATACAGCAGAATTCGTATAGGATAGTTGCATCTGCAGCATTTTTTTGGGGGAGGGGGGGGGGGTGAATGCTCCGTCAGACTGCCTTCAAGCTAACAATCTCATTGATTCATTCACGGAGCCCAAAACAATGCTTTTTGCTTCTCGACTGGTAAAAGAACAGAGTGTGGGCAGATCAATAGACAAATGCTATGAGAACTCAGCTGGGTCCGTGTTTATCTCAGTCTGTGTGGACATATTGGCGATCACTGAAAAAAAAGAAGAGAAAAGAAATCGAATGCTCAGAGATACATTGCATGTGTTGCTAGGTACTGAGCACTCCATTCTTGCTTGGATCTAAATGACACTTTCTCGCTCAATGTTGCCCAGAAGTTCCCGAATGTAAATTGTCATCTGCTTTTACTCTTTTTAATGAAATTTCGTGTTAATAGAAAACCGTTTGCTCAGAATTGTAGGCCTGTATAATATCAGATCTATCATAAAGGCACGCCCCAGACGACAACCTTTCCTTGGCGCGGGTAGGGCGCATTAACCTGCACCTCTGCAAACTATCTGCGTGTGATAAGATGATAAAGGCCCATGATGTTCTTCCGCGATTGTCTTAGTACCTGACTCCTCTCATTATGTGTTGGAATCAATTATGGCGCGGCATTGATTGCTGCCAATATGTCACGAAGGAAGCGGTGAGATCGAAGTCAGGTTGCGAGCCCATAGGCGAGCGATCTGACGGAGTCTCACCGCCTCCAGAGTGATAACTGGCCTATTTTCACCCCTTATCATCGCTTTTGTTCTTGCCGATCCCGTTTGCTTGCGTGCTCCTTCTTCTGCATAATTTACCGTTTTGGAGATGAGCGGTGTTAGACCCCTAAATGTAAACACGCCCCTAAATGTAAATTTACATTTAGGGTTAGGTGTCAGACCGCTAACTGTAAACAGTACCCCTAACTGAAAACGCAAATTTGACAAAAAAGGGGTGGTTTAGCCCCTAACTGTAAACACGCCACTAAATGTAATTATTTGGGTAGGTGGACACTGGACCCCTAAATGTAAATGTAACTGTAAACACGCCACTAAATGTAATTATTTGGGTAGGTGGACACTGGACCCCTAAATGTAAATGAACGTTAAATGTAATGGCTTCATACGGGTAAAGAGTCTCGCATCGCGGCTTAAGACTGGCTCAACAGTAGACCTCTGTCGGGTATCCCCGTACCTGGCTACCCGCGAAAAAACGCGGGTACCCGAATCGACAACTATTACCTGTGGGTTTTCATTTAGGGGTATTGTTTACAGTTAGCGGTCTGACACCTAACCCTAAATGTAAATTTACATTTAGGGGCGTGTTAACATTTAGGGATCTAACAGCGGTGCCCTATTTGGCGGGGGGTGGGAGCGTAGGGGTGAAGATTGTGCTGCTCTAAGTTACAACCTTTACCTTTCAAATAGCCATATGCTTAAATATTGATTATAGAAAAAAAACAAAAACAAAAAAAAAAAAAAACAAAAACAAAAACAAAAAAAAACAAAAAAAAAAAAAAAAAAACAAAAAAAAAAAAACAAAAACAAAAACAAAAACAGAGACCAAAGCATATTATAGTTATGTACCGGACCTACATTTGGCTATCCTGCAGCTGTAGGCGTAGGCCTTTATAGCTTCCTGGAACGTGGGGGAGCGTCATATGGCCCCGCCAGACGAACGCTGTCCAACAAATTTGATTGGCTCAATGAAGTCATGTGACAAATCAATATGTCACAGTTGAAAGTGAACGACGGTGGCAAGTAGACAAATTCGCCGTGTGTTGGACAATTGTCGAAATTGTTCGTGTTCAATTTGGATAATTTTTACGGAACAACGTTTTCTCAATTGCAAGGCCCACGCAACAATCATGACAGCACTTAGCAAAGTTCATTTTGGGTGTGCAGCCGGAGGAAATGAATGCCGTGGCATGGGCAGGCCTATTACTACTCACTGACACAATGTGTTGACACTGCTTCAGTGGTTGCTACTTGCAGTTATCTGGAGGATTATTTACCAAGGGTATCTATGAATGCACTTGCATCGACTTGTCATTACATATGTAAGGATCATTGGGATAATAATTGTGGACCAGGGTCATGGTAAGGTTTGTAACTTTGCAAAAATGTGGCTAAGTTATCCCAGCATTGGTGGCAAGTGCGGATAGTGAGTACATATGCTTGAGTTACCGCAAAATCTATTAACAACCATGGTAACTACTATAGAAAGGCGGAACCAAAAGTAAACCTTACATTGTCGTGGAAGATATTTTGTGAACATATACTGTAATTACTTTATTAAATGTACTTAACAATCATACATTTGTATTTTATTAATGATGGTGTAATAGTAATCCAGAGCTCGTATTGTTAATTCATTGGGGGTAAGCACAACAAAAGGAAGAGTCACTGCTATATATAAGATGTTATATCAGGGCAAACGAACTGTTATATCTCGGCAGCCTCGTTTTCACACCGTCTACTATATTATGATACATGTTTATGTCCTGTTACGTTTTTAGTCGATAGCCCTACCAATAAGATGTGGATTACTGATATGTTTTATACATCTCCAGCATATGTCGATGACCTGTGAGGTTTTCTAGTTTTTGGGTAATTACAGAAGCACCAAATAACAGATCACCAGCTTGATTTGAGAATATGTTAGCTTAAAACGTGGTTTTACGCAGAAGTTTGGTATACGATATCATTATCCATATCCATGGTCAGATACTGACTGCTCTGCTGCAGCAGGTAGGTTTCGCCGCAACTCATGATAGAGGCGAGTCACTTTCCGTTTGTTTGTTTTTGTTCTTGTTTTCAGAAATGAGCATGCGCTGCGTCAAACCAATCACGTATCCTCATCATCTGTTCAATCATAACCAAACCAGGGTTTCCCCAATTTAGACTACTTAATGGAGTACCGTCCACATAGTATGACACGCCATCATGGCCTAATAAGTGTTTTCATTAACAATAGAGGATATCAATTTCTGCACAGTGATCACTCGTGAAGGTCATGCATCAATCCACTGATGTTATACTAAGGAGTCACATTACTAAAAAAAAAAAAAAAAAAAAAAAAACCCGTAATTTTTCAGCGTTAGTTACGACGCTCCTTTTTGTGTTCTCAAACAATGCAATATATTATCGAAAACTTTCAGTTAATGTCGAGCGTTTAAAGTGACTTTCTTTGAAAATTAAATATTGCTGAATCAATCATTTGTTTCATTTGCGGAATAAATGCAGTACATTCAACGCGCATTTTATACAGTTGTGACTCTATATATATATATATATATATATATATATATATATATATATATATATATATATATATATATATATATATATATATATATATATATGTATATATATACTATATATACATATATATATACATATATATACAAATATAAATATATGTATATATATATGTATATATATATATATATATTATCGGTGAATGTCAAGATTTTCAGTAAGGTCTCTTAACATTGAAACTTGTACCTCTTGCATTAGTTGAAGTTAACGTGTGATTAACCCGGTCGAGCACCATAATGACGTGGCTTTGTTTTTGTGTCTTTTCTTTCATTGGGGATATGAATTTAGTCGCTTGGCTTTAAGTTACTGTGGAGGTCCGGGAAAAAGGACCACGACATTTGTAACTTATATAAAACAAACTTGAGAATAGCTGTAATAGTTTATTTGGCAGCATAACGTATGGAACCAATCACCCAAGGTCTTCACACCTAAAAACACAGTCACATAGATTTATACGCCACAGATAGAAAAGTAAAAGAAGTTACATTTACGTACACTCACAAATTAACGGAAACAGACACTCTCCCGGCATGGAGGAAAGAAAAATGTGTTAACACAGTTATTGATTTCTAGTGCAATATCTAAGGTTCGTAACGCTTACATATAGTACGATACAGCTAAGCTTTCTATGGGCCGAGTATCATGTTATAAATCTTAACTTATAATCAATAACGTTGTATCAAAAACTTAACGTGGCATATTTCATTTAATATTTGTCTGAAGAGATGTCTTTTTCATCCACGAAAAAGTTCCAAAGGTATTTCGCAAGGACGTACATTGTAACATCTGAACAATGAAAATATTACTCTAATTTATTTAGATCTGAGCGTTACACAGTATTAATAGAAATTACAAATTACTAAAATATTGCCACAGATGTTGTTTATATGAAACCGAGAAAACTACTATCCCTTGTGATGTTCCCCAGAATGCACCAAGGTACACGTATCTTGATCTCATAACCAGTACTGTAAATGGTCATGCGTGTGAACATCAAAGCAGCGTCCCTAAAAAATGAGTACATCTATGAATATTCACTTTTTAATAAATCTTTTGTTTCTGATCAGTGTCAAGTTAATTTCACACACCTGTAGCATTTGCCACTATCGTAAGGGGTCAAAAAAGCCTGGACCCTTTCCTAGAATATCATTAGTTTATGTATGGCTCAGGGGAGTAGAGCTAGGTACTTATTTGGAGTAGGATTTATCTGACATGATTTTTTAAGGGAAGTAAATGCTGAGTGGTAGCATTATCGCACTTATTCGCCGGGATGGTGCTACTTGCTTATCTCACTGACACCGAGATTGGCAAAGTGTACTATTTAAGCTATGGGCAATTTCCGCAAAACCATAAATTAATGGGTAATGCTGTGTTTTACATGCAGTCTACATCTGTCTGTGTACGTGTCACGCTCTTCAGCTGTGCCAGTTAGGTGTGATTACCACATATGAGCTGGTTATCAAGCTGTATCAAAGTCTTTATCCATAGCCATTTCTGGTTCCGAAGAAGACAACAAGTACTGTTGTTTCCATCGGTGCACCTGCGTTAAGTATCTCCAAGCATTCATGTCACATGGTTCATGTTGGGCACATATCGATTTTTTACCCATTTGCTTACATGATGTGTATACACTGAATTTCTGCTTCATACTATAGGTAACTCTTGTTGGGTGATGTGCATAATTGGTATTTGTATAAGTGTGTGTCCTTTACCCCTATCATCCGACTTAGTTGTGCTGACCATGTTACATAACTTGTGACTTCAAACCAAATGCAACAGCAAGTGCCAAGTCGATCTGACATTTATTGACTTTTCGCTTGGTTGATTGCTGTCATAACTCCAACGTTTTGCCATGTTGATAAATGTTGTATTTGTTACATGCCATGTACTTGTGACTGCTTACTCTGATGATAAAGCCTTGTACCTAGTGGCTGTCTCTGTATCTCCTCTGCTAGGCAAACCTTGCAACCGTGAATGCGTCATGCTATGGGCCATTTAATATGCTGCATCTGGTCACGGCTCATTGCAATATTCATACTTGCTGTCACTGTTTTACGTGCCATCTAGTCATACTTATTAATGGGTAATGCTGTGTTTTACATGCCATTTACATCTGACTGATTGTCCTTTTATTTCTCTTTTTTTTTTTACCCCAAGTTAAATTTTTTTTCAAGTGTGAACATCCATGTTAAAATGACTATGGTTTCTCTGTTTACCAGCATAGACAAAGTCGATTCTATGTTTGCGACAATATGTACTCTAAAATTATATCCTTTTCGCTGTATTCGATGCATATAGAATCGTGCATTTATGTAATTTGACAACTGCAAGACTGCTTGAGACGGGTGTACAATTGCTACAATATCATATTAGCTGTCATTATCTTCGCCACTCTACATTTCCATATCTCATGTAAACTCAGTGGCATGCCTCATACATCTACAGATATGATATTCGATATAACAACAGGTTATATTTGCCAATGTCTGATTTAACTTACATCCCGATTTACAATCATTTTTATATGAACATCATTACACTTGTGATGATCTTGCTCTCTTTTGTTTCCATGTTTGTACAATTTTTTTTTCTGCACTCTCTTGTGCTTTTATTTATGTTATTTTACTTGTTACTTCGAAGACTATGTTCTCCAGCACACAATGTCATTTACTTATTGTTTTTTTGTTTGTTTTGTTTTTGTTTTTTTGTTTGTTTGTTTTTTTTTGTGAACAAGAATGCAGTTATTTTCTGTCGTGTCACACAGTGTTCAGCGACGGACATTTCCCAGTTTGATACCCCCTGTTGGGCATCTGTTTGGATCAATATAAGGCTGTGGTAGGGCTATTTGACAACAAAGATGGGTTTATGTTCCTGTCCATGTCTGCCAACGTCTCTTTATATACATATCACAATCATAGTTTCATCCTCTCCATTACCTTCCTGATAATATTTGACGCAGTATTACTTACCGAATGTCTATGCCATGTGAGGGTTTTTATACTTCAGGTGCTCTCCACGAGTATTCATCCAATCCTGGTCCAGTTGACACTATTGTTCTCAATACGGTTTCTGTGTGTCATGTTAATGTAGCTTAAAATCTGATGGTAAACTTGGAAAAATAAGTATTTTGGTGGAGTCTGAAAAATTGGAAGTCATTTCTTTATCTGGACCATGGGTCGCGAATACCTACCCTGATGCTTTATGGGCAATTGAAGGCTTTCAAACCCTGTTACAAAAGCCATAATCATGGAGAAATATAGTTCGTGTTGGGACTACCATACTTGGGCTGCTTTCGAGCGATGTCTTCATGCAAAATGATAAATATTTCTTCTCCTATTCTGTCAATGGTACAGAAAATGCCAAATGTCAATATTCTTGAATATTCAACTTTTTCAATGTTCTCTTCCATGGCTAAAATTTCGAATATTCAAGATAAATCTCGTTCATTCGACGTTTGAGTTGATTATTCGTCCTTTTACAGCGTCGCCATGCACGTGTATCTGTGTTTTTTCAATACATTTGACTATTGAATTTCATTAAAGAACAGTCTTTTAAGCAAGAGAGATTTGATATTTGTAAGAAATAAGTGAACATGTAATGTGGAACTCCAAAACTAAAAAACTTGTCTCAGTTTTGAAGCTTCCTTTGAAAACACAAAAACATAATTTAGTTTAAACGTATTTATTTATACTGGATTGCCCAATAGAACATAATGTGATGACTAATCGAGAGGTTCTCCAGACACGGAGACGCACAAAATATATACAAAACACACAAAACGATACAATGTAAAGGAAAAGACTATGCGCTTAGACAAAACAGGCTATGTATATCGATAAATTTAAGAGATCACAAATTGAAAATGAATATGCGCATGTGTACATTATATTTTGTCAACACTCTAAAACTCGAATCTTGCCATGCTCCCGTAGATATATGCTGGGGGGGGGGGGGGCGACTGATGGCGAGAGTTGCATCCGACCTTAGTCCATCCACCCTAGCAGGCCAAGCCACAGGCATTGGCCCGCTCAATAGGCGAATGGCGCGTGGAAGCAAAAAAAGCATACCACCCGGCGCGGCCGAGGCACCATTGTGACATACGCACACTGCCACTGTGGAGTCGTCAATGCGCCCAGTAGCTCGGGTGCATCCTCGCCGCCTTGTCAATGTCCACCACCACCAGCAAGCCATCCCAAAGGGAACAGTAACAAAACTCAAGGACAGAATTCACACCTGAGGTACTTATTTACACATGTACTCGCATAATAAAGTAACAGACACGTTGAGTGGAACACTATGGAGGGTTGATTGCGGCAACAATAATTGATTAATATACGAAGCGTTTCGATTCAAGTATAAAGTTTTGCACAGCTTTAAAAATTATGGCGTTACATTCGTCTGAAATTTCCTTACTCCCGAATAAAAAGATATTAGCTAGTCTATCGCTTGCAACATGTAAGATTAAATTTGGATGTATAACAGGGGCTAGCAAGGGAATAGTAATATTAAAAAGCTTCATTCTTTCATGGGCGTATCTTGAACAATAAAGACGAAAATGTTTTAAGTCCTCGTTAGGGTGGGGGCAGGCGCACGTGGGTCGTTGGATTATGTTAACTTTATGGAGGTCGGAATTAAGCTTTGAAAAGCCAAGGCGTAGCTGAATATGGCAAATACTGGCAAATCGCTGGCCATGAGAATAAAAAAGGGGAGCGGCGTCAACAGCAAGCACAGTGGCCTTGAGTTTACACTTGAAGATCTGTAAGGATAGGGAGTCACAGGGACGATTGTTCCATTGTTTGATGGCATCAGGGAGGAAAGATTTTTTTTAGAAACGCTGGGTTCTGCATTTGATGGGGTGCACGTTGCTGGTGGACCTAGGGTGGAGCATACGACCAGCCGGAGCAGGAGGAACAAGGCTGGAATGATAGGTCGGAGTTAACTTATGATACATTTTGTAAAAAAGAATGAGTTTGAAGAATTTGCGTCTGCTGGCCAGAGTTGGCCAGCCACGTTCCCGTAAGAGATTGACATGTGATGTGTGTCTTAAGGCTCCAGTACATATCTTGGCTGCCTCAAACTGAATCGATTCAATTAGGTCACACAGGCCTTGTCCACAATTATCGAAGATAACACAACCATATTCGAGAATTGGCCTAACCATTGAGAAATATAGTCTGTCAGCGCATAGCGTGAAAGTTGAAATTTGAACCTTCGCAGGAGTCCAATACGTTGACCAGCTTTATTAGTAATGCGTGTGACGTGCGCATGCCAAGAAAGATTACTGGCTAAAGTAGTCCCAAGATCTGAAAAAAAGACTGATATTGATTTTACGGCGTTAAAAACCATACGCCAAAGTTTCCCCCAGTAGTGAATGATAGAAGGATTTGTATTTAAGTGGCGTGTTGTGACTATAGGGTTTTGGACAATTTCAAAGATGCTAGTGTCATCGGCGAAGATCTGGACATCGCAAGTCAGATCGTCTATAATGTCATTTATATATACAAGAAATAATAAAGGACCTAATATGGAACCCTGAGGTACACCGGTCGGAACAAGCAGCCAAGAGGAGGTTTGCCCGTGGATAATTACACGTTGATGGCGGTTTGATAGATAGCTGTCTATCTACCTTAGAAGAGCTTCAGATAATCCTAATCGTCGCAATTTGAAGAGGAGACGTGCCACACCTTATCAAAGGCTTTCAATATATCCAAAAAGACCATTCTGGCCTCTTTGAAATTCTCGAGACCATTGTAGATATTGAATAAAATACTAACAAGTATGTTGACAGTTGAATTGTTGGCCTTGAACCCAGAGTTCTTATCGGTCAGTAAGTTATTACCTCTTAAATATTCATAGAGAGAACTATAGACCAGACGTTCAAATACCTTTGAGACTTTACAGAGCAATGATATTGGGCGATACTGACTTTCGATTTGTTTATTCGACTTTTTAAACACAGGGCAAATGTTAGAGCGCTTCCAAGAATCTGGAAATTGTGAGACACTGAGAGGCAAATTGAAGATTTTGGCTATAGGCTTACTTATATAATCAGCAGTATTTTTTAGGAGAAAATTTCCTATGTTGTCAGGGCTTGAAGCAGAAGTGAGTCTTAATGATGATTAAACTTTCCTGACATTTTCTTCGTTAATCATGAAATCACTCATACGAGACTCAGTGCAATACGTGAAATTTGGCGGGGGGGGGGGGGGGGCATCGTTGTCGGCATGGGTGATGCACTGGCTAGTGATATAAGTATTAAATACTTCACACTTTTCAGTGACGCTAGGAATAATCGTTCTTTCTTCAATGATGGGAGGAATTTCATCTTGGATTTTACATCCGAGGACTGATTTGGATACACTCCACCATTGTTTTGGATTTATATTATGCTCATCCATTTGCAAACGTAATTTGGAAAAATATGAATTGATCGACCGTCTTATTGAATTTACAGCCTTGTTGCGTTGCATCTTGTATAAATGGTAGAACCTTTCAATTTTTACGCTGACGTCGAGAGTGAAAGGACGGGGTGTTTTGGATAGGTTTTTAAAACTTTTCCAGGCATGGTTGCGCTGGCGTATAAATCTTTTAATCTCTCCAACCTGTTATTTTAAAACAAAAGTTTTGTTTTTGGCCTGTAACTGGGGGGGGGGGGATTGTTTTATAAACCTGTACCTTTATGGTTACTCTTCACATAAGTGCACCAATCTGACCTCAAAATTGTGTCTTAGTTTTGAAACTGCCTCAGAAATCACAACTTTCGCCCGTCATTTTCAAATGAAAATTTGTTGTTGTTTTCTTGTACCTGTACAGGGAGTATTGTGTTTATTTACCTGTTACTTTTTGGGTTATTACCTATCTAGGCATATTTAGTTTAATTTCAACATATTTATTTCAACTGGATCGCCCTATAGTACATCGAGATGTCACCAATGGGGGGGGGGGGATTGTCTCCAGAACATGGAGTGACACACAAAATGTATATTACAAAACACACAGCACAAAACATAAACGAAGTTACCCAATTAACAAAGAAGCTGTACACATGTTTCAGATTTGTACCCCACATACAGGAACGAAAATAAGAAAGTCACAAACATGCAAAACAAAGAAATATAGTTCACGACAGGTAGAATGCACACATATACGCCCCTGTTCACAATAATACAGACCAGCGGTAGGAAATTTCATATAGGACACCTGAGAAATAAATGTGTGTAAATCAGCGACTAACTCAATTGAAATGACTGCCTATGCATAACAGAGCTAAAATATGAAGTGTCTTGTGCCAACGATGTATCTGTGGAAAGCATCACAAATTTGTATGTTGAGGGGAATGGACAATTCGTCGCTACCAAAGGGAAGGATATGAGCTAGTCTGTCACTCACTGTGTATATAATTAGATTCGGGTGGACGCCGGGAGCAATAATAGGGATGAGGGAGTTGAGAAGTTTAATTCTGTAAGCTGAATACTTTGGACAAAAGAACAGAAATGTTGTAGATCTTCAGAGGGGTAGGAACAGGAACGTGTAGGTTGTGTGATGATGCTGACTTTAAAAGTATCAAAGTTAGGTCTCGAGAATCCAAGACGAAGCTGGGTATGACAATGTTGGCAAATCTCTGTCCTTGGGTAAAGTACACAGGAACATAATCCACTGCTAGTAGAGTTGTTTTCAATTTGGATTTGAATATTTGGACGGAAATTGAGTCTCTTATGTCAGAGGAAAGATTGTTATCAGGAAGGAAGGATTTGTCTAAGCGATTAGTTTTGCAATTAATGGGATGTATGGAGCTAGAGTGGCGAAGGTTTCGAGCATTAATAGTTGGAGGAATTAGTTGAGAGAGATAGGAGGGTGTTAAGTTGTGATGCATTTTGTAAACAAGAAGTAACTCAAGTTACTTCCTTCTGCTGGTGAGTATTGTCCAACCAAGTTCACGTAGGAGTTTGGCATATGTGTGTCTTAATGCACCTGTTCATATTTTGGCAGCTTCAAACTGTGTGGATTCAATAAGATCAGAAAGGCCGTGACCACAGCTGTCAAAGAGCACACAACCATGTTCAAAATTGGTCGAATCATAGTTAAATAGAGTTTAATCAGAGCTTTGCGGGAAAGTTTATATTTAAATCTATGTAGAAGGGCAATTGGCTGGCTAGATTTGGTGGTAATACGAGTAATGTGAGCATGCCAGGATAAATTGTTACTGAGAGTAATACCAAGATGCGTGTGTGAGTCTGCCTCAGTTATTTCAGAGTCTCCGAGACAACGGGTGGATGGTGTGGTTTAAAAAATTTAGTTGAAAATATCACAGAAAGAGACTTTAAAGCGTTAAAGTTAACACGCACAACTTTTCCCAGCTATGTATAATAGAGAGATTAATGTTCAGGAGATTAGAAGCTTCGAATGGGGTTGTTAACGACGTCAAGTAAACTGGTGTCATCAGCTAAAAGTCTGACATCACATGTAATATTGTCAACTAAGTCATTAATATAGACCAAAAAGAGAGGTGGGCCCAAAATGAAACCCTGGGGCACGCCAGCTTCGATACGTAGCCATGTTGAAGATTGGCCATGAATAATCACTCGTTTGAATTTTTTTAAAAAGGAGGCCAGGATGCCAAACCTTGTCAAACGCCTTGGATACATCTAGAAACACCATTCTGGCTTCTTTGGACTGTTCTAGACCGTTGTAGATATTGTGAAGAATGTACACAAGCTGATTGACAATGGAGTCATTGGCCTTAAAGCCAGAATTTTTGGAAGTGTGTAAATTATTTTGTGTCAAGTACTCATAAAGTGCATTAAAGACCAGTCGTTCAAACACCATTTAAACATTACAGAGCAATGAAAAAGGGCGATGATTGCTTTTAATCTGTCTGTTAGCCTTTTTGAAAACAGGACATATGTTCCTCCTCCAAACATCGGAAAAAAGAGAAAGACTAATAGAAAGTTGAAAGATTTTTGTAGGTGGTTTACGAATCGAATCAGCTGTGTCCTTTAGTAGGATATCCCCTATATTATCTGGGCCTGATGCAGAGGATGGTCTCGGGGAAGATAATTTTTTCTTAACACTGTCTTCATTAATGGTTATTGAAGAAGCATGCCTCAGTTGGGAAGTGAAACCAGGCAGAGGTGGGGCATCAACATCAGGAAGTGTTTTACACTGGCCGGCAAAGTATGAGTTAAAAATTTTCCAATTTTCCATGATACATGATACGATCTTGTTATCGTCAACGATTGGGGGTATATCTTTGTGAATGTTGCATCCCAGGATAGACTGGGACAAGCTTCACCATTGTTTGAGAGTAATGTCTTTTTCATCAAGTCGAAGCTGCAGATTAGAAAAGTAAGAGGAGACAGATTCCCTTATCATGGTTACAACCTTGTTACGATATTTTTTGGAGAATTGGCATAACCTGTCAATCTTAAGGTGAAGGTCGTAAATATGGGGGCGGGGTTTATTGGATGCTCTCTTGAAGCGTTTCCTTGCACGATTATGACATCAAATTCGTTTTTAATGTCTCCAGTTATGTAAGGTTTGTCCTTAGGGTGAATGGTAACTTCCTTATAGGGAATACATCCTTTGCAGTAGATAGAAAGAGATTTGACCAGTATGATACGGCATCATCAATATAATCAGAGACATCATGTGCAATGTTCCAAGTAATGTTTCAATATCTAGGCATATATATATATATATATATATTTATGCGTGTGTGTGTGTGTAAGTTGTGAGGTACAGAAAATGTGAAAGCTAAGTTCACCTAAAAACAAAACGGCTATTTTTGCAAGTTACTCACTAACATATAAAAAAGAATTATTTTAAGGCCTACGTGACACAATCAACATATATGTAAGCATACCGTCAAACCTTCAACTAGTTAAGGCATTTTGTCATTCAAGCTCTACTTTGAAGCCTACAATTTGAAGGATTAATTACAAAAAAAAATCATTTTTTTCAACGAAAGTGGAGCCGGTTTACTGGCTGCAAATCATAGACCCCAATCTATAATACAGAGGCAAAGCCACCGAGGTGGTCAGTGTAATAGAAGATGGTACAATAGACAAAATTACGGTTGATGGAACTATCAGCACATAGAAATGACTGTGTAACTTATAGGCTAATATATGCTCTTTTCATATCGGTCCCAATATAATGAATGACAACTTAAAGCTCTTTTTGATGGAATATCCATGGTTACCGACACAAAGTTTGTGGTCAATCAGTGTCAGAATTTGAGGACCATACATTTTGAGATGTACTTAATAAATACGATATGTCTGGACCAACTGATACACACACATCTCCTGATGCTCAAATGGATATGACGGATTCAAATTGAACAAAAGCTTTAGAACTAAACATAAAAATGCAACTAAATACTCTGGGGGAATAAGTGTCTAATAAAAAAGAAAATTGATGGCTGTGAGTTTCTCCCAATCGAGCATCCTCATATAGTGTAGATTAAGATAATTAAATCCCTCTTTGGCCTGAAGAACGATAATTATACATAGAAACAGTATATGCATCCCCTAATAACTCGGTGTATCCAAGTGACATGGATATGTTTGATATTTTGTTTGATATACGTAAATACAAAGAAACGGATGTTAAATGCATTCTTATGGGGGATTTCAACGCATCAACAAGTGACTTTACCCATTATGTTACGCCTGATAAGGCTGATGCTCTTTACATATATTCCTTTGCCTAACAATAATACAGATGATCTGGTTCTAATCAGACAAAAGTTAGACAAAAGAAATATTGATGATCACGGAAAGAACTTACTAAATCTTTGGTACAGGTCAACCTTATACTGAAAGATCGAAAACTAGGAAATCTGATGGGTAAGTTCACATGTTACAGCCAGAATGGAAACATACCAACACGCATTGATTATGTCACCTGTGACGAATCACTTTTGACTCGTATACCATATATGCAAGTGCTTGATTTTAATTGGGTTTCTGGCCAGTATGCCATGCCATATGAACTAATCAGTCACAGATTTAAACATAAATACAGTGAACTTTGGTTGCACGCAAAACGACAGTCATTACTCGATTTACCAGATCAGTTCATTTGGGATTCTGCGAAGAGCCAAATTTGTTAATATTCTGAAAAACTTGTGTAAAAATCGTATTGAGATATTTGTCAATAAACAGTATGACGTTAACAGAGGAGATTATGTAAATGAAATGGTAAAAGTCTTCAATGAAATGTTGCAAAAAGCAGGGAGATTATCCCTCAAAATAAAGAAAAAGAGTGTGTTTAAGAAATGTTTGCCGAAATACGCAGACAAACGATGTCACGCCATATATAAAGATATGAAAGGTCTTGCAAAAGAGGAATCTAAACATACTATTCAACTCATAGAAGTTTTCGAAGATTATCAAAAATTAAGGAAAAACAATTTAAAGATAATATTTTGCGAATTATGTTACAAATTATTGACAAAGGTCCGAAAGTATTTCGGGACCTTTTAAGAGAATTGGAATCTGTTATAAATTGTAATAAGCAAAAAACAACTGTTTACAAAAAAGATACCGATACTTGGTTCAAACATTTCTCTAAGATGAAGACTGAGGGCATTGACCCTACACGGTCTCCTTTATTCCAATCAGTAAAAAGAACTGCTACGACTGTGGAATCTCTTCGTACGTTATCATGTTATCTGAACTAGATGATCAAATTTAAGTTCCAGAAATCAAGAATGCAATAAGTAAACTTAAAAACAATTAATCACCGGGCAAGGACTAAATCTAGAATAAAATGCTTATAAATCGTATAGATATTCTATTCCCAATTTATATCGAAATTATTCAACAGGGTATTGACATCTGCATATTACCCAAAAGAATGGAAAATAAACTATGTCACCCTAATACATAAAGGGGGTTCTACTCTTGATCCAAGTAGATACCGAGGCATATCTCTTTCGAGCTGTCTGTCAAAATTATTTTGTTGCGTTTTGTGCACAAGATTAAATAATTATTTAGAGACTAGAAATAATAAAAGTGATTATCAAATCGGGGTTTCTAAATATTCCCAGGCCAGTGACCACATACTGTTACTGAAAACGCTCATCGATAAATACACGAAATTATGTACAAAAGGTAAATATCTATATGCATGGTTTATCTATGTAAAACAAGCATTCGATACGATTTGGCATGATGGTCTATTTAATAAATTACAAAATCACAATTTAGCTGGATACACTTACAAAGTTATGAAGGACATGTATAACACAGCCTCAATTCAGTTAAAACTTTCAGACGGTATTTTCAATCCCATTTTTTCTGAAAAATGTATCAGACAAAGTTGCTCTTTAAGTCCCACACTTTTTAATATCTTTATCAATGATTTTCCTGAAATTTTCGATAATAATTGTGACCCCTATACCATATACAATAGAAAGTCCATTATTTGCTATATGCGGACGATTTAATACTTCTCTCAGAGAACAAGTGTGGCTTACAAAATAGTCTGGACAAATTGCATGCATATTGTAAGGATTGGAACTTCAATATTAATGTTCAAAAATCAAAAGTCACGATCGTTAATGTATTTTCGACACAACTAAAATCGAATGTATTCTCACTGGAAGAAGAAATTTTTGAAGTGGTAAACCAATACCCGTACCTTGGTATAGAAATAATTGCTAGTGGATCATTTACAAATGCTATAAAAAAAACTAACAGATAAAGCCACAAAATCTTTTGGACGAATAAAAAGAATATTACTTAATACAAAGGTAGATATCCAGACGTCAGTCTCTCTTTTTTCATAAATTGACTATCCCATATTTTACTTTATGCGTGTAAAGCATCGCGTCCATACATATTACCAATTGATACATTTTTATTGGACAGTGGAATTGCTGAATATTTCAAATTTCCTTGCGAAAAAATATATGTAAGTTACTTAAGATCCTGTTTAGGAGTCCACAAGAAAGTTTCCAATACAGCAGTTGTAAGTGAATTAGGTAAATATCTACTAAACATGCACATATTCAAACAAATGTGCAAAAACTGGCTGAGAATAGTCCACATGAATCCTAGCTCTCTCCTTTACGACTGCTTTCTGTGTAACGTAGAAAACATTATTACCGATAAATTTCCATGGTTGCCATCCGTGAAATCTGTGTGTTGTCATATGGGCTTCAAAAATATGTGGGAAAATATCGGTTACAACACACCTGATTTCCTTGCTAACATTTTTCAAAACAGATTATAGAAAAACATTATCAACCAATGGAAATCGGATATGTCCAATAATACGGAAGGCAATAAGAAATTAAGAACCTACACAAAATTTAAGGACGACTTCAATTTGGAAAAAAATATCTTATTGTAATGTTTGAAAACCAGATTAAAAAGAATATAACTCGTTTTAGAATAAGTGCCCATAGCCTTAAATTAGAAACAGGCAGAACCAGACGTCCCCACAAAATTCCGGTCGACGTACCAAAATGTGAAAATTGTAAGGAAATAGACGATGGATTTCATTTAATTATAAACTGTAAAAAATATGACAAGGAAAGAAGTACAATGCTTAACAAATTAGCCGATATTTTCCCCTCATTTAATAATTATCTCGGCAATCAACAAAAATTTTGATTTATTATGAAATTTGATGACGTGGAAATAATGTGATACCCCGCAGCATATTATACCGAAGTGATACGCGAAAGAGGTCCTCTTTGAAACTGTGTGTTTTGTTTCATATGCTGTGATATGCTCTGATTATTTTGAAATGTATCGTTTGTTCACACCGTTGTAACGTGTCATGTCTGACAGATTGTCACGCGTGTATTGTGATGGATTCAATAAAGTTCATTCATTCAACCCCAAGCATATTTGGGCATAATTGTTTCAGTTATACAACTTCATATCTACATTCACATGTGAGTATCATGCATGATCATTTATGGACTTGTTGTGGATTACCGGTAAGTCTCCCAAAGATAAGGCGTGTAAACTCCTGCAAATCTAAACGTCTCTGGCAGAAGGTGCACGTAACCAAATTGAACTAACCGGTCCCTGAGAGGTGGTTGACATTCCGGCGCGGAGGTGTGCAGTACACGAAAGGGGCAAACTCAATTCACGCGGCTGTGGTTGACTTTACTCCGCGAGAAGGACAATCACCAACTAGAAAAGATGATTTGCTGCATAGTTAATCAGTGTGTGTGTGTCTTCAAAGCATATTTGTGTGACAATGTACAACTTTTCCATAATACAGGGGTAGAAGTTGGGGTGGCATTTCTATCTATTATAGCGTTGAAGTTATTCAAGATTTAAAATTTCTAATGGTGATATTTAGCATAATTAAAAATGCTACAACTTTTGTTTTTATTTAATTAGATGCGCAACGGTATACAACCCCCTAGTAGAAGTTGGAATGACATCTATATCTATTATAGTGTTGAAGATATTGACGACTAAAATTTTTGAAAACTGCTAATTAGCATAATTTTAAATTATGCTTATTAGCAGCATTCAAAATTTTAAATTATTAATTCATATTGCTGAAACTTTTGGTTTTTTTTATTCATTACATGCGCAATGGTCAATAACCCCACAGCAGAAATGAAAGTTACACTCTATCTATAATAGTTTTGAAGATATGCAAGTTTGAAAATTTCAAATGCTGCTAATTAGCATAATTTAAATTTCTATGACTTTTGTTTTAGATATATTACATGCGCAATGGTCAATAACCCCTTAGTAAAAGTTGAAATCACATCTCTATCTATAATTGTTTTGAAGATATTCAAGATTTTTAAAATTTCAAATGTTGCTAATTAGCATAATTTAAATCGCTACAACTTTTGTTTTGAATTCATTAGATGTCAATAACCCCTTAATAGAAGTTGAAATCATATCTCTTCGTATTATACTCTTGAAGATATTCAAGATTTAAAATTTCAAATGCCCCTTATTTGCATAATTTAAAGCATCTTCATTCTTCTGAATAAAAAGGCCCAACTCCTTGTATGTAGGTACACTCATGCTAAGTTTGGACTTTCAATGTATAAAAGTGTAGAAACGTGTCGGACAAATTCACTGGTACAGAAGAAAGAAGGAAAAAAAAGAAAGAACAAAAGAAAGAAAGAAAGAAAGAAAGAAAGAAAGAAAGAAAGAAAGAAAGAAAGAAAGAAAGAAAGACAGAATGTTAGGAAAAACAAAAAAGAGTGTGTTGACACACACCATTAACTAGCTATTTTCTGCCACCAGCAGATCTGAATAAATTTCTGTAGCGTCTGCACGCCTTATCGTGGAAAACCTACCTATTATCTAGCACATGCCAATACATTTATGACACGCCCATCGATCCTATCATACGGAAGCCCATTGGTGTCAAACTCACTTCTTTTTTTAATGTGGTCATAACAACATTTTATGTAGTTCGGACGACTTGCTATCTGGTTACATCGACATTTTATCTGGTTCGGACGACATCTGATCTGGTTATATCGACATTTTATTTGGTTCCGACGACTCCTTATGTTGTCAAAACGACATTTTATCTGGTTAGGACGACATTTTATGTGGTCATAACGACATATCATCTTGTTCGGACGACTCTTTATCTTTTTTTTAACGTTTTTTGACAGATTGCAAGCTGATGCATCTTATGAATCAAAGGTAAAACATGGTTAAATGCACACGAAACATAAAATATTGATTGAATGTAATATTAGTTCACTGACGTACGTAGTAAGATAAATAATGAACATCTTGCTGCATATCGGGCAAGGTGGTTTCACACAGACATGAATGGCCGAACATGGAGTTAAACTGAGGTTGATCTGCAGTGTTTTTTTGTTTTCGATACCATTACCAGGCTATTAGAAATAAACTTCCCGAAGGATTTTAGCTTCTACCCTCAATTCTCCCCAGGTAACACGTGGCTTGAATTTCACCAAATTTCAACAAATTGTCAAGGAAGCATATGATAACATATAAAAGGATATATACTTTCCACAGCAGTAACAGTGGTATACTTAACTCAATGTGATCACTTGGAATACTGTGCTTCGACTCCATTTCTTTCTTCTTTTTTTTAAAGTACCATTTAAAAACAGCAATTCATACACTAAAATGCGTGGAACAGCACAAGTAAAAATTTCATGAGTATATCATCTAAATTGGCGTGTAATAGTGCCCCACATTGAATGTACATCGCACTGGTAATCTTACACATTTTGACAACCATATATCGGCATAATGGCAGATATCACTATTTATCCCATTTTTATGTAGTTTCTAGGCTTCTGATTGGTTAATAGCCATGAAATGCCTGCTGCACCTAATTGAAATTATGGTATTACCCACATGGGGTTGGTATTACTGTAGTAATACCATGCGACACCTAGCGGCAAAAGTGAAAACGGCTCTGACAAGGGAATGCAGACGACAAAATGGCAGAACAGGAAAACCGGTGGCCCTAATGGTCCCACTTGATAGTTGTAAAGATCCCTAGGAAGTTAGAAACTACATAAAAATGGGATAAATTCGTTACACACTGGTAGACTGGGTAATACAGTGAGCATCTCCCACGAAGGGAACTGGTAATACCCGAGGCTGGCGCCTCGGGTAATACCAGTTCTCTTCATGGGAGATGCTCGCTGTATTACCCATTCTGCCAGTGTGTAAATAATATACTTTCTCACAAGCACAAGAATACTTTTTTTTTTATTCGAATGACAATTTTGTATAGCTGGGAGCTACATCACAGGTATACACCTTGACCCGGGCACTAATCTATTGGGGTTCGGATAGACATTGGGAAAGTATATCGTGAAAAAAAATCCTACTCCAGGTGTAAGCCTCCCCTTACGGGCGAGGCTTGCTGGTACCTTGACGTTAACGTTTCCACGTACGTTCTAAGTTGTATACAGAACATCTAACATTCATATTGCACGTGATTAGCACAATTTATCCTAATTTGCATACTTTTGAACCTCTAAGCTGTTTAAAACAGGTGCATAATCTCAGGTTTAGGACCACATCTCGATTTTCAGTAATTTACAGGAACCAGATGTCTTTGTGAAAGGTCTTACTCGTAATATCAAGATTCCACACCCTTCAAATGTAATTGTGCACTCGTACAAACTGCTTGTCGAATTATACAATTTTTTAGTCGTTTGTGTACAAGATGGGCCCATTTTATCCGGACTGGCATCAAACTCAGGTTTTTCCTGCACCCAATGATTCAATCTATATCATGCAATATACAGCTTAACGTGATTTTTGACATTCCTGCAATGTAGTTACAAGACAATGAGTCCCATACAATTCTAGCTTTGTCTGTTGCTGGCACTTATCGGTCATTGGAATGTCGAGTGGCTGTACCATTTCAAGTCATTGGATTTCCATCTCCTCTTGAAAGTTTACTTTGCGACATTTGTTTATAACTCGAAACTTCAATTTTGTCAAGTCATTTCGAATTTTAAATCTAAAAAAAATCCAGTTTAAAAAAACAAAACAAAACCGTGGTCCTTCTAGGTTCCCTTAAACGAGCGTTATTTCGCGTATTAGTGTTTCAGTGTTTTTGTGTACTCAATGGATGCTGAGGGGCCATGTCAAATGCATATGTGTAGCTTTTTCCGTTTTATGTGACTGATTTCATGTGTCGAAAGGCTTGAAAATGTTTGTTGGCTCACGCTGTAACATTCATCTGTCATATATGAGCACAAATTTGATTATTTTTCCATTTCGTCTAATGCAAATATATCATGAGTGTACATGTTGGCTGCAAGTATATGTCCTTTTGTATGTTACGCAAAATACTAGCATCAGTTATGCTGGAAAAAAGATGTCATTTTGCTAAGTGCAAAATTGATATTGATAACATTTAGGGATTTTTGCACAGCTAAATGACTATTTTTATATATAGTTTGTATCATTTCTTTTATTTTCATACTTGTTCACTGTATTGAATTATGTTGATTCCATGGGTACTATTTTTCGAAGTGTTTCTTTTGGCTAGCTCGGCGTCCCGCTGGTGCGAGAAGATGCAGTCACATGCAGTTTTAGGCGTTTGTATCCTTTCATTAGTGATTTCAGGCGTTTTTAGACTTTCTTATGCATTTGAGGTGTGCATTTTGGTGCGTTTTCTTAAATCCGCACGCAAACTTTTCAGCATGCTAAAAAAATTCGCAATCCACGTGAAAACATTGGTGTCTTGCGCTTACTTGCAGCTATATGTGGTTTCATACGTTCTTAAGCATTTACATGCGTTTTGACGATGCGTTTTCATGCAGGGAAAAAAGTACGATAATAACCGCACCCCAAAGCGCGACACTACGACAAAGTGTGCGGCTGCCTTAACCCTGGAAAACCAATAGTCCATCTCATGCCTACATATTTGTGACACGCCCATTGATCCCATCACAGCAACACGTACACAAGCACGTCATCAGGCGAGAGACTGAAAAAGTCGAATATTCAAGATAAAAGACTTATAAACGAGATTTGTCTTGGATATTCGACTTTTCAAGCCATCCAGTATTCAAGATCAAAGTCGGACAAACGAGATTTATGTTAAATATTCAACTTTCTTGAAACAAAAAATCGAATATTCAAGATAAAATTCGAATAAACGAAATTTATCTTGAATGTTCGACTGTGTGAGTCATAAAGCAAAAGATTAAAAAGGTTGAACATTCAAGATAAACGAGATTTATTTTGAATATTCGACTTTTTGGCCATGCAGCGGTAAATTGAAAAAGTAAAATATTCACGACAAAAGTAGAATAAACGAGATTTATCTTGAGTATTCAACTTTCTTGATATGGGAAGTCGAGTATTCAAGATAAAAGTCGAATAAACGACTTTTATCTTAAATATTCGACTTTTGAGCAAGCCTTTTTATATCACCTCTATGGCGCCGGTATGTTAATGCTTCGCCAATTTTTTTCATTTTAAATTTTTGTCGTGAAATACCATCGTCAAATCGGTGGCTCTTTAACATCACACAACAGGTGAAAATGCATGACCATGCTGCTCATGTATTTTTTAACTTAATGCTACTTATTAGTAGTTATAAGTGATTCGTTTGGCATATCGTTCTAAACGATATTTTACAAGCATTCATATCCTACAATGAACACATGATCTAGATCTTGTTTTGCATAACATTGTCAACCCTGGGATACATCTACCAATAGTTCTCCTAGCTTCTTCCTAAAACGCTGAAAATGCTGAGGTATACAAGTCTCCAGGCCTTTCCTTGTTTTTTTCTCGGCAAAAATGCAGAGGAAAGCCGAGGTACCTTTCTCTCCAGACATCACCTCAGCATTTCTCCGCGAAAGGACCGAGGGATGGCGAGGTGGTCTTGTTCCAAATCTTCACCTCGGTATGCCTCGGCATTTTTGCCAAGAATTTCCGAGGTAGCTTTCTCCCTAGATGTTACTTCGGCGATACTCGGCATATTCGCTGAGGTAAGCATAAGGGACAAAGCTACTTCGACATTTTTGCCGAGAAATGTCGAGGATTGAAAAGCAGTGCAGAGGACCTCGGCATCTCTCGGCAAAAATGCCGAGGAATGCCGAGAGAAAGCAGTCAAATATATAGGATGATCTCGTCGTTTCTTGGCAAAAATGTCCATTTATGCCGAGAAGAAGATTTTATACCAATTTTCTGGGTAGTTCTCGGCAAAAAGTGCCGAGAGTAGTCCTTTCTCGGCGTTTTGGCTCTCCAAGTGAAAACCGTAAACCAGATTTACTTCTAACTTGGAACGGGGTGGGGGGTTGGGGGGTCGCACCTTAGGTGGGTCTCTGTTATATTGGTTTAAATGGGCGCACGACAATGAATTTAAAATTTTTATTGGCTTTTTGCAAGATTAAAAAAAAATTCTTAAATACCGCTTGGACATTGTCTTTGAAATTGCACAGAAACACTTAAAAGGAGCTTCAGACGTTAGTTTGGTCAACAGGTGGCACTGAGAATATTTTTCACTTTTAAACGGTTTGTGTGTGTGTGTGTGTGTGTGTGTGTGTGTGTGTGTGTGTGTGTGTGTGTTGGCACTATTTTAACTTCATCTTTAAAGCGTCACTTAGATTGTTCTGGATTTTGGTGGAATTGTAGCTTGTATTGGGTTTAAACAAACTTGTTCACTGGGTTGTCATACTCTGGATCCGTAATTATTATTAGCCAGTTTTTAAATTCTGGTACTTGTCAGCTTATGCATGCATTCGTATTGATTGCCGTGTAGACGCAAGTCAATGGAGATTGCAATGACAATTCACATTTTCGAATTCTTCTCCAAAACTGTCCACCAGTTTCACTTCAAGCTTAGTGGAGATGTTTCTTAGGTTAGTTTCTACTGAGACTGTACGCGGAAAACTCCTCTGTGCTGTTATATGTAATCCTCCTGTTGAAATCTGCACGTGTCATGTCTACGATACGCAGGGGGCTCACAATATTGTGATGCATGAAGGCCTGGTCTGCTGAAATGGCAGATACTGGGGCTCTGAGAGGATATTCAGAAGGCTTTGTGCCAAGTCCGTAAAAACTTGTTGACCTGTGCTTGATCAAGCTAGAGTTGAGTTGGTAGTGTAGAGCTGAGAGTCTAAAGAAAAGCAGTCGATGAGAGTGTAAAGCCCCCCCCCCCCCCCCACCAGGTTCTCAACAGTGCGGTTCTGTGTAAATGTTCCAACCTTTTACTATACGAATGCTTTGCTATACACCAGATGGGATTGTACGTTCGAGATGCAGTCCAAATAGTGATGATGGTCTGAGCAAAGGAGACGGTGAGATCATTCCGAAGTGTTAAGTTCACATGAGCACTTCAGTTGGTGAACAGACAGTCACAGTCATCTTGTTTCATATCACAAATCAAGTTTCTTTCTTGTTTTTGTTTTTCAGAGTACGTATGATCAATCATACTCTGCAGCACTCTATTGTATTTTTCAATTTTGTCAAAACATCTGCTTTTGTGGCTCGGGTTTATATTGGTGGATTTTAAGGGGTTTTTATTTGTTTGTTTGTTTGTTTGTTTGTTTGTTTGTTTTTTTTTGTTTTTTGTTTTTTTTTTGTTTTTGATTTTGTTTTTGTTTGTTTTTTTTTTGTGTAAGGCAGTCGGTACTGAACAGTGATAACATACATTGTTTATTGATCTGTTTTAAGGTGGATTTTAGGCTCACTACCACTGCATGCTACTTCAAGTGTGGAAGCAGGTAAAATAGATTGTATGCAAGATATTCATTCTGCGCACAAATACTTCGAAACACACACAGACTATATCAGTTTGTATGTATGACTACTAAATA
Organism: Hermodice carunculata; assembly: GCA_964020975.1. Taxonomy (NCBI): domain Eukaryota; kingdom Metazoa; phylum Annelida; class Polychaeta; order Eunicida; family Amphinomidae; genus Hermodice; species Hermodice carunculata. The sequence continues at coordinate 69,284,044 of OZ026626.1, read as the reverse complement.
CCAAGGATAGATGCCAAAATTTGAAGAACTACGCGTCCACAAAAGTTGTCTCGGTATTTGGGGTCTTCTTTATAGCAATGATTGTTTTAAATATAAGGTCAAATGCAATACTTGTGCTTGTACCATGTGGCCGTTTGCAAACAATACACCTTAACTTATTCCCCCCTGATAGAAGACTGAGTCAACAGCTTTCGTTCGCACGCCCTGGGTGCAATGGGCCCAGAGCGCTCTGAAGAAAACTGTTGACGATGGACATATAATTTGAAATGATCTTCCATGCAAGTTTCATCCAAAATTTTGAAAAATAATCTCTAAATTAGTAAAATACAATTAGCAGACGACATTTAGATATTGGCAGGAAAGAGCGTCATTAGGGTGCAATGAGTTAACGTGGTACTTTTCACCATTTTACAAAAGACATGGCGAACTTCCGTGTTCCGATTCAGTGATTTTCATCGGCCTGTTCTGATGCAAGCAAACCATTCCAATAAAAAATGTAGACTCAGTCCCAGTAACATCCGCTTTTACCGATGGAAATTCCGAAGTTACTCAATATTTGTATATTTCCATGGACGTTTATCAAATGTTCCAGCTGCCGCGTGTGTGGACTTTTGTTTGCGATACAAAAACAAGGATATCATGCTATGAAAGAGTTGCATCCGTGGGCGACTACACTTTGTTATCAAAACGTGATTGTCCACCCTTGTTTGTCAGATTTTCCACACATTTATGACCTAAATGGGGGCTTGACTGTTTTTAATTATATACATGGCAAATTAATTGCCAATTACCATCTTTGTAGAATGATATCAGTGCCGTCTAATGACCCTCATCAAGTCAAAACACGCTATTTATATTGAACTTTCTAAATTTTAGAAGTTTTATTTTTACATCAAGTTATTACAACGAAGAGGCAACAGCGTATTTGTCACACTAAACTTAAGGTGTATAGTCTTAACAACAGCGCTTTTATTTTTAAACGCATAGTTCTCCAACTCACATACTGTGCAATACTTTAATTCCGCGATGTTCTTATTTTCGCTTATTTCGCGGATGCTTAAAAACCGTGAAAATAAGAACCCAGTGAAATATATTTTTATCACGGCATTGATAGGAATTATACCAAAAATAGTGAATTTTAAAGTTTCAGTGAAAGATCCAAAATGCCAAAACCGTGAAAATTAATGCCCGTGAAAATTAATGCCCGTGAAAATAAATGTATTCATGGTCAATAAAATTAAAACCACAGCAAAATGAGATCAAAGTACGGTATAAAGGTCAGCCAAGGATAACGCCGAAATTGTCACTCCAGACTGAAGAGTTGAATCAACACCAACTGTTGACGTGGTATAGTTGGCACTGGCCACAGCTCTTGTTGGACTCGCGGGCTGACTTCAGAAATGCTGAAACTTCTCGGACCTGTTTTATTGGTGTCGGTCATAGCAGGTGAAGTGGTTAAGTTCATTCACAAGAAGTTTCTTCCTAAAAGAGTTCTGGTTCTGATGTGTGTTTGCTCTTTTCGGACTTGTGCGCAGAACGATGAATTAAGTTCACAATCATTATTTAGAGACGAGTAAAAAAAAAGGGCAGATGTTTTGCTAGGTTTTACTAATTTTAATTGCACAATAGAGCCCATTTGAGCAGGTTTCTGTCCAATACTGACTTTATCATTCATAGTTGCGCTTAACTGTCCCCACAAATGCTTCCCACCACTCTTGTGAAATTGTGTAGGTAGGAACAGACTCGTGAGGGTATTCTAGTTTAAAATGATACCTGCATGCAGCGGGCCATCGTGTTCACCAATGCACCTTGGGATATCCTTTTTTTTTATTTCCACAATACACAGGCACCTAAATCCAGAATTGGATTATCCTGAAATGCTATTGATTTGTAAAAAAAAAGTATGAAAAACTTACTTTTATTCAGGCGGATGTAGACTGCTTATATGCAGAGGTCCTTCTAGCTTTGTGCTTTAACAGTAAGCCCATGAATATTAGCAGATAAAGAGAAACATAGATTTCAGATTGGAAAAGACATTGGTAACCACACAATGCTGCAATTTTTCGCTCACCTGCTTCCAGATTTGGATGTGATAAATTGAAAAATTAGAAAAATTGCACGTTCACTTTACGCAATTGCTGTATAGACACAGGACAAGTGACACAAATGACAATGCCAAAATTCATTTCTGCACTTTATGCACTTTTAACAAAATATATACTTTGTTAGACTTACTTTTAGTTTATTGTGTTTTATGGCCTATTTTGTCGACACCTGTGCCCACTGTAATGACACTTTTTCCCGCAAATATCTAGATATCGTCTGCTAATTGTATTTTACTAATTTAGGGATTCTTTTTCTAATTTTTGAATGAAACTTGCATGGAAAATCATTCCGATTTATATGCCCATGATCAACAGCTTTCCTTGGGGCGCTCTGGGTGCATTTCGACCCGAGCACGCCAAGGAAAGCTGTTGACTCAATCTTCTATCAGGGTGGAATGAGTTAACTCAGGAAATAAAAAAAGAGGAGACGTATGCACAAACAGGACAGATAGTGAAGATACAAGCGGCATGGATAACTGTCGTGTTGCAAGCTGCTATGTTACAATGTCAAGGAGATGAGTTGATATAAGATTTGCTTGTTGTCCGATCCTTTTTCTTTCTGAAAAAATACGTTTAAACTAACTCATATGGCACAGATTTTTTTGTCTGTTTTTTCGTCGTTGTTTTTATTAATCGAACATTGCTTGCAATGATGCACATATCTTAATTGCATTGAAGACGAAAGAGGGTTTTATGATGAATAGGAAGTTAAAGTCTTTGAGCGAGTCTGCCATCAGACAACTTTTGTTTTGGAATGACTAAATTGAGAACAAATTTTCTGTTCTTTGACAGGTAAAATGATTCGAAATGTAGCAGGGTTTGATTCAAAGTAATAATCAAATTATTGTATCAGTCTAAAATTACCGAATCAGCTGAACACAGGCTGTATTCTCAGTCTTCACGTCTTATTTTTTCCCAATAATTGTTCCTTTTTGTCTTCCATAAAGGTGTCCAATGCAGAGAGATCAGATTTGGAAACTCTGCCACAAATCGCCGTTATTTAGGCGTTGGGAGAAACGTCATGGTCATTCCCCAGCCTCCTGTTCAGACAACGTCTGCTGGTACCGTGACGCTGTGGCAATTTTATGTTCGACGAGTCGATCCGGTTCACCTACAAGTGTGGAGACAGATTGGCAACAATCGCTACAGACTGGTTGGTCGCCTTTCCTACACGCCTGAAAGAGTGGGAGTACATACCATATATCCTAGAGAGAAAATTCGCGTGTTGAAAGGAGATGTTCTTGGGCTCTACTTCCCAAAAGGAAACGTTATTCCATTTGACAGAGGGGAGTGTCGCCTTCGTAAGTTCCTGGATGTGGTGTCCCCGCGACTGTCACCACGCAGTGTCTATCCAGGTGCGGTCTGGACATTCAGGTCCACGCAGGGTAGCGGGACTAGTTGCAGGTTGTATGCTGTCTCAGTCCGGGTCAAGATAGGTAAGAAGGAAGTGTCAAATTTAGTTTGGAAAGACTTCTTTCAGATATTAGTTATTTTGACAACTATTCAAATGTTTTGAATTTTCTTCTCAGTTGCTCCACGTAAGAACTATTTCTCATCAGATGTTATGTGAACAACACATACCTCTGCCTGAATTGAGTAATTGTTACTTTCCATCTTTTCAGAAAAAAAGAAAATATATACAAATGCTTGCCTCTTTATATCAGTTGTTATGAACATCAACATGTGTCTTTCGTTACGGTCGCAGCAAAAATCGATGACGCAGGAGCAAAGTTGAGAAAGTGATTATTTATCGAAAAGACACTACCTTGACTTCCAATTTTTTTATCCGATCTAGTGAGAATTTGAAAGAAAATGTGTTCCCTTAGTTGGGTAATACAACCTGATGCAGATCGGTGCATACATTTCCAACATCTGCCTGCAACGCGTTTTGGCATATGTATGCGGTGACCGAAGCAAAAGACGCAACGGACGCTAATAGTCTACATCTGGGTTAGTTCTAAATTTGCCTAAGGTGGTGCTGCCCATCCTGTTCATGGTTGACCGCCTACATCTTGGGGTCACTTCCCATGATCCTCACTTTTTCTCCATAGATTAACATGGGGAATTAGCAGATGTAAATTTAACTCTCTATATGTGTTGCGAAATAAGCATTAAACTTTCATTTTATCACACCTGGGTATATTTGAAAGATAATAATATGTACTTCAGGTAGATTAGAAGATGATAATTCCAAAAATTGTCCTCACATGTAGGATGAAACTTTTAGGTTCATTGTAATGTAATGGGCTTTGCTGACCCACCAGACCCCAAATGGCATGAGTTGCAAGGCGTCACAAACAAGCATCATGGGAACAGACGGCTGTGCGTCAAGAAAAATTAAGCCAACCCAAATCACCCCTATCCATCGTATATTGCGTCACTGTAGTGTGAGTAGACCATTTCCACACACAAAATATATTGCCGGCTCCATGACTTTGCCTCCTCAGCACTGTCCTGAAAGAAGGTAAAGATGTGGGAAAGGGTATGGTATTTACAAATGACAGTTTGACTTTCATTTATTTTTTTACAATGTTTATTTAAAGCGTTGCGTCTTGAATGATGTTATCCAAGCACTCAGCATTATGGAAATCGGTACATAAGTTCTCTAAGTATGGGCAAACAAGTATTCCAGCATGAAAGTGCTATGATAACCCCAGCAGTGCAAGACTTCGTGAAGGCTACACAGAGCTATTGCCTTCCAAGTAATCAATCAATCAATCAATCAATCAATCAATCAATCAATCAATCAGTCCATCCATCCATCCATCCATCCATCAATCAATCAATCAATGAGTGAGTGAGTAAGTGAGTGAGTGAATGAATAAATAAATAAATAGATAAATAAATAAATAAATAAATAAATAAATAAAAAAATAAATAAATGAATAAATAAATAAATTGTAACCTGGAAAATATAGCTCAAGGTCACTAACCAAGTAAAGGGTGAACAACATGTTGACATCCGTGCCTTTGTCTTAGAGCTAATGGTGGGCCGCAGCAGTCTCTGAGATTCCACGTGGCCTTTTTTTTCTGGGCCATAAATATGATAAAAGTTCCTTGCTTACATTATTCCATATTAAGTGCATAATGGGTTTTACAACCACTCGATGGTACCGCCCATTAAACGTGCCTATTTACCTATGAGCCTATCAATACGGCAAAAGTCATCAGAGCCGCAAACACTTAATCTCACTACACGCATAAATGATGGATATTTTGTTACCTGACTAAGGCAGCTATGAATAACTTTCAAATTCTTATAATGTATTTGAGATAAGCTCTTGACAAGAACTGAGCCCAGAATCAACAAAAAGTAGCCCAATTAAGCTACCAAACAATCTCAATGTAACAGATAAAGGCTTATTTGCTCCGTAAAGCATACCTCATCAAAATAGTCTTTCCACCATTTTTTCAAAAAAACATGAAACAAAGAATTCACAAAATCAAACAAGCATACGAACAAAAAATTATCTTCCTAAGTTGTAGTTCAAGGTATAATTTCATAACTTTCAAACGTTGAAGCCGTCTTATTTTTGGAGTTTTTTGTCGCAAATTTAGACCCCTTGAGAAAGCGCCACTTTCATTTCTGGAATTATAGCTTCGAATCTTCATTCTAACATGAGAGAAAATTGCATATTCCTAAACATCCGAAAATTGATGATTTTATTCCAGTATATTAATAATCGGAGACACGCTGTAACAAGCAATTGCTCGACACATTTCCAGATAGCACATGCTGGTTTAATGACCAATTATACTTGGGAGAGGGACCTGTTGACAATTCATGTATTGAACAAAGGCGTTTCCATGAATCTTGTGCGGGAGCTGTCGCCAAATACATCTCCAGTTTGACCACTCTATTAGGGCATAAGGAATGATTAGAATCGCTGCTCTGCTATTTGAAAGGCTCCACCTTGCTTTCCATTGCCATGCCGTTCTCATGGGTCTATTCCCAAGCAGTTGGAAGCACAAAGTGACCCAAAGCAGGAAATGCCATGTGCTGACAATTGTTTCAAGCAGTAAATGGCATTTGCGTGGACACACAAGCAATGTACGCATCCAGGCGTGTGTTATAGATAGAAAATATCTGGTGTTCTTATGACACATTATTTATAACATATTACAAGCAAAACTACATGGATGCAAACTTTTTTATGAATCAGGTATTTATCAATAAGTATTTTGCGCTTAAGCCCTGAAAGTTTGCACTACTATTTTTATCGTCTTTTCTACTAGAATGTACATTGTGACAAATGATATTGAAACGAAACATTAAAAAACGCCTAAAGACGAGGCAAAACTGCCATCCACATCAACTAGAAAAGCGGTCAACATAGTTCAATTCAGACCAAAAGCACGAACTCTGCAAACTGCTTTTTGTAACTATAAATACGACTGTATGAATAAAGAAACATAAGATTATGCGAGCGAATTAGTGCCCAAGTGGACCGGTGGTACTGACCAGAACACTGGCACATCAATAGGCAAGGAGTAAATTTTAAATGACACAATTCTCCATTAATTCATCTGCTTGGACACTGGCCTATGGGTCACGTATTTCATACAAGTTTAAATCAATTCTGTTTTTGGCTGACTAACCTAACTCATTCCACCCCAATGACGCCTTTTTTCCCTAATATTTAAATGTCGTCTGCTAATTGCATTCTACTAATTTAGGGATTATTTTTCAAAATATTGGGGGGAAAGCTTTTGACTCAGTCTTCCATCAGGGTGGAAAGAGTTAAATGGTGAAAACCCTCTCTACACCGCATCTCATAGGCCTAGACCAGTGTTGAGAAACAGAGCACAAGAACAATATGGATCTGAATCAATGAAATATAAGACAACATGGGAAATGCTACATTACTAAGTAATGAGTGTCTCAAGCCCGGACAACAAAAGTCCAATTAAGGTTTAAATGATGTAAAACAACAAAGTATAAAAAAAGGGTCCATTAACATTGGGTCTAGTAGGTACAACATATATTGTGTGCTTTCCGAACAGCTGCACAGCCACCTACCAGGAGACCACCTCCTACAAGACGGCCAACCACCACTAGAAGACCACCTTCCACAAGACGGCCAACTACAACCACAAGACCACCCCCTACAAAACGACCCACTACGACTACAAGACCCTCCAACACAATAACACTGGGCAACGCCGCCACTAACAGACGTTATCTGGACTCCTGGTCAAATGCAATATATATACCTGAACCAAAAACTCAGTTGACAAAACCTGGTAAAGTGGTCAGATGGCAGTTCTATGCCAGACGAGCAGCTACCATCTACCTTCAGGTCTGGAGGAAGTCCTCAGGAATCAACCGATACAAAATGGTAGGGCAGACAGTGTACACCTCCACCAAAGTAGGCATCAACACAGTATCTGCTAGAGGTGGCATCCCTGTGGCTAGAGGTGACGTCATAGGTTTCTATTTTCCATCCAGGAGTGTCATACCTTTTGATGGAAGGGAATGCTTAACCCACAGAGGTCTGTATGTCAAATACCCAGCAAGGCATCTGGTCAAACCTGGGTCCTCTTTCACATTCAGCTACATGAAACCTGGCTGGAACCCATGTCGTCGATACTCTCTAAAGGCGGCTGTACAGATAGGCCGTGAGTATATTCATGCTACTACTGTCATAGCAAGGATGCATCTAATCCTGAAAGTTTAGAATACCTTGTGCTCTGTGTTCTTCTTGCTTCTTAAAATGTGCAATTTTATAAATGATTCTAAAAAATGTTTGAGAAAGTGATAAAAGTATGAGTCCCGACTGTTGCCTCCATCATTTAAGTATGTTGTTGACCAAGCTAATTTGGACAAAAGAGGACAACATTTATCCCTTGTCTAATGACTCAGTTTCATATATCTAATTAAAACTATTTGAAGGTAAAACTGTAATCTGGCTTGTTTCTGTCATTTACACATTGGTCGACAATCTGTTAGTGGCAACAATTATTGGTTTGTCATCAAGCAACTATAATATTCCAAACCACTTGTGTTCTTAACTCTTTCAAATATCTGGACACTCTCCATCCCCGAGGGAAATTGCAACCATTTAACATTCACGGTATTTTGGCTGATCCAATTGAGAGGTAATAACCACATCTGTCCTGCATCTGACAATCCTAAAACAATGTTGAGACACTTTTCAAAGAAAACATGGAGGTAAAAAAATCGGGGTACTGTAACATATGTATAATTACTTATTAATGGCTGTACTATGGCTGCAAAGACCAAAAAATCGAAATTTGATCTTGGCCTACTTCACTTGGACCAAGCACAACAAAGCTGATCCAATTTCAAGTGGTTGAGTTCCATACCTATCAAAGCAACGGTTTTAAAGGAAAATAGGATTATGTGAGTGGAGTGTTTATAAGTATACCCGGTGAGCAGTGGTAATGACACAAAGTGTTGTCTTTCTGCCCCCTTTTTTCAAGGGGAGTGGGGTTGCTTTGTTTTTATTTATATTTTATTCCTAATTATTATTTTTTATTTATTTCATGTTTGGCATGATCCCCCCAAGGCTGAAATCTGTGTCCAAATGTGATCTACCTGATCTAATGGTACAGAAAAACATGACCCCTATTCCAAAATTTTAAATCCAACAATGACAGCAAAAATATTCCAGAGTTACCAAAGCATCAACATTTATCTTATAAACCAATGTCAAGGAACAAATTTCACTCCTGACTCGAGAGAGGCAATCACCCATACAAGGCAACTGGTGGTTTTAAAACAGTCCTCTCAACTTTTGAAATATTCTTCATTAACTACAGACTATGGTGTTTCCAAAGTGTATAGTCCTTACCACTCAAAACCCAAATTGTATTACTTCTGCTAAAAATAAAAAGAGACCTGGTAGGCCTATTAATTTTTAATTCTCGTGACTTGTCAGTTAGCTGAGTTTACAGCAAAAAAGAAAGTAGGCCTACATTGGTTTTCTGATATTTATGAATGTGGAACATTATAGACACTCTACCTCCATAATAAAATAATCGCAATGTAAAGAGACACAGAGCATCATTGAACCCATTTGGCGAATTGTATGTCACAGATCACAGATCGTAGTACATTCTATGTCTATTTATCTAACAGGATCCCTTCCACTCACCAGAAGACCATCTAACACCACCAGTCTTGGAAACGCGGCCACAAACAGACATTACATGTTTATACATGGCAATGCTTTCAATCAAATCAATGAAGTGCTTTGTTCCATGCTGGCGTGTTACATATTCATTAATTTCCATAGCCATTGTTATTGTGATGCACACAGCTGTTTAGTGCTTCTTATCAGATGAAAAACTGTACATTATCCTCAAAACATGTGCCGTTAGCTAATGATTTGGCAGTCCAAATGCAAAGAGGAACAAACAACACAAGGTTATGTGTCACATTTGAAGCATATGATGCCATTTGATGAAGCCATTGGTCAAAATAAAAATGAGAGTAGAGTTAAGGGAATAAGCTACAAGCAAACACACATGGCTCAAAAGTAAAGGTTCCTTTTTAATTGTGTATCATGGGAATATTTTGTATCTTATCCTGAAAATTTAGATTACCTTCTGCTCTGTGTGCTTCTTGGTTCTAAAAATGTACAATTTTATAAATGATTCTGAGGAATATTTGAGAAAGTGAATAAGGTAAGACACGCATTTGTTGCCTCCATCATCGAAATACGTTGTTGACCAAGCTGAATTGGACAAAAGAGGACAACAACTATCCCTTGTCTGATGATTCAGCTTCATATCTGTAAATGAAACTGTTTGGAGATAGAAGTGTTATATGGCTTGTTTATCTTATTTTCACACTGGTCGACCTCTGGTAGTGGCCAAAAATGGTGTTTGTCATTAAGCAGCCTTCATATTTAAACCACCCGAGTTCTTACCTTTTTCAAATACCCAGGCACTCTCCATCCTGCAAGGTAATTGCAAAAAAAGAACATTCCCGTTTTTTTTATGTGATCCAATTACAACGAAATAACCATATCTGTCCTGCATCTGACAATCCTAAACCATTTTTGAGACACTTTCTAAAGAAAACATGGAGGTCAACAAAATGGGATACTGTTCACATGTATGATTTTTTCATTAATGGCTGTGCTAAACCTGGAGATATCTTTATTTCCAAATTTGATCATATTAGCCTAAAAGAGACTAGATCAGAAGAGAGGCACAGCATCTTGGATTTCTTTTGAAAATTTCATTCGAACATGACACATACCCTTTGTTTATTTCTAACAGCTACTCCACCACCCACCACGAAACCACCCCCTACAAAACGACCCACTACGACCTCAAGACCCTCCAACACAATAACACTGGGCAACGCGGCCACAAACAGACGTTATCTGGACTCCTGGTCAAATGCAATATATATACCTGAACCAAAAACTCAGTTGACAAAACCTGGTAAAGTGGTCAGATGGCAGTTCTATGCCAGACGAGCAGCTACCATCTACCTTCAGGTCTGGAGGAAGTCCTCAGGAATCAACCGATACAAAATGGTAGGGCAGACAGTGTACACCTCCACCAAAGTAGGCATCAACACAGTATCTGCTAGAGGCGGCATCCCTGTGGCTAGAGGTGACGTCATAGGTTTCTATTTTCCATCCAGGAGCGTCATACCGTTTGACGGAAGAGAATGCTTAACCCACAGAGGTCTGTATGTCAAATACCCAGCAAGGCATCTGGTCAAACCTGGGTCCTCTTTCACATTCAGCTACATGAGAGCTGGCTGGAACCCATGCCGTCGATACTCTTTTAAGGCGACTGTACAGATAGGCCGTGAGTATATTCATGCTACTACTGTCATAGCAAGGATGCATCTAATCCTGAAAGTTTAGAATACCTTCTGCTCTGTGTTCTTCTTGCTTCTTAAAATGTGCAATTTTATAAATGATTCTGAAAAATGTTTGAGAAGGTGATAAAAGTATGAGTCCCGACTGTTGCCTCCATCATCTAAATATGTTGTTGACCAAGCTAATTTGGACAAAAGCGGACAATATTTATCCCTTGTCTAATGACTGAGTTTCATATATCTAACTGAAACTATTTGAAGGTAAAACTGTAATCTGGCTTGTTTCTGTCATTTACACACTGGTTGACAAGCTGTTAGTGGCAACAATTATTGGTTTGCCATCAAGCAACTATAATATTCCAAACCACTAGTATTGTTAACTCTTTCAAATATCTAGACACTCTCCAACCCCAGGGAAATTGTAACAATTTAACATTCATGGTATTTTGGCTGATCCAATTGGGAGGTAATAACCATATCTGCCCTGCATCTGACAATCCTAAAAAAAAACGATGAGAAACTTTTCAAAGAAAACATGGAGGTAAAAAAACCCGGATATTTTACACATTTATGTTTACTTATAAATAAGTGTGTTTAGGCTGAAGAGACCATTATATCAAAATATGATCTTGGCCTACTTCATGTGGACCAAGCACAACAAAGCAGATCCAAGTTCAAACGGTTGAGTTTCATACCTGTCAATGCAATGGTTTAAAAGGTGAATAGGATTATGTAAGTAGAGTGTTTATAAGTATACCTGGTGAGCAGTGGTAATGACACAAAGTGTTGTCCCCCCGCCCCCCCCCCCGCCCTTTTTTTTGGGGGGGAGGGGTTGCTTTGTTTTTAGTTACATTTTATTCATAATTATTAATGTTTATTTATTTCATGTTTGGCATGATTCCCCCAAGGCTGAAATCTGTGACCCAATATGATCTACCTGATCTAATGGCACAGAAAAACATGACCCATATTCATAAATTTCAAACCCAACACTGACAGCAAAAAAATTTCCAGAGTTACCAAACCATCAACATTCATCTTCCAATACCAATGTCAAGAAACAAATTTCACTCCTGACTTGAGAGAGGCAATCACCCATACAAGGCAACTGGTGGTTTTAAAACGGTCCTCTTAACCTTTGAAATAGTTTTCATTAACTACAGACTATGGTGTTTCCAAAATGTATAGGCGTAACGACTCAAAACCCAAATTGTATTACTTCTGCCAAAAATAAAAAGAGACCTGGTAGGCCTATCAATTTTTAATTCTCGTGACTTGTCAGTTAGCTGAGTTTACAGAAAAAATAAAGTGGGCCTACATTGGTTTTGTGATATTTATGAATCTGGAACATTATAAACACTCTACCTCCATAATAAAATAATCGCAATGTAAAGAGACACAGAGCATCATTGAACCCATTTGGCGAATTGTATGTCACAGGTTAAAGATCATAGTACATTCTATGTCTATTTATCTAACAGGGTCTCTGCCACCCACCAGAAGACCATCTAACACCATCAGTCTTGGAAACGCGCCCACAAACAGACGTTATCTGGACACCTGGTCAAATGCAATGTATATACCTGAACCAAAAACTCAGCTGACGAAACCTGGTAAAGTGGTCAGATGGCAGTTCTATGCCAGACGAACAGCTACCATCTACCTTCAGGTCTGGAGGAAGTCCTCAGGAATCAACCGATACAAAATGGTAGGGCAGACAATGTACACCTCCACCAAAGTAGGCATCAACACAGTATCTGCTAGAGGCGGCATCCCTGTGGCTAGAGGTGACGTCATAGGTTTCTATTTTCCATCCAGGAGCGTCATACCGTTTGACGGCAGGGAATGCTTAACCCACAGAGGTCTGTATGTCAAATACCCAGCAAGGCATCTGGTCAAACCTGGGTCCTCTTTCACATTCAGCTACAATAGAGCAGGCTGGAAACCATGCCGTCTATATTCTCTGACTGCGACTGTATATATAGCCCGTGAGTATATTCATTCACCTACTGTCTTAGTGAGGACCAATTTAATACTGCCAGGCATAAAATTCTTTCAATCCGCAGGTGTCTTTTATATAAAGGAAAAAGAGTTTCTTGCAGTGAAATCCTTTGAGGCTGGCAGTATCGATACTTGAATTTGAAACTTGACAGTTTTTGTATCACAATAACATATGATGGGAATACACATATCTGTACCACTGAAATTGTTTATACATGGCAATGCTTTCAATCAATTCAATGAATTGCTTTGTTCCATGCTGGCGTGTCATATTATCATTAATTTTCATAGCAATTGTTATTGTGATGCGCACAGCTGTTTAGTGCTTCTTATCAGATGAAAAAATGTACATTATCCTCAAAACATGTGCCGTTAGGTAATGATTTAGCAGTCGAAATGCAAAGAGGAACAAACAACACAAGGTTATGTATCACATTTGAAGTATATTAAGCCATTTGGTGAAGCCATTGGTCAAAGTAAAAATGAGAGTAGAGTTAAGGCAATAAACCATAACAAAACACACATAGCTCGAAACTAAAAGTTCCTTTTTAGTTGTGTATCATTGGAACATTTTGTATCTAATCCTGAAAATTTAGATTACCTTCTGCTCTGTGTTCTTCTTGCTTCTAAAAATGTACAATTTTATAAATGATTCTGAAAAATATTTGAGAAAGTGAAAAAGGTGAGACATGCATCTGGTGCCTCCATCATCTAAATATGTTGTCGACCAAGCTGAATTGTACAAAACAGGACAACAATTATCCCTTGTCTGATGATTCAGCTTCATATCTGTAAATGAAACTGTTTGGAGATAGAAGTGTTATGTGGCTTGTTTATCTTATTTTCACACTGGTTGACCTCTGGTAGTGGCCAAAAATGGTGTTTGTCATAAAGCAGCTGTAATATTTAAACCACCCGAGTTCTTAACTCTTTCAAATACCCAGGCACTCTCCATCCTGCAAGGTAATTGAAACAAAAGAACATTCATAGTTTTTGTGGCTGATCCAATTACTACGAAATAATCATCTCTACCCTGCATCTGACAATCCTAAAACATTTTTGAGACACTTTCTAAAGAAAACATGGAGGTTAACAAAACGGGATATTGTACACATGTATGGTTTTTTCATTAATGGATGTGCTTAGCCTGGAGGGATCTTTATTTCCAAATGTGATCTTACTAGCCTAAAAGAGACTAGATCAGAAGAGAGGCACAGCATCTTGGATTTCTTTTGAAAATTTCATTCAAATATGACACATACCCTATGTTCATTTCTAACAGCTACTCCACCACCCACCACGGGACCACCCCCTACAAAACGACCAACTACGACCTCAAGACCCTCCAACACAATAACACTTGGCAACGCGGCCACAAACAGACGTTATCTGGACTCCTGGTCAAATGCAATATATATACCTGAACCAAAAACTCAGTTGACAAAACCTGGTAAAGTGGTCAGATGGCAGTTCTATGCCAGACGGGCAGCTACCATCTACCTTCAGGTCTGGAGGAAGTCCTCAGGAATCAACCGATACAAAATGGTAGGGCAGACAGTGTACACCTCCACCAAAGTAGGCATCAACACAGTATCTGCTAGAGGCGGCATCCCTGTGGCTAGAGGTGACGTCATAGGTTTCTATTTTCCATCCAGGAGCGTCATACCGTTTGACGGAAGAGAATGCTTAACCCACAGAGGTCTGTATGTCAAATACCCAGCAAGGCATCTGGTCAAACCTGGGTCCTCTTTCACATTCAGCTACATGAGAGCTGGCTGGAACCCATGCCGTCGATACTCTCTTAAGGCGACTGTACAGATAGGCCGTGAGTATATTCATGCTACTACTGTCATAGCAAGGATGCATCTAATCCTGAAAGTTTAGAATACCTTCTGCTCTGTGTTCTTCTTGCTTCTTAAAATGTGCAATTTTATAAATGATTCTGAAAAATGTTTGAGAAGGTGATAAAAGTATGAGTCCCGACTGTTGCCTCCATCATCTAAATATGTTGTTGACCAAGCTAATTTGGACAAAAGCGGACAATATTTATCCCTTGTCTAATGACTGAGTTTCATATATCTAACTGAAACTATTTGAAGGTAAAACTGTAATCTGGCTTGTTTCTGTCATTTACACACTGGTTGACAAGCTGTTAGTGGCAACAATTATTGGTTTGCCATCAAGCAACTATAATATTCCAAACCACTAGTATTGTTAACTCTTTCAAATATCTAGACACTCTCCAACCCCAGGGAAATTGTAACAATTTAACATTCATGGTATTTTGGCTGATCCAATTGGGAGGTAATAACCATATCTGCCCTGCATCTGACAATCCTAAAAAAAAACGATGAGAAACTTTTCAAAGAAAACATGGAGCTAAAAAAACCCGGATATTTTACACATTTATGTTTACTTATTAATAAGTGTGTTTAGGCTGAAGAGACCATTATATCAAAATATGATCTTGGCCTACTTCATGTGGACCAAGCACAACAAAGCAGATCCAAGTTCAAACGGTTGAGTTTCATACCTATCAATGCAATGGTTTAAAAGGTGAATAGGATTATGTAAGTAGAGTGTTTATAAGTATACCTGGTGAGCAGTGGTAATGACACAAAGTGTTGTCCCCCCGCCCCCCCCCGCCCTTTTTTGGGGGGGGGGAGGGGTTGCTTTGTTTTTAGTTACATTTTATTCATAATTATTAATGTTTATTTATTTCATGTTTGGCATGATTCCCCCAAGGCTGAAATCTGTGACCCAATAGGATCTACCTGATCTAATGGCACAGAAAAACATGACCCATATTCATAAATTTCAAACCCAACACTGACAGCAAAAAAATTTCCAGAGTTACCAAACCATCAACATTCATCTTCCAATACCAATGTCAAGAAACAAATTTCACTCCTGACTTGAGAGAGGCAATCACCCATACAAGGCAACTGGTGGTTTTAAAACGGTCCTCTTAACCTTTGAAATAGTTTTCATTAACTACAGACTATGGTGTTTCCAAAATGTATAGGCGTAACGACTCAAAACCCAAATTGTATTACTTCTGCCAAAAATAAAAAGAGACCTGGTAGGCCTATCAATTTTTAATTCTCGTGACTTGTCAGTTAGCTGAGTTTACAGAAAAAATAAAGTGGGTCTACATTGGTTTTGTGATATTTATGAATCTGGAACATTATAAACACTCTACCTCCATAATAAAATAATCGCAATGTAAAGAGACACAGAGCATCATTGAACCCATTTGGCGAATTGTATGTCACAGGTTAAAGATCATAGTACATTCTATGTCTATTTATCTAACAGGGTCTCTGCCACCCACCAGAAGACCATCTAACACCATCAGTCTTGGAAACGCGCCCACAAACAGACGTTATCTGGACACCTGGTCAAATGCAATGTATATACCTGAACCTAAAACTCAGCTGACGAAACCTGGTAAAGTGGTCAGATGGCAGTTCTATGCCAGACGAACAGCTACCATCTACCTTCAGGTCTGGAGGAAGTCCTCAGGAATCAACCGATACAAAATGGTAGGGCAGACAGTGTACACCTCCACCAAAGTAGGCATCAACACAGTATCTGCTAGAGGCGGCATCCCTGTGGCTAGAGGTGACGTCATAGGTTTCTATTTTCCATCCAGGAGCGTCATACCGTTTGACGGCAGGGAATGCTTAACCCACAGAGGTCTGTATGTCAAATACCCAGCAAGGCATCTGGTCAAACCTGGGTCCTCTTTCACATTCAGCTACAATAGAGCAGGCTGGAAACCATGCCGTCTATATTCTCTGACTGCGACTGTATATATAGCCCGTGAGTATATTCATTCACCTACTGTCTTAGTGAGGACCAATTTAATACTGCCAGGCATAAAATTCTTTCAATCCGCAGGTGTCTTTTATATAAAGGAAAAGAGGTTTCTTGCAGTGAAATCCTTTGAGGCTGGCAGTATCGATACTTGAATTTGAAACTTGACAGTTTTTGTATCACAATAACATATGATGGGAATACACATATCTGTACCACTGAAATTGTTTATACATGGCAATGCTTTCAATCAATTCAATGAATTGCTTTGTTCCATGCTGGCGTGTCATATTATCATTAATTTTCATAGCAATTGTTATTGTGATGCGCACAGCTGTTTAGTGCTTCTTATCAGATGAAAAAATGTACATTATCCTCAAAACATGTGCCGTTAGGTAATGATTTAGCAGTCGAAATGCAAAGAGGAACAAACAACACAAGGTTATGTATCACATTTGAAGTATATTAAGCCATTTGGTGAAGCCATTGGTCAAAGTAAAAATGAGAGTAGAGTTAAGGCAATAAACCATAACAAAACACACATAGCTCGAAACTAAAAGTTCCTTTTTAGTTGTGTATCATTGGAACATTTTGTATCTAATCCTGAAAATTTAGATTACCTTCTGCTCTGTGTTCTTCTTGCTTCTAAAAATGTACAATTTTATAAATGATTCTGAAAAATATTTGAGAAAGTGAAAAAGGTGAGACATGCATCTGGTGCCTCCATCATCTAAATATGTTGTCGACCAAGCTGAATTGTACAAAACAGGACAACAATTATCCCTTGTCTGATGATTCAGCTTCATATCTGTAAATGAAACTGTTTGGAGATAGAAGTGTTATGTGGCTTGTTTATCTTATTTTCACACTGGTTGACCTCTGGTAGTGGCCAAAAATGGTGTTTGTCATAAAGCAGCTGTAATATTTAAACCACCCGAGTTCTTAACTCTTTCAAATACCCAGGCACTCTCCATCCTGCAAGGTAATTGCAACAAAAGAACATTCATAGTTTTTGTGGCTGATCCAATTACTACGAAATAATCATCTCTACCCTGCATCTGACAATCCTAAAACATTTTTGAGACACTTTCTAAAGAAAACATGGAGGTTAACAAAACGGGATATTGTACACATGTATGGTTTTTTCATTAATGGATGTGCTTAGCCTGGAGGGATCTTTATTTCCAAATGTGATCTTACTAGCCTAAAAGAGACTAGATCAGAAGAGAGGCACAGCATCTTGGATTTCTTTTGAAAATTTCATTCAAATATGACACATACCCTATGTTCATTTCTAACAGCTACTCCACCACCCACCACGGGACCACCCCCTACAAAACGACCAACTACGACCTCAAGACCCTCCAACACAATAACACTTGGCAACGCGGCCACAAACAGACGTTATCTGGACTCCTGGTCAAATGCAATATATATACCTGAACCAAAAACTCAGTTGACAAAACCTGGTAAAGTGGTCAGATGGCAGTTCTATGCCAGACGAACAGCTACCATCTACCTTCAGGTCTGGAGGAGGAGGTCACCACGAATCAATCGATACAGAATGGTAGGGCAAACAGTGTTCACCTCCACCAAAGTAGGCATCAACACAGTATCTGCTAGAGGCGGCATCCCTGTGGCTAGAGGTGACGTCATAGGTTTCTATTTTCCATCCAGGAGCGTCATACCGTTTGATGGAAGGGAATGCTTAACCCACAGAGGTCTGTATGTCAAATACCCAGCAAGGCATCTGGTCAAACCTGGGTCCTCTTTCACATTCAGCTACATGAAAGCTGGCTGGAACCCATGCCGTCGATACTCTCTTAAGGCGACTGTACAGATAGATGGTGAGTATAGTCGCTCTCCTGCATTCCTGTCAAGAAGTTAAATTGTATTCCTACATATGAAATAGGGACATCACACAAGTACTTCTTCCTGTAATAAAGATACTTGGCTCTTCATAAGAAACCATGAACCCCCAAAACCCATCTGTCTTTAAACTGGACTGACACGTAACTGACCCAGGCTGGCTTTTGTTGGTTTAAATACCCACAGTGGAGTGAAATAAAACATTGATACAACAATGATACGATATTGCCTGCTGTCTGCACTTATAATATGTGATCAGATTCATACGAAAAAGTACCATGGATTGAAACTGGACGCAACAGAATAGGGATGAAATGTAGGACATTGCCGTTGCATGTTAATTTACTGAATGAATTAACTATAAGCAATTTGAACCAAAAATGAAAACGTTATTCTTTGGTATGGGAGATACTTTTTTGCCAATAGAGTATTACGGGATTAAAGTTGCCCAAAGATGGCTTCATGTAGCCCAGATAACGGGTGACATCATACCACAATAGTTTGCAATGTAAGTTTGAGGTGATTGGTAATACCTGTATGTCATTTTACCCCTTCTATAAACAATGTTCCTATAAAACATCCTTTGGTACCCATAGGTTTTAATATAAAACATTGGTGGGGTTCAACAGTTTTTTGTAAATTGAGGAGATGAAGTGTTCTACAGGTCTAAAGTCTGAGCATGCTATGAAATTGTTTGAAGTAAAAAAGGTAGGCTGATTTAAAACTCGGGTAATTGGGTTGTTTTCATATGCAGACGCATTTAAAGATCAGAGCAACTACCCTTGTGATTTCAGATTCTAAAATTCCAAATGCCTAAATACACTACCTTAGTCAATACTTTGTTATTGCATTAACAAAATATAATAAATAATTTTAAGAGGGCAGGTGATGATTATTCAAAGCATGATTTTTACATGAAATATACGCAATACTTTGAATTCATGGCTGAATTTATACTTTTTAGCATACATTGCCCAGGAAAAAATGGTTTGGACTAATGACTACTAACTAGAACGTTACAGAACATCTATGTATAATGCACTAGATGGGGGGCGGGGAGGTTCTGGCTGAAGGGGGACCAACAGAGCCTGTAATGTTACTTTCACTATCGAGCCATGCTCCTTAAACTGGTATCTGTTCGTGTGTTGTCTTAGTTAAACAAAAAAAATACGTTGGCACATCTGTGCCTGTTATGCTAAAAACTAAAATGAATTTGAATATCCATAAAGACAATTATTCATGTATCAACAATTTAAATTGATATCAGCTGACTTGCACATGTCATTATCTTACAACGTTCCTTCTGAAGACATTATTGTGGTGTTTCATTTTTCTTATTTTGCATATCGTTTCATTTCTAAATATTTTAGACAAAATAGTGTCATAAAATGGATGAATATTTTTTCAGGCCGTCGTAAGTAGAAAAAGAGTACCAGAACATTCAACATAGGTTTGTATTCATCCATTTATTCCAGTGGTGTCACCTGACGTTGAAATATTTTGCATAGCATACTCTAATGATTTTAGCTTATATGCAATATTCATATTTCTTGCTGTGCTGTTGCTATCAATTAACAGGGAAGCACCCGTATGTAGGGACAGAACCATGTATCAAACATTGTAAAATACAAAATATGTTTCACCATCGTCATGAATGTCTGGCTAACAATAACCATGTGTATGTCCAGTATTCCTGTAACAAGGTGGTTTACCTTAACATGGAAATTGATGCTTTCTGCATAGACACCAATTACACAGCCATTATGCAGGGCTCGACAATTTTTTTAAAAAATCACTTGTCCGCAGGGCAAGTAAATTTCAAAATCCACTTGTCCGCATACAAAATCCACTTGTCCTGATAAAACTTCTATAAACATCGTTTTTTTCAAACACAATGCTAAGGCCTACACAAACCATTTACCCTAAAATATTTTTGCCGCGTATTGTCGCTTGCAAATTCGCACAAAAATGTCAAATTTTACAACGATTCAAGCTGCAACTGTTCGACAGTGAAACTGGCAAAACATTAAAAATACAAATTAAAAAAGTAAGCAACTTGCATGGGGTGACTAACGATGAAAAATACATTGTAATTTCTGGGACGCTTGGAGTCCGTATCCCGGTTAAAGTTAAATAACGATTAAAATAGTTGCATTGGTTTCGGGATCCTTTCTCGCTGCCTCTGATGCCGTGATGGGATGCATATCGTTTGCGTACCTACCATGAACGCTATCGGTACATCGTAGTAAATTTGCGTATACAGTATTGGCAAGTTCCTTGCAATAAGCGGTGTTCTTAAATCAAATTCAAACGAAAATTTTAATATATCAAATCAGAAATCGAGCGTGCACACCGTCAACATCTTTCCTGCAACTGAACACAAACAGCTGCTTTGGCCATGTGGCCTGACGCACAACACATCACCCGATTGGTCAATTGAGTCACATGCAAAAATGAGCCAATCGCGGCTCGTGCTGCAGTGTTTCTCATCATGGCTTCCGCCCAGTGAACATGTGTGAATATGCCGTAATTTACGGAGGGAACACACAAACGGGAAGGTTTTTTTTTTAATTGCAGCATGCGAAAATAAAGATTCAAGTGTTTATAGCAACAATTATTTGGAGTCACAGGCAAATACGCAAAGGTAGAGGGGTAGAGAAAAATGCCGAATGTGTGACAGATCAGTCAGCATGATGCTCCGTTCACCGTAGATTACTCCACGCGGTCACTTGCGTGTGACTGGCAGATGTGTGTTTTGTTTGGCCGGGAAGTCAACTTGCGGCACCATTACATGATCTCTCCAACACTTTTAGAGCCCACCGATAAATTGTCTTTGATGCTAATTTGCTCAAGAATTCGCCATGCAAGTTTTAAAATTTTTTGATGTTTCTTTGTCATCGTTCGGGCAGATAAGACTGACGGTGAGGTGCTGTGACCTTGCCCCGATACGGGCGAAAGCCAATACGCCCCAATGCATGACTGCTGGTACCTCTGATCTCGTCGTCGTGTGCACGCAATGGTCAAAATACCTGCTTGTTTTGACAGAAATCAAGTAGGTAGTCAAGTCCTGTTGAATACACCTGCTGACCATGTAATTGTTTAAACCTGGATTGTTTACTTTAGGCCAGGGGATTATCATCACCTATTGCGCATTGGCGTCCCCATGCACATGCCTGCATTGGTGTTTATGTTCTGTTCACACGGACCACAGTAATCGCCAACATATACAGAGTCGCGAAGGCTCTGACTGCTCATCATAATGTTGCCGTGCATGCAAACAGACGTAATTTCATTCCAATTAAAAAAGAAAAAATTAGCTTGTCCGCAGGACAAGTTGAATTTGAAAGTCACTTGTCCGAGAAGAGCTTTAGGTTGTCCCGGAACATCGGATCATAGGAATTTTCGCGCCCTGCATTATGGATCAATTTTTTGTATATCTTGTAAAAATTAAAGGGCATCATGAGATTGTACCTTTATTTGATTGTATCTGCTTATGCAGGTAAATGTTCTTCAATGATAAATAAGACAGTGCCTCCTTTTGTTGTCTTCACAACATTGTACACAAGATGAATAAGTGGAAGAGACCATCTCTTCTACTGACATTGTGCGCCGTACATTTGCATGGATTTAATTCCTCATGACATTGCTGATATAGCCAAATCTTTAATTTCAATAATCTGTTAAATGTTGAGGAAAGTTCTTGAGAAGTCGCTTCTTTGCAGCTGCCAGTGAGTTTCAGCTGTCTTGTCAATAAGCTTTACTTATAGGATGGTCAGTCGTCCATCGTCAGTCCGTGCGTGTATACACAATTCGCATTTTCTACTTCCTCTCAAACATGGTGGGAATGTATCTTGGATGCACAGTTTCTATCAGCTGTGTTCAAATGATCACACTTCAATGCTTTTTGGGTATTTGTGCTTCTTTGTGAGGGTGGGGACTTTTTGTTTCTAAAAAATCTTCTAAACCGCTAAGCCAATTGCTTTGAAATTACATGGGATCACTGTTGTGGGGCCCCAAGCCTTAACTTGTTTAACAGGTGACGCTGCAATTTGTTTTATTTTTTTTAAAGAATTTTTATGTGTTATTTTCGACTTCTCCAAAACCATCCATGAAATTGTTCTGAAACGCAGCTTGTGGGAAGTTCTGTTTACTAAACAGTGATACTCTGGCTGTCTGATTTTAAATGATCTTTCAATTTGGGTAATGGTTAATGCATGCATTCTGATTGATTACTATGCACGTCCATAGGTTATTTCTTCAACAGGCGGTGTTACAATTTTTAAATTATATTTTAATTTTTTGCTTTCCTTTATGATTTTGTTTATAATTTTCCCCTTTTTGACCTCTTCTCCACAACCATCGCTCAGATTATTCTGACCCAATTTTGTGACAAATTTTTCAATTAAAGTACCTGCCAGCTAATGCAAGCATTCGTATTGATTACTATGTTATTCAATGGGGACAGCAATGAAAAATCACAATTTTGTCTTCTCCAAAACTGTCAACCAGATTCACTTTCATCTGAGAGGGAATGTACCTTAGGCTGGTCTCCACCAAGTTTGTTGAAATGGTCATGTTTTATCTAATATTTTTTGTGATATTTTTCACTTTTTTGGCAAAATCTATCGTCCACACCCTCTAGGTGCTTTGCCAGAGCCCCTATAAAATTCTGTGGGTCCAGTGCCACCACCGTACTGCTGTACTCACTGACATCTAGGCCCTGTGGCATGGTACAGTGCTCCTGGCAGCCACAATGCATCATAGTAAGCATGCACAATCCAGTTTCCTACTCTGGCGTCCATTTGTAGTGGTCAAATATTGTTGGAAGCACCTGCTTTTTTTCTTACCTGTTTCGCACTTTTGCGTATTTTACCATCATGTGTGAGTTGATAGGTTTCCTGGGATACTAGTCCCATCAGGGAGTCAGTCCAGGTTCTTGATGCTTTGAAAATTCCATGGATATGGAAGAAAAGTTGGACATCCATTGAAACCCCAACCACCACAGGATGGCCTACTGGATGGCCATCCTGCATGCCGCTCCTGTATATGTAGAAGTGGTATCTGCTGCACTGAGTAGAGTCCATGCCACAATTGTTGCTGATGGATTCCTCAGTGGCAGAAAGTCTGTACGGCAGATATGTGATCTGCCAAATGGAGGCCCGCCTACCCTTAAGCGTCGGGTCAGTGCACCAGGGGGGAGGGGGAGGTGTCCATGGTCCTTGAATCAAGGCATGTGCTCTCAATGTAGGGTTCCAGTCACCTACCAGTTTGCCCAGGCCTCGCAGTCAGATGCAAAATTAGTCCTTGCATCGAGGCTCGTCATCTAATCAAGCCCCCCCCCCCCCCCGGAGAAAGTCACCACTCAGAGTAGGCCTCAATTTGAGGCCCCCTTAGAGCAGGCTAGACCTTCCACAGATCCGACATGGATGGTGGTTGGGCGATCTTGCTCTAGGATCCCCTTGGCATCCATGGCCGCTTAAGTGAGTTGGTCTGTGGCAAGTGGCCCCTCCCATCCTGCTCACCCTACTGCTGGCCATGCTTTGGTGGTAACAAGGCAGGATGGTACCTTGGTGATTACTAGAGCAGTGACCACCAAGGGGGAAGGAAGTTGGCCATGGATGCAGGTGGAACTTGGGTGATGTTGTCATAGCTCCCTCTGGCTCGGCTTCCACAAGGATTTCCTTCTCGCACCCTGCCACGGCAAGCTACCACAATCCAGACAGAAATGACAGCCCAAGCATTGATGGGCAAGGTGGAGGTGCTATTTGCTGCTTTCGGCAAATGGCTGGACAGCCTGAGTACAAGGTTTCCTCTAGGGATCTTGCAGGTGCTGCGCCTGCTCCTTCTCATGGACCCTCACAGACACCTGCCCCCTCTTGTGAAAGAAGGGCCGAGTAATCTTCCGAGGCAAATGCACCAAAGCCTAAGGTGGCTAGTGCAGTTAGGGTGATGGCAACAGATCTCCCTATAAGGCAGAGACGTTGTTAAGGGCAGATGTTACCTTCATGTGGGAAACCCTCCCCAGAGAGGCAGTGCTGCAAACCATGGTGGCGTAGCCCAGGACTGTGCCCATGTCAGTTGATGGTATTGAGACAGCCCCCAAGTTGGATGTGCTGTTCTTTTATTTCATAGTCAGAAAGTTCTCTGAATTTTCTGCCAAACTGGCAGTGTCAGAGGACATGCTGGACACTAGATCCACCCTGGATGGCCTAGCCACCAGGAGGGTTGCTGGCTAAGCCACACCCAGGGTTGGAGCTATACCAGACTAGTAGGTCTGTGTACAATTTGGTCCCCTGACAGTTGATGCTCCCTTAAGGGCCCATGGCATCAAGGAAGCAAAATTTGTCTCTTTGCTCCTGTCAAAGCATTGGCAATTAAACAGGACAAACAGGTGATGATGATCATTGGCTCTTTCCTTGACCCCATGGTCTCACGTTTCTGCACTTTTTGGTGGACAGAAGTTTTCATAAGTTCCATGCTCTCCCGCTCAGCCTAGCACTGGCACTGCTTGTCTTTACTTGGGTCATGAGTGAGGTGGCAGCATTTGTGCATCATCAAGGAATCCAGTTGCACATTTATCTGGGTAATTGGCTCCTGTGGTCTCAGAACCAGGGCCTTCTTCTCAAGGACATGCAGTCCATGTTGAATCTGTATGCAAAGATAGGCCTAATTGTGAATCATTTGTGCATCATCAAGGAATCCAGTTGCACACTTATCTGGGTAATTGGCTCCTGTGGTCTCAGAACCAGGGCCTTCTTCTCAAGGACATGCAGTCCATGTTGATTCTGTATGCAAAGATAGGCCTAATTGTGAATCTCCCAAGGTCCAGCCTGACTCCTATGAGGGAGTTCTTGTGGGGATTCAATTTCTAACTGTTCCTCTCATGTGTCAGCCTTCAGAGGACAGGTGAAAGTGACTCTTTCTCCTCTTGAAGCAGTTCAGCAGGGCATCTGCTCTGACAGCACATCAGTGTATGGGCCTGGCAGGGACTTTGATGCATATGGACTCTAAAGTCCCTCTGTTGAGGCTTCTTCATTGACCTATCCAGCTCAGCTTCTGGGATTGCTGTGATCAAAATAGCTGTCTCTTGTCTCAGCATCTCATGTTCCAGGTGTACAATAAGCTGATTCTGAGTTGGTGGTCTCACCAGGCGAACATGATGCTGGGGGAGTCCTTCGTACTGCTCAAAGGTGAAGGAACCCTGTTCACTGATGCCTCCCTATGGGGTTAAGGAGCACATTTCGACTCTGTGACAGCCTCAAGTAAATAGCCTCCTCAGTGGAGGCAGTTGGCCATCAACTCACTAGAATTTGAGGGTACTTGTTGACCCTTGTCCAGATTTGATCACAGTTAGAAACCTAGCATGTCGTGATGAGGTGCAACAATCATACTTTGGTTGCATAAATCAACAAACAGGAAGGTGCCAGGTCAAAAATGCTGTTCTTTTGGACAAGTTGATTGTGCTCTGGTGCCCTCATCATGGCATCAGGATCTGCTGTTGTCACATTTATGGTTGCCTAAATGTCAAGGCAGACCTCCTGTCATACCAAATGCAGGTGATTCAGACCAAGTGTTCTCTGAATCTGAGGGTGGTGGAAGTGATTTGGGCCCTTTGGGGTCGACAGCACATTGATCTTACCACCACTTGGGACACTAGCAAGATCAACACCTTTGTGTCCCCATTTCCCGATGAGTTGGCAAGGGGCATGGCAGGAGGTGTGGGCATATGCCTTTCCTCCAACCCTGATCTTGCCAAACGTTCTGCACAAGATTCAGGTAGAGCACTGTGAAGTTCTTCTCGTGGGCCCCTGGTGGCCCAAGGGGGGGGGGATGGTCCTTGGACCTTCTGGAATTAAGTGTAGTGCCTGCTTGGTCACTGCCTCTTTTCCCTCAACTGCTCTGGCAACCAGGCTCAATCAAGTTAAATTGCAACCCACAGTTTCTCAGACTTCATGTCTGGTGATTATTGCCAAGGGCATTACTTAATCTGGCTTTTCAAAGGGAGTTGTCAAACAGGTTGCCCGCAAGAAGCTTTATAAGTTTTTTTAAAAGGTTTATGACTTATGGTGGAACAAGCTTGTGGCTTGGTACACTGCTAAGGACTTTTTGGTCTGGGAAGCTTTGCTCCAGCAGATTGCAGACTTTCTTTTACGGCTGTTTGGGGATGAGCACTTGAAGGGTTGCAGTGTCTAAGGATACAAATCAGCCATTGCTGCTACCCTGAAGACCACCAGGGACAGAGTTTAAGGATGGATCCCTTCCTCTGCAGACCTGTGAACAGTTTTGATATAGACAATCTGGTGGAGTGCAATCTTGTGCCTCTCTCGGATCTTTCTGTGGTGCTTGCACACTTACTTAGCCTCTATTTAACCTAAAGATATATGCTCAATCAATCTTAAGATCCTTACCTTCAAGACGGTCTTCCCATTAGGTCTGGCCAAAGAGAGTAGGCCCAGTGAGATACATGCCTTAGAAAGATCCCTTATCAGGAGGTCTGCTGACGTGAAGGATGTCTTTCTGAGGACTGGTGTGGGATTTGTATCTGAGACACATGTGGGGCGTGACCCTTCAACCACTTTAATGGGGCTTTGGATTAAGTCACTCTCAGGGACAATGTCCAGGTCCCAGCCAGATAGGGCCCTTTGTCCCCTTTCAGTGCTCTAGTTCTGTTTGAGCAGGACTGAACCTCATGAAGCTGGGTGGAAACTTTTGTTTTACCCACTCAGGCAGATGGAGTTTGGGCCTCTGTCACCTAATACAATCTCGGGATAAATAAAGAAAACAATTTCCTTGGCCTACTGGGTGGCTGGACGGGATGAAGAGCTTGCACGTCGTCATTCTCCCTAGTGTCATGAGACTAGAGCATTCTCTGCCTCCTGGGATGCCTTACTAAACACGTCAGTACGGGATATCATGGATGCCCTTATATGCCACCCCCTTAAGACCTTTACATCCTTCTACCTAAGGGACTTGGTGGTAGAAGGGCAAGCACAGCTGTTGGTACTCAAGTGCTTCCCTATGGCCGCTTCCAACCGGTTTCATGGTTTATGTCACCTGCCCTGTATCTGAACGGCATTGGAAAGGGGGGCACTGGGGGTCCAGGATGGTTTTCAGGTCTGTGTCTCTCTAGTGTGGTGTTTTAGGGCTAGAATCTCCAGAGGTTCCTCCCACCTCCAGTCTTATGTTACATCCGCTTAAGTGACCTATGGTGTTGTACTCTGGGGCCCGTGTCCCACCTTGTTCTACTTGCACAGGCTGACGCATCAGGCGACACCTTCAGGTGGCAACAGTAATACAAACTTATATGGGCCCTAACTCTTGATTTTTGTGAGGGTATGGAAATGACGACTTGGTGTATAAATTACAAGTGAAAAAAGTATATTACAGTAACCTTTTTCGCCGCAAGGCAACAGAATACATTGGAAACATTACAGCTGACGCTAAATTCGTATAAATATATGCCAATTGAATCAGAATCAAAGTTGTGGTAACTTTCAGCCCTTAAAGAACAATTTGACGAGACGTAAGGCAAAAAGATCAATGGAGTCACTCATTTTTCAAATAAGCAGATTTTGTCATTTTGAAAAATCTTTTGACCTCAGGTGAATTACAGAGTTGTCTGAAAATGTTTACAAAAATTTATGACTGGTGTAAAGTTGAAGCCAAATATAGAAAAAAAAAATAAAACCAATTAGCACTATATTTTGCCACTTAGTTTTCAAATTGAATGCACTCATAGATACCGAGTCCTGCAAGGTGAATAGTTCAAAACCTAAAATTAAAAGAAAAGCAAATAACGTCTTATATAATATTCGGCAGTATCGCTTGTGGGACAGTTCAAATTACTCTTGCCTGTTTATTCAGACATGCAAACAATTTATTTATTTATTTATTTATTTATTTATTTATTTATTTATTTATTTATTTATCTATTTATCTATTATCTTCATTATTACTTCTACTACTACTACTACTACTACTACTACTACTACTACTACTACTACTATTATTATTCCTGTTAGATTGCCACGTCGCATTTCCAGCGACCTTATTTATTTATGTGCACCCATCCATCGTAGTAGTTCTTCCATGACGCATTCCGTTTACGTGGCAGCAATAAATGGGATCTCGTTGAAATGTTGTATGTAATACGGTGCTAAGAAAAGGGTTTCCTCTTCTGTCCAAAAAATTATGCAGGTATTGTTTGACGTCTTATTATTTACTTGCCCTAGTTTTAAATAGCATTGGTAACCAATTTGTAACATTTAAAGGTGTAAAATAAATATGATTTATTCAATCAATTTTTGGCCTTTCTCTCTCTGTCTCTCTGTCTCTCTCTCTCTCTCTCTCTCTCTCTTTCTCTCTCTGTCTCTCTGTCTCTCTCTCTCTCTCTCTCTCTCTCTCTCTCTCTCTGTCTCTGTCTCTCTCTCTCTCTCTCTCTCTCTCTCTCTCTCTCTCTCTCTCTCTCTCACTCACTGTGCAGTTTGTGTTATCCTTATCTGTAGGAAAGACACATTCAAAAGATGCAGAAATGTAGTATACTGTTGCGCGGTAAGCCACCTGTGCACAGGTACAGTGAAAACAACTTACTATTTGAACAAAAAATAAAAGTTGCAACAAAATATATTCTTTCAAGGCATATGTTACACAATAACTGTGGGAGAAATACCAAACAGATTCATGTAAACAACTTCAAAACATTTTATCAGGGGGAGTCAGACATTACTTATTTTGACGGCGATGTCACCATTCTACCAGAACGAGATTAGCACATTCAGTCCTCCGCGCGCAACGCGTCCAGCCGAACTGTTTTAAAGCATTTACCCATCAGGGAATGTCCAAGCATAAGGTACATAAAGCAAGGGCACCGCGAGATGGAGGTGACGTACGACCACACAAGGACGCATACAATTCTGATTCAAGTGCTCCCAAAGAGGAGAATTTTTTGTCTTTCATCGTGTGTGATTACGTAATAGTGCCGCTATACTTCCCATCATTCTGTAACTTCGGTATTCTTTTACGGGAGTGAAAACAGAACGATTGCAACCCCCCAAAAACCGAAAATAAAATCAAAACAAAATGTGCAAACGGACTTTTTAAATTTTAGTTACCCAGTTAAGACTTCTCTTCCTTGATTGTACTGCCTTGAAGAAAGTTTAACTCTTCAGTTATTTTGGTCCAAAATAGCAATAAAAATGATATGTGTGCATGTTATTTGGATGTACCGGAGTTTGTAGATTGAATACACGATTGGTCAAAAAGGATAGGTCTTCGACCTGGTTGTAATGTACATGCAGCGCCATCTGATGAGGGAGACGTTATTGCCTTCCCCCCAAAACGTGACCGTTAAGCTGGGCCCTAATCATGCTCACGGTTGCTTTCCTAAAGACAGCGGGACTCATCAAGAGCCTCAGAAGAAGGTGGGACACCTTGTCGGTTGTGATGGAAGTATCCATTTTGAGTTTTATAATGCTTGTAAACGGGAGAATTTTGTCTTTTGTGCATCTGATGTTTATATCAAGCACATCCACGAAAACATTTCTCGTGCACATCTGTTGCAATATACAACCCCCAAGGACTAAAATGTAACAAGAGAGTGTTTGCACATATTATTATCGCATTACATTTGAATCGTCATAGAGGAGAGGCTTCCACGGGAAGAATATCAGTACGGTAAAGTATAAGGGTGTGGAATAAAACCACAAAAGTGTATTTTGTGCTAAACGGACATCTAATTATTTATGTAATCTAACTAAACATTAACATAACCTTCCTTCTTAGGTTGTACTATGAAAGGTTTCTTTTGGGGTAAAGTTTGAAAATTCAGTACACATGCCCTACGTATCGTCAAATAACAAAACTTTACCAAAACGTATGCAGAAATTTAACTTCAAAACATCATCAGTGGGATTGAAGATGCATATATATATATATATATATATATATATATATATATATATATATGTTTATTTATTTATTTATATATATATGTATATATATATGTATATATATGGATCATAGATAAGGATACATATAAACACGTTACCTTGCAAAACGAATGGGTCATCATTTCTGGCCGCACAATCGTTTTTATTTCCAATTGAATTGGCCCACACAAAAGGACATGAATGTTGGCCTAACAATTACACATCGGGGCTGTACAAAGTATTCTCTCTTTCTCTCTGGGCTCCTCGGTCGGATTTGGGATTCCCCTATTCTTATTTTGAAAGACTGCAGCGCCATCAGGCGGTAATCAATAAGTATTAAACAAACAGAACCAAGGCCTTTCCTCGCGGCCAAACCGTCTGTTTGCTGTTTTGCCCCACGAAATATGTGCATATGGCGCACACATATTACACGATAACATTCAATGTTTGTACATACTAGTCCTAGTTTGGGATACCTTCTGCAAAGATAACGAACCGTACTCTCAATAGTCTTTGGGGTTGCCCATGTTTAGGTTTCCATCCGGCGCTATACTTATTCCAAAGTAAACTGGGCACAAGGTTGTGACGTCACCTTTGTTCATATAGTCTGTCAGTTTTTAGAACGGCAAAACATAATTGTGCGCTAGCTATTACTCTTGCCAACAAGTGTACATGGGGAAATATATTTTTTTAGATCACCAGGTCACCACACTGAGGTGAGGACAGTCGGAAAACTCTACTGTAACCGTGGCGCCTTCAGTTTTCCCATCACTTACCGCATCCTGCTCTTTTGTATGTCAAGCAAAGCCTACTACAAGGATACACAGCAAGCAAGTGGCCCTGCAATGCACCCAATGTTTCGAGAGGGAAATTGTCACAGGAAAGTGATAGTGCCTATTTTTGTGAGGCTATATCTGTTGAAATGTTGTTGCTGTAATAAAATATGCTGCAAAGAAAAGATTCCCACAAGTTTCCTCTTTTTTTCAACCTCCTACGGCTACAAACGGGTAATACTGACATCATGTCACAATGTTATTTTTTTAGTTAGCTGGACACGGACAAGACACCAAAATATTCTCATATTTCATTGACCCTATTGTGACCGTACAGGTTCATATTCACAATGGTACACACAAAGGACAACATAAAAGTAAAATATGTCATATATATCAGAATGAGACGGGTTTACCTAACATACTGAAATGTTCGCTGCAATTTTAGCTGTGCCGGCAATAGGTTGCATAGCTCGTGCGATCACTCGTATCTGTCTGTCCGTAACTCCGACCGTCCGTCCATCTGTCTTTAAATTTTTACTTCTGAACGCGGTGCAGTCAACAGTTTTCGTGTTAGCCCCACATAACTTCCAGGACTTCTCAAACGTATTAAAATGTAGTCGAGTTTCATGTCGGGGCCCCCCTCCCCTTTAGTAGCATGTGACACTGGGTCCGAGACAGGAGAATTTTGAGAATGCTATTTTTTAAAGGTTTTCATGAATGATCCCGAAACTTGATGGAAATATCAATCAGGCAAAAAGACGAAAACCCGCCTTATACATTTGGTGGCGCCCGCTGCAGTGCTACGGAAGATAGAGACCAAAAGGTGTTGAAAACACATTCAATCCATTATGTTGAGGAAAAAATGAGGTTACTGATACCAAATGTACAGACAAATGTGTGTTATGTGTAAAAGGTATATGCTGCATAATGCGGATCACCTTGACCTACTTCCTCAAGGTCACGAAGGGAATGCATTTCAAGGAATGATTTTGTTATGGTCACTACATCTGAGCTTGTGTACATGCAACAATATAACATGACAGAAATATTATACATACAAAAGACAGTGATGTGTGGAGTCGTGATGGCACCGCTGGTGGTGTGAAGCTGTCCCAGCATTGCAGGTGTAAAAAGTACATTCAATTCATGGTTTTGATTATGAATTGAGATACAGTGTCTAGATTTACAAGAAATATGCGATGACCAATGATCAAATTTTGTAAAATTTCGAATGACCTTGACCTAATTTTGGTGGTCATTATGGCTGTAGTAAAGGACACTAAATTCTTCATTTTGAGAAATAAGAAGGCTTATGACACTGAATGTACCACAGGTGTGTATCGCACATAAAAGATCCATGTTGCACAATATGGGTGACCTTGACCTAATTTCTCATGATAAAATATTAAATACTTGTCAGGAAATGATTTTTGTTATTGTCATTACGTCTGAAGTATCAATACAAAATTACAAGAATATTGTACATAGAAAAGTCATTGGTGGTATTAAGTAGAACTAGCACCATAGGTATTAAAAGTACATTAAATATATTGCGGTTATTCTAAACTAAAATACAGCTTGTAAATTTACCAACTATGCATTAGAGCAATGTTAAAACTGTGTCAAATTTTGGGTGACCTTGAGCGATTATTCAAGGTCAATAAAGATGTAGTAAAGGACGCTAAACTTTACGTGTTGAGAAAAAGAAGGCTAGCAATATCAAATGGACCACAAATGTGTGGCATACATGGAAGTTCGACATTGCGTAACATGGGCGTCTTTGACCAACTTTTTAAAAGCACGGAAGAAATGCATATCAGGCAGTGATTTAATTGTTATGCCCACGACATAATATATTGAATATTGAGTGCATTTTAGGAAATGAATTTTTGGTGATGGTCATAAGACTATATGTCAGCACAGCACTAGCCTCAGATGTGTCTGCGATTCTTCATATTCTGCAGCATTCTAAGCCAAGGGTTTCCGGTGAAAGATTTAACCTCGTCTTTAATTCTTTCTGATTGAAAAATGTGTCCCTCGGAATACAAACGAAAATAAGGCATTTTGAAAAAGAATTCCGAGTACTTTTCTTCTAATCTGAATATCCGTGATGGGAAGCGAATTGCTCAGTTTGAGTCATGAACGCTTACATGTCACGGTTATTTTGGTCTATATCCGAAATTGAAGTATGACTGTTTATCAAAGCCCGCTATTGTGGCACCTGGACACTATATATTAATACAACTGTGCCTAGTTGGACACCATTCATAAGATATTTTGAAGGTTGTATGCTTAAAGTAGAATTCTTTAGGCCAGATGCTCCCACTATATCATCGTCCTTTCGTCTCTGTGTATTTTGCTTTAATTGTGGGCTATTGAACACACTTCCCATTTGATATGCGTTTAAATCCTATGCAACCTTATGCATTGGTATATCATTACCAAAGGAAGTAAGCGCTGCCTAACAGGCAAAAACCTACCCATATTACATTATTCAAAGACAGAACTACGGGTGGTATCCCAAGCAAATCAGCACATAAGTGACAGATGTATAAAGTACTTTAATTTGAAGGTGGGAGGAATAATCTGTCTGGAGCTGACCATTTGCTTCACAGAAAATCTTGTTTGCGTATTTACAAGGATGGTTGTTTTCAAATATCACCAGCTAGCTATGACCAGGCATTAAAGTCACCATAAACATTTTTACTATTTGGCAGCAAAGACTGAAAGAAAGAAGAAAGAAATCAATTCCGGGGAGACATGCTTGTGTTGAAGAACTGATATAACTATATGAAATATGCAAGAGAATGTCAGCTTTCAACTTTCCCAACTTTTGCCGTTAGGAAATACGATTTTGTACCTCGGCATATAAAGTGTCGGAGGGCACTGTCGTCCACTGCGTCGTCCGTCCGTCCGCCTGTCTTGTCGACGTTACCGCGATATCTCAAAAAAATCTTCATAGCTGTATCATTTTGTTTTTATTTTTTCAGACATGCACCTCATGATGGACCAAGTTCCCATTGAAAACCAGTTCCTCTTATTATTTTTAAACTTAGGTCGTCTGAGTGGCGCACAAGGGGACGGCTTTACTATAATGTGCCAAAAGTATTCACCGTAGCTTCACCAATTTTTGTCTCAGAAGAACCTTATGATGGACCAGGTTCCTATCGAAAACCAGCTTCCTCTGATTATTTTTAACTTTTTGTGAAACTTTTAATGTATTTTGTTGAAGTCCGTCTGAGTGACGACGTAACCGCCATATCTCCAAAAATATTGACCACAATATTTTTTTAACAAAGTTTTTTGTCAGAGATGCACCTTAAGATGGATCAAGTTCCTATTAAAAACGAGCCTCCTCTTTGTATTCATAAGTGTTTGATGGGAGTGCCAGCGGAGTACCGCACAGTCCCGCTCGGTTACCTCCGAAATGTGCCAAACTTTGCCAGCATATTTCCCTGGTGCGTACAAGCCAAATTCTCCCATCGCTTTTTACACAGCATTTGTATTGGTTCTCTACTTTATGAGAACCTGCAAGTGCAGTTCATTGATTGACTTATTTGACATTCCTCGTTTACTATCGATTTATTACTGTTATTGTCCTCATTATCGTTATCGTCGTAGTAGTCGTGTACTCACCATCGGCATCATAATTAATATAATTTTATAATGCTTCCATGACTCTGTGAATAAAAATATAAAGGAAAGCAACATGTATTTGGATAAAGACAGAGTGAATGTCAAAATGAGACAGGAAACTGCACATCATTATTTAACACATTGGTGAAAATGAGAGAAGTAAAATGTGAAAGAAAGTAACACAATAAAGAGATTGGTGTTTCAAATCATAGCCTTATCATAACATTATTTCACTGTAAAATCTTGAAATGTACATCATTCTTTTTTTACGTCTTTTTATGTTACGGGTTTAACTTAGGATCATAAGATCTTCAGCATGTGACAATCTTGCCTTCCAACTTATAAAAATTTCTGGCAATTGTTCAATCGGTTCAGGTCTCTGCTGTAAAGCCTTTATTTGTAGTATGAATCATTTCTTATTACAGCAACCAAAGCCTGAATTGTTCTTGATTTTTTTCACACAACTGTTTAAAACATAAAGAACTTACATAGCTACACTCTCACGATTATATAATTACACTGAATGCAATCAAAAGATACTGATCTGGATAAACTAATTTCTATGAATGGCCATCTGTGCATTTTTGTTTTGTTAATAGGACCACTACCCAAGGAAAGTTTGACCCGGATATTTTGGCAGATTGTCGACGTGGGCGTTTCGACCTCACTATTGCTATTATCCAAGCAGTATGATTTTTTGCATTGTCATGGTTTATACATTTTTTGCCCGCCATCATTCTAGATTTGTCAGCTTTAAGAATTTTTTTGCAAAAACAAAGAATACATCAGAAAAATAAAATGACGTTTAAACGGTATATACACCCAATCAACGTCAAGGTGCCAATATACGACTTTGCCGCACCCGTTGCTGTCCCACAAAACTGCGCCACTCAGTCTGAGCTGATGGCTATAACTAAGCCAAAAAATAGACCAAAAAGGTGGAGAAATGTGAATGGGCAAAGCGTGCATTTGATTCACTATACTTGTGGTGTTTTTCACTGGGTGTGCATTTTACCCAATTCCGTATATTTGTTTCAATGGTGCGCGGTCAACTCGTATTATAGAAACAGACTTGGAAGATTGAATCGACCGATACAGTTCACCATTTACAATGGGCTACAGACTGAATTCAATTTGAATGCCAGATAACTAGACTACAAAGTAAATAAGACAATAGCTGATGAAAAAAGCAGGTTCAATGTTCCAGAGAATCTGCTCAATTCTGTTCGCTTTATTCTTGTCCATATATATATATATATATATATATATATATATATATATATATATATATATATATATATATATATATATATATATATATATACTCCACCAACCTTCTACAGCTAATTTGGAAAATGGACATACATTTTTTCCGAAGGAACATAATTGTGGTTGTGGTTGGCAATTCTAATTCGCTATTAGTACATGAGTTTGGTGGAAGAGGAGGCAGCCCAGACTCTCCTACTAAATACTTCTCATGCATTTGATAAGTTAAATTCTGCATTGGATAAAGTAAAAAAAAATCCATGAACTAGCACAGGGTAATACTCTTTCCAATTCAAAATATAAAAGTCATGAACCCGCTCGGAGTAACTCTGACTTATATCATCCTGACCAATTACTGAAAAAATTGCTTATAAAGATGAACAGCGAACGCAAAATTTGTAACCAACCAAAATTAACCCTTAAAGTGCTGATTTCAGATTCAGTCAACAGCTTTCCTCGGGACACTTTGTGCGCAAAGTGTCCCGAGGAAAGCTGTTGACTAAGACTACTTTTTGCTTCAGACAAGGCTTGCTGGTATTTGAATGAAATGTATCTTCATGAGGAATTTGACCCTTTTAACCATTATGTGTTTAATGGTAATGAGAAAGCAACTATAGCCGCGATTAGCACTTTAAGGGTTAGTAGACTTAATGTGGTCAATAAGTAACAAATTGGTGGATGAAAAAATGACTGACATTATAGGACAATCTCAATTCTAAAAAAATATTCCTGTATTTTTATTGACAGTTAATTTTGAAAGGGCTTTTGGACACAATTCCGGTGGCTATGCATCGAGAAAGTGCTAAATGTTTTTTTTTTTTGTTTTTTGTTTTTTGTTTTTTTTTTTTATAAATTTTGGATCTGACTTCAAAAGATTGAACTCCACTCCATTTGCAAAAACCCCAAGTTGCGTTGTAAAGAATGGATTTACATCCGATTTTCTAAACTTGCATTGAGGACAGTGACATATCTCAAGTCACAACGCTTTTCAGTTCTATCGAACATTTGTGCGAATACGGAAGCACCAGCTTAAGGTCACATTTCAGATATTTGTCAAACATATGAAAGTGTTTGCTCCATTAGTTTGTTCTCTGGTGTTTGAACCGTCTTAACGTCCTGTTTAACACTGACCTAGTGGCATTGACTGAACTTCAGTCAAACGACACTTCATGGAAGTGATATCATAGATCAAACACTACCGTACGAGGGATTCCAATATGATGGTGTATTGCAAGCAGTTGTACTGATTATCGCTGAAATATAATTTTCAGATATTGCAATTTGTCAACGTAGATGATAAAAAAAATGTCTTTATGCCTGTAAGTAGCTGCGATGATTTATTTTCATTTAGGCATACAATGGAGACCCAAGTCAGAAAGTTTGGATTTCCTATACCGCATCGACTCGTAGCGCAAAAATCCAGATTCACAGAATATTGAAGCGTGTAATTATTACCCATTTAAGGATGCAATAAATCGTAGTTTTATAATATGTGTCAAAGTCCACAGGAAATCTAAAAATGTGATGGTGTATGTAAATGCACATTGATACAATCATTGATCTATCGTCTGGTGATCAGAGTTTGGGTCTTTCTTAAATAAAAAAAGTAAATAATTGATTTAACGGTATTTTACAAAGAAAGTGTTTAGTGTGTGTTCATTTATGCATGTAAAAAGAATGTTATGTTTTTTACTCCTGTTTTCGGCATGTTTTTTTAAAGGACAGTTTCTTTTGGAAATAACTCATTTTTATTCAGAATCAAAATAAGATGTATGTGTAAAGTGGATAGTTGATTTGACTTCTTTCCTGACACGATTTAGTCAAACTACATATTATTTATATGTATATAGGTGTAACTACATCAATGTTCCGGTCTTTGATTAACTCTTTCAGTACCAGCTTTAACTCTTTTATTACCAGCTTCTAGAATAAGTGGACAGTTTCCATCTGAAGTGTGTCCTGAATGTCCCGCAGGAAGCTGTACAGGATCAAATCTGGAACTATAGAATTGGGACACTGCACTATGGTGTTTGGAATTTGAATTTGCAATCCCTATAACAATTCAAATAGATATTTCTGGAAATAAAGGTGCGAAAAGTAAACTGACGGCGCACCGTTAACGAGTTGCATCAGCAAATATCGACTATTCCGGATACATTTCTCACAGCATCCTCTCTGCCCCATGTATAGAGGGTCATGGCAGGCAGCTGGTATTTTATCATGCAAATGAGCAAAATTAGATTGTTGTAAAGTTATATCCGGCATAAAAACGCCACGATTGGCCCGAAACTTTCATACTTGGATGAACGGTTGAGACAGCATCACCTTTGGGAAGGACAAGCTTCAGTCAGTACAGTCACCGCGTCACTTATTCTGTCGCCGGTTTTAGCTGATACACGATGCAGTTCCTCGGGGTTCTATCGTTCGCTTTGGTCATTGCAGGTAACGTGATACAATTACTCGCTAAGATTCACTCGGTCACAACATTGCAATGAAACTGGGAGCGCTACTTAGATGATGTGCATAAATGATTTTTCAACTTTTTTTATAAGATATCTGTGTGTGTGTGTGTGTGCGTGTGTGCGTGTGTGCGTGTGCGTGCGTGTGCGTGTGCGTCTGTGTGTGTGTGTGCAGAGAGAAATACGTCTGCTTTATGTTTTGAACACGCAAATGGATGAAGGTGTAGTTTTTCACAGTGACGCTAAAACATTACCCGCCGCTTTTCATAAAGCAACCACACAGCAGCAAAATTTCAAAATTCCGAAAATATGCGCTTATATGCTGCATGAAAAAGAATTCTATGCGTATGAGCCTGATGCAAAATATAATAGGATCATAGCAAAAGACAATCCTTGCAACAAGATGAGGTCTCCATATCATACCTAAAATGAAGGAAATTGTGTTTGAGCACAAAGCATCTGAAACTCGTATATGGTTGGTTAAAATGTACACTGCCGCAATAAAATATATACGGACTATATATTTGATTCTACTGACATGGGTACTGCCTTCATCTGCTAAATCCTTACCATCAATGGTGAACCGACAGTGTTCGCAATGAATTATGTTTTTTCTTTCTTTCAAATTTATGACAGAGGATGCTCTCCATGCGGCTTCCAGCCTTTCTCTGTCATGCTAGTCCATGAAGAATAACTAACTCATTAACCGTTGTTATTAAAATTTTGTGACGTAGAAGGCGTTAAAACGTCAAACAAGTAGCGACACTTCAAAGTATCAAAGACCGAAGTACTTCAAACCTATTTGCGATGTGTAAAGTCCCATGTAAAGTGGGCAATAGTGTTGAGTTATTAAGGAAAAACATTTAGACAGCAACCGCTAAACTTGTGAAAAGGGGCGATGCCGAAATGTACAAAGCAACTCAGTTTGAGTATTGAAAGAAGCAAAGTCGTTTCATTTCCACTTATGAAATCGTCGGAGCTATCTGTGTTGTTTTCGTGCTTTTCTCAAAACGCCGCGAATTAACAAACATCTAACACAACCCTTAACCCAAAACGTTATTCCCACCAATCAGACATGCCAGACTAATGCATATACCAGTAGGAAAAGTCTTAAACATAAACTTGACTTAAATCTGCAAAAGCGCACAGCAGTATTCTTTTTTGTCTAATGATAGACAGACGCATGAGCAATGGTGGACTGACGGTGAACCAACGTTGACACAGCTCCACCGACCCGACCCCAAGGTTGCATGTAATTCAATGTGATTTGCTCGTAGGGTTTTTGCAATTGATCCTTTGTATGGACGCGCCTTATTCGATTTGTCATGACAAGAGATTTTCAAGCAACCTCTGGTTTATATATATATATATATATATATATATATATATATATATATATATATATATATATATATATATATATATATATATATATATATTTATATATATATGTATATATATACAAAAAAAGTGATGACTACTGTCAATCTACATTTCACTTGTTGTAAACGTCCTTTTTTTCTTGACGAGTAAAAGCTCTCAAAAGCTCTTCTGGACTCTACGTTCCTGGGGTTGCTTCTGACCTTTGAAACATTCAGGTAGATTATAACTTTGCACGTTTTCTCCCAACGTTCCTTACACTTCAATAAAGAAAAAAATAATTTCCGTCATCGAGTAAGGTTTAGCTGCATGATATCTGAATCTCCAGTCCAGCACCTCAAACAACCGGCTGCGGAAAGTGCAAACAGCCACACCGTATTTGTTTTCCTTTCTATATATCCTGTAGTTTGTTCCACTCGCTGCTCTCAAAATCAACGAATCAAATATATCAAGACACTGAGTTCAAGCAATAGGCAAAAAGAAAAAATCAGATTCTCACTTCTTTTTGATAAAATGCAGTCTGTTTATTTAACCCTTGACTGAAACGATGGTACATAATGATGATGATAATGATAATAATAATAATAATAATAATAATAATAATAATAATAATAATAATAATAATAATAATAATAATAATAATAATCATTATTATTATTATTATTATTATTATTATTATTATTATTATTATTATTATTATTATTATTATTATTATTATTACTTTTATTACTATTATTATTATTATTATTATTATTATTACTATTATTATTATTATTATTATTATTATTATTATTATTATTATTATTATTATTATTATTGGGAAGTTCCCCTTTACAGCGGGGGCACCAACGGAAGGGGGGGAATTCCATGATGCGTCGAAAATCTATACAAATAACCAGGCATCCTTATTATTAAACAAATAATCTTCGCATGTTAAAATAAGTATAGTATCTATGAGTAATAATCTATGTCCTCCGCACCAAAACTAGAGATAAACCACTCATTGGGACAAAACTCTAGAAAGCGTAAGGACATGCACATTCTACAGGTTTCATATACAATGCATAACTTTTAGTTTCGTCATTCTTAGGAAAAAATCAGGTATTACCACAGTATGAATGTACAAGTCAGTTACAAGATTTTCAATTCACCTCTATTACATATTCCTGGAGATGTGGGTTGGTACCTGGGGGACCCTCCGCAGAGTGACGGGGGTAGGGGTAGGGAGAGCCGCGCAGACGTAACAAGTACGCTGCAGCGTACCCGGCTCTCTTGGTTTGACTCCATCTGTAAGTTTAAGTCAAGAGAGCACCATCACGTGTTATTTTGCGGCGTTACCGAACTTCCCTGCAAAATTATATACAGTATATACATTGGAGGAGGTCTGTTTACAAGAGGTACATGTAGAATGATCACGCAATCTGTCGTTCCGAGAAGTCATTAAGTGACTGTCTCCTGTAATGCCAAGCATCAACCAAATATGTTTTATATGTCTGGTCAAATAATTCACCAATGTCCTGTCCAAGATCATATGCGTGCTCGCCAAGGAACCAACATACCTTATTTTTCAGCGAGGAGGCGGAAAAACGCTGCCATGCCCGTTTACAATTCTCATTCAGAGAGTTGATTTCCAAACTTCTATATGCCTGTAATCTGATATCATTTAGTGCTGGGCAGACAAATAGAAAATGTGATAAATCTTCTCTACTATCTTTACATAAAGGACATCTTCCGTCTGATAAACCCCATCTTTCCAAATCTCCCCCGACACCCAGACACCCAGTGCTGATTCTGGAGTCTAAATATTGGAGTCTAAATTCGAAGCGACCTGCCCGAGAACAAAATGAGTGCTGGCTTCCAGCTTGTGCTTTTAACTTTTTATTTTCCCCTTTTTTCAAGATAAATCGCTGCTGACGTTAAAAAAAACTATATATAATCACGTGTAACGGGCACAGAAAGTAAATAATTCACCCGCGTTCACCCAACACATGGTGTTCTGGACAAGCCTAATTTGCCCGGGCTCGTGTCATTGGTTCGTTTCAATGTTCAATACCAGCGGCATTATTGTGATTTTTGACGGACAACTGTTCCAACACACCAGATATTGGAGCATTGTTTAAAGTAATGTATTTCTGATGTAATCATTCGACACTCTTCTGGACAGCTATTCGGTAAAACATTAAATTTTGCCATGCACAGTGAGTCTACATTCAATTTTGAAATAGGACAAACTGGAGCAAAGCTACATAGCTGCAAGAGGCAAAGTTATTGAAACAGTGACAGTGCCATGCTTCACACAATCAAAAGTGGTTGTGATATGGCCGTATTAATGGAACGTTATTGTGTTTTCTTTTCTAAACCTGTTTTTGTATCTATCTATATATCTACTAAACATATATAAGTTGATGTCGGCGGGACCAAGTGAACGAAACATACGACACCCAGTCGAAGGCGATGAGTCTATTTTAAGCAACGTTGGTTCCAAGATGATTACGATACTAGTACTTGACAGGTACTCCGATATCACATAACAATAAAAAACTTGTTTCAGTTTTAAACAATATAAGTTGGGTGAAAAAAGAAAAACCAGAAAGAATCCCAGACAATGTAGTGACCTTAACAGGGGACCTGCTACGCTCACTCACTCCATTCAATGTTAGTCAACAATGCTACCACGGAGAGAAGATTAAAACATCACTGGATGCGCAAGATCTGCTGATCAAATCGATAGCACGCTGGCGTATGTTTCGAAGCCTGCCCACCTACACAATTTTTCTTCATTTAAGGATGTAGAATAAATTATTTAAGTTCTCGTCCAAAATTCTGAGGTTTAATAGCACCTAAAATATATCGGAGGCGGATATATTTAAAGTATATCCGTCCCGAGTACACACACACACACGCGCGCACCATATATATATATATATATATATATATATATATATATAAATTGTGTGTGTGTCGGAGCCTTTTGCATTTTAACCAACAATAACAACAATAAAAAAGAACCCACGAAACTGTAAGGTAGATACTTTACAAAGAAACGGTGAAATCTAGCAACATTTTCTTCGAGTTGTTTTCGTTTCCAGAAACAGTGTTCCATTCTCCCTTTAGCTTAAACAGGTAGGCTGACTTTACACAAGGAGAGTAGCTTCGAAAAATTTCAATAATTTAATGTATACTCTCCCTATCGGGAAGACTCTATCATGATGTTTGAGCTCAAAATTATAACGCCAACACTGGCAGAAGTGCTACGTAATATTTCAGTCCTATGTATCCCTGTGTTGTTTTCAAAAGTTCTGATAGTCAAAGGATGATAAAAGGTAGGTCGCTCAACAGTACTATGGTTCATTATTAAGTCGTGGAATTAATTGTCCCCGCCTCCTAAAAAAACAAAACAAAAAACAAAAAAACTGCGCTACCAAATTAAAGTCACTATTTTGTACATTAGGTTCTTAAATATTAGCTTCTAATCTACTGTAATGTTGGCATGTAAGCCGGTAATTTGATACTCCATATAATCTCGATTATAAAATGCCGATAGGTCATTTCAATTGTCAGGGAACGGTATATAATCTATCACTATTAGTGTGCTTTACTGATAAGTTCTTGTAGGTTTTACATTGCAATATACACTGTGCATCGAGGATATTCATTGCACCACATGTCTGTGTGAAATGCAGTGGTTGGTGGCACCTTTGATGCCCTAGTCTGTATCAACCTTGGTATTAAGGACAAAGTGTGATCAATTTAATCGCATAGGAATAAAGTGGGGGTAGGCGTAATTTGGTGAAATAAAATGAGACCAATTGCACGTATTACAGGATTAAAATTCCATAAAAAATAAACATCAGTTGCAGCATCCGTTTTCAAAATCGGATATTTAGAATTGGTCAAGAGGGCAGATCCCTCTATGAATCCATCTCGCTAATAGGATTTCTGAAGAGTAGCTTCCGATGGAGCTGTTTGTTGGGTTTTACTATGGGTAAAAAAGGTTGTTAATATTTTTTAATCGTTACAGTAAATGAATAAAAATCTTTACTTGTCACCCATTTATCCAACAGCAGCAGTTTCAAATACAGATTAAATATACCACTGTATTCATGCAGAACCGTTTGGGGTTGTTCTCCATTCTTACACAA
The DNA here is from genome assembly GCA_964020975.1 of Hermodice carunculata. Taxonomy (NCBI): domain Eukaryota; kingdom Metazoa; phylum Annelida; class Polychaeta; order Eunicida; family Amphinomidae; genus Hermodice; species Hermodice carunculata. Next base: position 69,239,858 of record OZ026626.1, on the reverse strand, counting down.
AGGATATATCTGATAAACAGAAGTCAATATATATATATATATATATATATATATATATATATATATATATATATATATATATATATATATACATATATATGTATATATATATATATATATATATATATATATATATATATATATATATATATATATGTGTGTGTGTGTGTGTGTGTGTGTGTGTGTGTGTGTGTGTGCATGTGTGCATATAAAGGTTACATTTTCTGGTAAAACTCTTTTAGAATTGATTGCTCCCAGAAAGGGAACTATTCATTTGATCTTGAAGCTACAGTAAAATTTGACGCATCAAAATATAATTCTCACTTGAGACAGTCCATAAAGCGGTCTGTAAAAGCAATATAGCAGACAAGCAGGCACACAAACTCCATTGAAACCTGATCATGGCCATAATCAATAGAAATATGCAGGCCACGCGCATGCATACACACCACGAATGAGCACAGCGCACCTGACCACTGGTCTGGTAAGATCCGCCGAATTTGGCCAACTGCTCAGAACTTTACAACCAGCCACAAGGCGGATGAGCAGTTAAGATGACAGCGTATTTAATTAGTATTTCTCTTTTTCCCCAGCCGCATATACAACACCATCACCATCCAACGTATTGACGGTCGGTAACACACCTACAAACAGACGTTACCTGGATTCTTGGTCCAACGCAATGTACATACCTGAACCTAAATCTCCTCTCACGGCATCCGGTAAAGTGATTCGGTGGAAGTTCTATGCCAGACGAGCAGCTACCATTTACCTTCAAGTTTGGAGGAAGTCCTCAGGATACAACCGATACAGACTTGTTGGCCAGACACTCTATACTTCCACCAAAGTTGGTGTTAACACAGTGTATGTGACGAGGAGCATAGCAGTGTCTAAAGGAGACGTCATAGGGTTCTTTTTCCCATCCAGTAGCGTCATACCGTTTGACGGAAGGGAGTGCTCCAGCCACAGAGGCCTGTACGTCAAGAGTCCAGCAAGACATCTCGTCAAGCCCGGCGCCTATTTTTCATTCCGCACCAAGCAGTCTGGCTGGAACCCATGCCGCAAATACTCTTTGAGCGTTACCATATTGAAACCTTGTAAGTATATCTCCTATATTATTGCAGTTGACATTTTGTGGTTCTGTTTTGTTTTCATGTATTGCTGCCATTAATTTTTTGTTTTATTTTTTTTGTCCCTCCATAGTTGTTGTTGTTGCTTCATTTCTTTCTTTTTTTTTTTTCTGATCTTTTCCTTCCCGTTATCGCTTTATGTGTGTATGTGTGTCTGTGTGTATGTGTGTGTGTTTTTTTTTTATCATGAATTCTATACATTTCGGATTTGTAATATCTTGGTTCCTTTTGCACAGTAAAAGCAGTATCCTGAATTTTAAGCTGTTCTGCCAGCAGAAGTCATTTAAAAACAGATTAAATGAACTGATGGATGAATGCAAAGCCAGCGGAGGTTGTTCTCCATTCTACCACAAGAAAAAATCTCCAAATCAAAAGTGTGTGTGTATATATATATATATATATATATATATATATAGAGAGAGAGAGAGAGAGAGAGAGAGAGAGAGAGGGAGGGAGAGAGAGAGAGAGAGAGAGAGGCAGAGAGAGAGGCAGAGAGATAGAGAGACAGAGAGAGAGAGGTAAAGTTATATTTTCTAATAAAGCTCGCTCCCGAATATTTGGTACCTTCTACCAGAATGATTCATTTGGATTTAAAGCTTCAGTTATGTTTTATACATAAAAATATAAATCTCAACTGGGACAGTCTATAGAGGAATCTTAAAAAATACATACCAGACAAGCAGGCACACCATCTCCCTTGAGACCTTACATGCATACAGCTACACCACCAATCAGCACAGTACACCTGAACACTAGTCTGGTTGGATCTGCGGAATTTTGCTAGCTGATTAGAAATGTTTGACCCAGCCACGAGGTGGCTGTGCAAATAGTCAAGATCACACCGCACTAAATTAGTGTTTCTCTTCTTTCCCCAGCCGCATATACAACACCAGCACCCTCCAACGTATTGACTGTCGGAAACACACCTACAAACAGACGTTACCTGGATTCTTGGTCCAACGCAATGTACATACCTGAACCTAAATCTCCTCTCACGGCATCCGGTAAAGTGATTCGGTGGAAGTTCTATGCCAGACGAGCAGCTACCATTTACCTTCAAGTTTGGAGGAAGTCCTCAGGATACAACCGATACAGACTTGTTGGCCAGACACTCTATACTTCCACCAAAGTTGGTGTTAACACAGTGTATGCAACGAGGAGCATAACAGTTTCTAAAGGAGACGTCATAGGGTTCTTTTTCCCATCCAGTAGCGTCATACCGTTTGACGGAAGGGAGTGCTCCAGCCACAGAGGCCTGTACGTCAAGAGTCCAGCAAGACATCTCGTCAAGCCCGGCGCATATTTTTCATTCCGCTACAAGCAGTCTGGCTGGAATCCATGCCGCAAATACTCTTTGAGCGTTACCATATTGAAAGCTTGTAAGTATATCTCCTATATTATTACAGTTGACATTTTGTGATTCTGTTTTGTTTTCATGTACTGCTGCCGTTTTTTTTTTTTTTTTCGTTTGTTTTGTTTGTCCCTCCATAGTTGTTGTTGTTGTTGGTGTTGTTGTTGTTCCTTCATTTATTTCTTTTTTTTGTCTTTTCCTTCCCGGTATTGCTTTATGTGTGTATGTGTATGTGTGTCGCTGTGTGTGTGTGTGTGTTTATCATGAATTCTATACATTTCGGATTTGTAATATCTTGGTTCCTTTTGCACTGTATATGAAGAAGTACATTTGATTTTAGGCTGTTCTGCCAACAGAAGTCATTTAAAAACAGATTAAATGAACAGCTGGATGAATGCAAAGCCAGCTTAGGTTGTTCTCCATTCTACCACAAGAATAAAACTCTCGCAATCAGAAGTGTATATATATGTATATATATATATATATATATATATATATATATATATATATATATATATATATATATATATATATATATATATACATATATATATATGTATATATATATAGATAGATAGATATTAAGAGAGAGAGATAGAAACAGAGAGTGAGGTAAAGTTATATTTTCTAATAAAGCTCTCTCCCGAATATCTGGTACCTTCGACCAGAATGATTCATTGGGATTTAAAGCTTCAGTTATATTTTATACATCAAAATATAAATCTCAACTGAGACAGTCTATAAGGGGGTCTGAGAAAATATATACTACACAAGGAGGCACACCATGTCCCTTGAGACCTTACATGCACACAGCTACACCACCGATCAGCACAGTACACCTGAACACTGGTCCGGTT